>JARFJB010001944.1:87500-282500 GCA_036346205.1 Vesta saturnalis
CACATACACATAGACACACACATACATACACACACAGACACTCAGAGGCGAACACACGGACACGGACACGCCCATACACACAGACACAGCCACCCACACAAACACAGACACACAGACACCACACAGGCACACACAGACATACACACACACACACACACACCACAGTCATAAACACACATCACGCACAAAAGCACACACACAGACACACACAACACACACGAAGCACACAGACACACAGACCTATAGACACTCATGCACACAGACCACAGGCACACAGACATGCAGACACACAGAGACAGACACACAGACACACAGACACACAGACACACAGACACACAGACACACAGACACACAGACACACAGACACACAGACACACACACACACACACACACACACACACACACACACAAAAACACAGACACACAGACACACAAACACACAACACACATACACAACACAACACAGACACACAAACACACAGACACACAGACACACTGCCACCCAGACACGAGACACGCAAACAAACAGACACACAGACACACAGACACACAGACACACAGGCACACAGACACACAGACACACAGACACAGACACAGACACACACACACACAGACACACACAGACACACAGGCACACAGACACACAGACACAGACACAGACACACGACACACACACACACACACACACACACACACACACACACACACACACACACACACACACAGACACTCAGACACACGGACTCACAGGCATACAGACACGCAGACACGCAGACACGCAGACACACAGACACACAGACACACAGACACACAGACACACAGACACACAGACACAGACACACAGGCACACGATAAGTCCGTTTCCCATTTTATCAAAATTGCTTGAAGAATTGATACCAATACATCAGTTCGGCTTCCGCAAACACCATTCCACAATACAGCAAGCCCATAGGATTACTCATCAAATAAATCATGCACAACACCAAAAGCAACACTGTACATCAGTGTTTTAGACGTCAGTAAAACTTTTGACACTGGTTTACTATGTAAGGTCAAAGAGTTCTTTGACTTACATAATCACTACTCAAGGTAATAAAATCATACTTAAGTAGTAGAGAATTTTGCATCAATGTCAAGGACTAAATCTCGGCTCAACGTCCAATTTAATCCGGAGTGCCCCAAGACAGTGTTTTGGGATCCCTGCTCTACGTGCTTTACACAGCTGATCTTCCCTCTGCAACGGGTTGAACATATGTGGGTTGTTCTCGATAAATTCAATATCCTTTAATCAAAATTTATGTTGTGACTATGTAATGATCACTCGTGCTGCGGCACCCTCAATTAACAACAACTAAAAACTCTGACATAAAAACTGCCAGTTACTTTGACAGCGCCTCTTCCCTTCTCCTCTAACTTATTTATGCACTTGCAACTGCCGCGTTTATTTAAATACTTGCTAATTAAATATTCAAATAACGTAGTGAAGCAAACTCAAGGTTTTCATCTTGATATTAAACCCATTCAAACACAAATAACCAATAACCATTTCTTTATCAAGAAAAATAATAATACTAATTAATGTCGTAGAACTTCGCGCGAAATTTGAAATTTTCTAAGGCACCAGTTACACCATTAATGAAAACACAACAATGGACACATTTGCCGATGATAGGGTCATACTATCAACCGTCACAGATCCACTCCTTGCATCATCCACTCTCCTACACCATATAGATCAGATACAGGTATGGACTCACAAGTGGAAGGTTAAAGTTAATGAGACTAAATGTGTGCAATTAAATTTCACATTACGTAAAGGGTTATGTCCACCAGTATACTTCAATCAACCCTTTACTACACGAATTGGTAGAACCGATTCGTCTTAAATCGATGTGAAGACTTGTATTTTGATAGATATTCAAATACAAAACCCGTTCTCAACCATAGAAAAGAACTTTTGAGATATAAAGCCAGTAATTAATTATTGAAGCCGGCAACAAAATGAAAAGGCTAATATTTAAAAAATAGTAGTTAAAATCTCCGTGCACTAAGAGGTTAAAATAAAAATTAAAAACTAACTATTAAAAACCCAAATAATTCAAACACTACATTCATGTGATTTTAAGGTTGTTGTGCAAATAGCTTTTAATGGATGGCTAATGCAGTTTGGACTAATGACTTTTTTCTCAAAATAATGTGTAGTATAGTATGCAACAGTATGTATAGAATCTAGAAATTATTATAATTTAGGTATTGGTTACCACTAAACAGTAGCGACACCTCCCAGTTTGTAGGAAATTATTAGATCTTGTCACGATTATACCACTGCAAGAAGCCAGAATAAGTTTGATTTATTGCTTTCACTCTTTCTTTACAAAGAAAAATTATAAGCCTTCCAACCATAGTTGGTCCATCCTGTATACAATGTTGTTGTAACAAATTTATTTATTATTGTATCTTTTTATATAAATATAACGAATGATAAGTCCAAAATTTTATTATTTAATTAGTATTCATAACAAATGGATAAAAATACACGTTTAATATTTTTTGTAAATGGAAAAAAGGTATTTTGTTTTTATTGGATTTATTAATCTGTCTTAATTTCTTTAATCTTTTATATTTTAGATTATTGAAAAGGAACCAAACCCAGAATGGACGCTACTGTATTATTTACGCAGTAAACGTATCCTTTATTATTAATTTGGTAAGAAATTGTTAAATCTTTTCTTTAACGGGTAAACAGTGTTCCTATGTGGAACAAAATTAGGATGTGGGGAAGGTGGTTGTGGAGCATGCACCGTTATGATTTCAAAATATGATCGTAAAGTAAACAAAATTAAGTATCCTTTTTATTTATCGTTTTCTTATGATTAAAATAATCAGGAGCACAATCAGTACACCTAAAGCAAATATAATAGGTAATCTCAGCAGAGTGAGTATATTAAACTGGAAAGTACCTTATTCATTAAAACAGAAAATTAATAAACACTACACATTATTGAGTTAATGTTCAGTTACGAGATGGCTTTGGTTAATTGACGGCTTATACAAAATACGAAAAGTATAGTCTCCTATTTTTTAATTACCTATTTAAAATCAGATTATTTTAAGAAATCTGTAAACATTTTGCCGTAAAGTTAATAGTTTTCGATAAGTTCATAATGCACATCTTGGGACCCTTTTTAAGGTCCCGAAATACCTTTTTTGGGTCTTACTTACGAATTATCCTAAGGAACATTTACATGAAAAAATTGTTAGTAATTGAATTTACATTTAAAAAAGATAATTGCTTTAAGGTTGACAGTTTTTGACACATTCGCAAAGGTACTCCTCTGGTAGTACCTGTGTAAAGTTTATTTATTGCTATGCGCAACGTTTTTATTACGAAAACTTATCTGACACGAAATAATCTTAAAAAACCGGTGTTTCAACAACTGAATTAATTTCCAATATATTCGCAAAATGTACTACTGGAATTTTTTAAGGGCCTCTTCTAGAGATAAAAAACTTTTATTTAAACAAACTTATCTAAAATTGAATTATCTACTGTCTCGTTACTTTTGCTCTAGAGTTATCAATGTATTTACAAAATGTACCTGCGGACAATCCTTGAAGTACCTATTCTTAGGGCTTAATTACTGAAAAACTCTAATTAGGACAACTCATCAAGACATGCAATATAAATTGTATTTTAGACACTATTATGTACCTTTTTAGAGCTTATTTAATATCCTGCAAAAAAATCTGGATTATACTATACAGTTCATAGTTTTGCAGATATTGAGAAAAAAGTATTTTAGGGCTTGAAGCCTTGTTACTTACTGAATTTTTTTGAACTTTTGCTTCCAAGGCATTAAAAAACTACCATAGCAGACCAACCAACCTTTATTTGTGAACAAATTCTAATCAAAACCCATATATTTTCGGGGTAATTCTAAATGTGGAGTTGTATTAAAATCTAACGCGATGTTTTCTTTAAGTCTAATCATTTTCAGTATAGTCACTAACAGTATATTTGTGACTCTATTTAAGGTACCTTTAAGGGTTTATTTTCTTTTCTAACTTAACTTAACTTAACTTAACTTAACCTCAAAACAATCCCTGCTCTTATTTATTTTTCATTCACAATCTTTCTATGCTTTCCTATCTCCGCAACCTCCATAGCTTCCGCAAGGTTCATACAGAGTCTCTGACATGCCCTTTGTTTTAGAACTCCTTATCTTTCTTTCCTTTATCATAGATTCTACTACATTCAGCCAAGTTTTACGCGCCTACCAGGCCCGGCCTTTCCCTAACCTCACCCACATATATTTGTTTCGTTAATCTTGTGTTATTCATTCTCTCAATGTGACCAAACCAACGTAATGTACTACTTTTATATCTATCCATCATCGTCTTTTCCTCACCACACTCCGTCATTATGCATTCATTTTTATTTTGTCCCTTCTCGTTTTACCACACGCGCTTCTCAGGAATCTCATACCCACGGCATTTTTTTCTTTCGTGCTTTTTGACATACCCATGTCTCAATTCCATACAGTACTGACGGGACGAATACGCCATTATAGATTGCTCGTTTCGCAGGTAGGCTCATGCTCTCATTTCTCATTATCGTCCACATACTTCCAATCACTTTCCTTCCAGCATTGACCCTTCGTCCAATCTCGCTCTCAATTGTACCATCTGCAGTAAACATTCTACCGAGATATACCAGCTCGTCCACTTGCTCCATAATTTCATCTTGCAGAGTAAATACTCTACTCTCCTTTCCACCTTCCCGATTGAACTCCACAATCTTAGTTTTGTTCACGTTTGCCTTTAGGTCCATGCTCTCACAGACTGTATCAAACTTCCTCAGAGCGTTTGCAGCTCATTCGCACTGTCACTTAAAAGACTGTGTCATCTGCATACATCAGGTCGTACATTTACGTCACCAACGATTACACCATTTGTATCGGTACATGCTTGCCTAAGACATTTGTCCATGTATACATTGAACAACCACGGTGACATCACACAGCCTTGTCACACTCCTTGGGCAATATTAAAGAATTCACTCACACCTCCTGTCACCCTAACACATGCCCGACTACCGTTGTATACTGCCCTTATTCAATTTATTAGACCTTTACGCCATATTCATTTAATATTTCCCACAGCTTCTCCCTATTCACTCTGTCATATGCTTTCTCCAGATCTTTTCTAAAAAATTTCGAAATATTCACAATATGGGCATTATACAACCCTTTTTAATTGTGTGCAGTCAACTTTTACCGTTACACAAATTAAACTCGCTTAGGCGTATTTATTTTTTAAATGTAAATAAATTCAATGCATTTGATTGTTACTTACAGACATACATATTTTTCACCTGAACAAGGTTTCCGTACCAGGGATTGAAAAGGAATGTCTCGAGCGCCACTCAGAAAAATGATCTAGTTCAACTTGTTTTTGGCAAATAGTGGATGCATCGCGTGTCCTCGGTGAAGGTCGACACGGAGTTTGAAATTGCTCCTAAAATTCAAGTTATTTTGGTCGGGAGGGTGGTATGGAGCATAGAAAAAGATAACTCTTCTCCTTATAAACACTCGGGTTTTCTACGATAATGATGGTTAATAAATGCCGATTTTTAATAAATACGGGTACTCTATAAATGATATACGATCAGCAATATAAACGGACGGTTACTTACTATTAATGGTATACTATTTTACATTAAATTACGCAACAGGTTACAGTGCAATTTTATTAATTTTAATAAGATGGCGGCACACTGTGCAACCCGCTTTTACAACCTCGATATATCATTCATAAAATGGTTTGGTAAAATCTAGTCTTTTTGTTTTCATCAAAATTTAGTTTTAATTAATTATTGATATGTTACTAATGTCAATACGCTAGACTCATTTGTAATTTCGGAACGAAAGAATAGGTATAAATAATTCACTAATTCATACACAAAAGAAATGATTACTTAAATAACGGTTTAATCAATCATTACAGATCAGTCTGTTAACTTGGATTTCGCAGATGCGGAGACTAAGCAACGACTGTAACATATATTAACGTTTGAATGCGATATTTAAAGTTTATTGTGCTTTCAACCATAGGTGGTGGATTTGAACACATAATTTCTGTGCTTTATTTTACGAGATCATTATCAAATATTTCAAAAATAGTCCATCAGATTAATTACCAATAGGGGCCGTTGCAAAACTTATTTTGTTACACTTGACAATAGGAGCATAATATAACGGTTATCAAAATATTGCATCCATTCACGATTTGTTAACGGAAGTTGCATAATACTATGAACATATAAGTATAGTCTATTGAAGTTTACCTGCGGAATTGTTTACATAAAATCTCTATTACATAAAATGTAACTTTTATCTTAGACAAAGTAATTTATGTGGATGACAGACGTATGTAGTATTTTATTAACTACTTTTAATTGTTTTTCATATAAACTAATTTTATTTACGGATGACAATCTAGAACGCTGGATCTGTGGCAGGACCTGTAACAAACGAGATACACTAGATCAACTTGGTCGATTAGTCAGATAGTCAACCGCTGATGATGATAGCTTAGCTAGTTAAACGCGTTCAATGTTTTAATTTCGTGTAGTACATGGGAGCATTTTGTTTGTTTATTTACGGATATTAAATTTAATGGAGTTGTATTCCAAATTTTTTAAGCTTTGTGTAACAATGAAAACAAATTCGTTTGAAATATTTGTAATTACTTTGTACAAAATTTAGTTAATTCAATTGTAACTAAGGGTAGTAAAAGATTTAGATGTCACCGGGGCATCCCTAGTAGAGTATACAAGTACATAAGAATTTATAAGATGGACCGATATAGTAGCGTAGCGACCTGCTTAGCATTCGGGAGGTAATGGGTTCGATTCCCGTTACCGTCTACCTTGCATGAGGTCTTTCAGGAGGGTTTCCTCATACACAAGTAGCGGCATGGTCACTGAGTATATATACATCATGTGCGGCTACTTAGGCGAATGCTGGGGTTGTATTTTCCCCGCTCAGAACCCTAACTCCGTTACTTCCGATCCTATCCTGACCACATCCATCCTTAATCCCACCACGCATATATACGTAATGTATGTATATATGCTGGGAGTCCATGATTGTGGGTCAAGGACAAACTCGAAGTCCGCCTTGAGGAAATGAAATACGTGGCCTTCTCCTTTTCTATAAGATGGAATGAGGAATTATGTGTTTGCGGTTTTGCATTTGAGTAAGTTTTGGTATGTAAAGTACCAGGTGATTTAATGTAACGTAACGTTGGATAGTTGCAAGGGAGGCGCAATCTTAAGCAAGACTGAAGCTACGGGAAAATCGAGCGTTTTAATTGGTTTAAATGACTACGATTTCGGTTATAACGTCATACAACTGAACTGAACCAATCTTTATTTTTAAGACTGATTGACAATCAGTTCAGTTAGTCGTAAACTGCACTTGCATTGAATAAATTATGGATTTTATTATAACTGCTTTTGCGATTATAAATTATGTATTTTAGTCTACTTATAATTTTTTTCGTTAACAATTGCAGTTATTGTCGTCAGTAAAAAATGAAACGTTAGTACTGATCAACCAAACCAATTTATAAAATACATAACGTAAGGAACAAGTCTGATATCTAAATTAGGTATACGTATTTGATATTCTATAATTGAATGTTATTTTGTTTTGGTAGCTAGATTTTTAATAGATTAGATATTGATAACTAAAAAGGTTACAATCAAATATTATTAAATTATAATTGCAAAAATATGACGAATTTTATGTGAAAGTACTAAAACCTAGACATACCATTTAAAAATATATTCATTGAAGCAATAAGGAATCGATTCGAGAATTCAAATTTTTCGCAACCACTTAATGCCGCCTTTTAAAACAGATGCGTTTAATTTAACTATGTAGTATATCATTTCTGTGCTGTATTATAACTATGATGTAACATTTAGCTGTTTTTATTTTCTTTTTTTCTATTTAGAGGTGTAAATACATGTCATAGCTTTTTACTGTAAACGATAGCTGCAATTGCTATCGAAACGTATAAAATTTGTGTGTTTGATATAAAAGTACGCGATTTAAAACTGCGGAGGTAAATGTTTATCAACATTAGTTGAAATAGTGAAAGTATACATGTTTATAGTGATGTGCTAATTTTAAAAAAATTATCCTTGATATGGGTAAATAAATAATCAAAACTGGTTTTAACCATACTTTTTCGTGTGATATTGTGTAATTTGTTATCAGAATATCATCCTTGTACGCGAACTGCGAATTATTTTTTTTTTATCTAAGTAGTGATAACTGCGTAATGATAACTCGGTAATTACTTAAAACCAAGGCTTGCTGAAATTAGTTAATATTAGGAATTCTTTAGCAAATTTTACAATCCCTTTAACCGTTTAACACTTTATATGTGCATTACAATGATGTAAGTTAGATTAGTGAGTTCGTTTTCATTGATGCGTAATCAGTAATATTATTGTCACTCCAAAAAAAGTTTAAAATGAAAGTTGCACTACACATTGTAAAATTATTTTCAAAAACCGCAGACTTCTGAAAATTCACACCAACTTCGATACTTTAATTACAACACCGTACCTTCTATATTGTTCTATTAATTGTTAAAATTTAAGCACCACCTTGGTGTAACCAAACATTTGGTTGTACTGTTTTTCAATTACTTCAAGTTTTCGTAAATAATTGCACTTTCACTGCTTTCGAAAATTTTAAATATTACCCTAACTATCAAAGTTAGAAAGATGGGATTTTACATACTCACACTCAAACCCAACAAATTTTTTTCCGTGAAATGCAAACAAAAAATTTGAAAATTTAAACCGATTAAATACCCAGCTTTCTCCTTCTACGTAAGTATATGAGAAGGCAATAATTATTCCAAAAATTATTCATTCATTCAGCCCGTTTCACAGTAAGCGCCTTATTTTTTTTAGCCACACTATGGGTACTATTTTCAAAATATTTGGCAGTAATATGTTTCAGGACATTCTGTACACGATGGTGATTCAATTGGACGAATTATTTCAAAATGGCGACTTTCAGCTTTTTTTTTAAATGGAACGCAAATTTTTTTTTATTATTGAGATCCCAAAAACATTTTTTTTACTATAGTATTTCGTTTTTCTTAAAAATTGATTTCTTTCCCTATCAAAAAGCAAACTATTTTAGTCTAGTAGCGAATGAATGTTTTACACTAGTAGTTAAACGTCAATCAATACAATTTAGTTGTCAGTGCTTGTTAATAGCAATTGTTTATTGAAGATCACAATTGTTAATTTAAAATTAATTGATACGTTTTTAAAACGCCGTTAAGTTATACGAGAGACGAGTTAACTGATATGCTCTAATATTTGGAAAAGCGGATGAAAATCCTTATGAAAGCCAGATTGTACAGGGTGTCCCAACGATAGAGTAAAGTAAGTTTATGCTTAACTAGAATTATTTGTGTAAATATTGTATGGACCATGGGGTAGAGGTAAGAAGTGTGCATTTTTTAAAATATTGGAAGTTATACAGGGTGTGCCAGAAAAGCAGGACGTGAAAAGTATGATTTTTTAAATAGAACACCCGTATTTGATTTTAGTTTTAATTCTACGTGTCCATACAAACATATTTTGTCATACAAAAGATTGGCTGAAAGTTTTAGTTCTTGAGATATTCGCGTTTAAAGATTATTATGGTCATTTCGTGGGGTTGATGAATGGGCAATTGTTCCGTTATTTCACAATAAAAAAATTGATATTTCGTGTGAAAAATGAGTGATATTATACTAACGTTTAGACCGAGTAGTATTTCTAATTTTCTCAACAGGGTGTTTGTTATAACCATTCAAATTTGAAAATTCTCAAATTAAAAAACAGTTTTTTTAATTGCACACCCTATATATTTTTATTTCATTTTATTCGGGATTAAAAATCTATCATTTTTATCAAATATATCCTATATCTATCTTTGATAGTTTTCGAGTAATTTCGATTTTTCACACTAGCTACTTTATTTTCGATAACATTGCATTGCATGGATCTTGGTAGCCATGGAAAATAATAATTGCGTTACTAAGATACAAAGGTTTCCTACTTGTCAAAATAAACACATATTAAATTTGTCGTTTTCGCATTTAACTTGTTATCAATTCTTGTATCAATTATGGATTATTCGACAAATGAATTAATTGATATGATATACGTGTTGGGCGAGGCTGAAAAACCCTTTATTGGCACAACGAATCTACAAAATGAAATATCCTGAACGTCGAATACCTACTACTGTTGGCTTAGAAAATTTGATGGATATATTTGATTCTAGCGGTAGTGTTAAATACTTCAAACGTAAAGTTGTTAATAAAAGGGCAGCTAATGAAGAAAAGAACTTGAAATATTATTAAATATTCAAGAAAATCCCCAAGTGAGTTCTAGAACATTAGCGACGATATGTGATACCTCCAAATCAAACGAGAATCGAACAACGCTGAAGTATAAGTACCATCCCTATCACATTGAGCTTCATCAAGAATTGCGAGAAGAGGATTTTGCAAGACGAATTGAATTCTGCAATATCATTAATCAACGGCTGCAATTAAATAATAACTTTTTGTGCTCCATAATGTTTTCCGATGAGGCGACGTTTAAAAGTAATGGCTGTAAATCGGCATAATATGCACTATTACGCCATTGATAATCCATTTTGGCTACGATAAGTTCAAAACCAAAATCATTGGTCACTAAATGTGTGTGTGGTATACTTAATGACCAAATTATCGGTCCCTATTTTTTTGATGATCCATTAACGGGCCGCAGCTATTTGCATTTCTTACGTGAAGAATTGCCTGTGTTACTTGAGGATATCAATTTAGAAGGACGACTAAATATGTGGTTGCAACAGGATGGTGCACCTCCACATTTTATCGGGACGTAAGAATTCTTGAACCAGCAATACCCGGAGAAATGGATAGGACGTAATGGTTTTATATTATGGCCACCCAGGTCATGCGATTTAACTCCACTGGATTTTTTCCTATGGGGATACATAAAAGATCGGTGTATATTATTAAACCTACAACAAGGGAGGACATGAAAATAGAATTCGAAGCTTGTCGCACAGTGACCCTCTTATGTTATCCGAAGTGAGACAGAACATGAGAAAAAGGCTCAATATGTGTATTCAGCAAGATGGCCGTCTATTTGAGCATTTACTAAGACGCAATGTTGAATAATTATTGAATTACTGTTTCTCATTAATAAAAACTGTTAATATTCTCACTTAGGTGGTTTGTTTTATTTTGTCGCAATTGTTTTCCATGGCTACCACGATCCACAATAATGTTATAGTATCGTATGTAACGTAGCTAGTGAGAAAAATCGAAATTCCTCGAAAACTATAAAAGATAGATATAGGATATATTTGACAAAAATGATAGATTTTTAATCCCGAATAAAATGAAATAAAATATATAGGTGTGCAATTAAAAAAACTGATTTTTTAATTTGAGAATTTTCAAATTTGAATGGTTATAACAAACACCCTGTTGAGAAAATTAGAAATACTACTCGGTCTAAACGTTAGTATAATATCACTCATTTTCACACGAAATATCAATTTTTTTATAGTGAAATAACGGAACAATTGCCCATTCATCAACCCCACGAAAATGACGATAATAATTTTAAACGCGAATATCTCAAGAACTAAAAACTTTCAGCCAATCTTTTATATGACAAAATATGTTTGTATGGACACGTAGAATTAAAACTAAAATCAAATACGGGGTGTTCTATTTAAAAAATTATACTTTTCACGTCCTGCTTTTCTGGCACACCTGTATAACTTCCAATATTTAAAAAATGCACACTTCTTACCTCTACCCCATGGTCCATACAATATTTACACAAATAATTCTAGTTAAGCATAAACTTACTTTACTCTATCGTTGGGACACCCTGTACAGAAATAAACATCCAAACAGAAGGCACTCTGAACATCGAACATTTACTAAATTATTGAAGATAACGCGTAAAACGGAAACTGTGGATTATAAGAAACCGGTACATGAAAACTCACGTGTTGCAATGACGACAACGAAAACCAGGTAATGCTGCAATTATTGAGAATCTCCATGTCAGAGCCAGATTGCAAATTTGGTTGAATATCGTATAGTTCTGTCTGGAGGATAATAAAAAAATTTCACCCATTCAAAATGATTCTTCACCAAGAATTAACCGAAAATGATTTTCTGTTAAGAATTAATTTTGTACAATGGGATTTGCAACAGATAGGACAAAATAGAGATTTTTTAACAACGTTTTATTTTCGTACGAAGCAAGCCTTCGAAATGATGCTGTTGCTGTAAGACATGACATGCATGATTACGACAATGTAAATCCACACTGGACCCGTGAGCGACGTCGTCAACTTCGATGGAGTTTAAACGTGTGGTGTGGAATTACAGGACATCACATTGTCGGGGCCAATATTTATTAATAGACTAACTGGAGAGAATTACCTCAAGAAAATGAAATTCAAAGTCATCTAAACGACCTTCCACAAAATATCAGAAATAATTTGTGGTGGAAACAAGATGGCGCTCCAGCACATTATGTCATTCCAGTTAGGGAGTTTTTAAATAATCGATACGAGAACCGTTGGATTGGTCGTGGAGGGTCAGTTGGTTGGCCACCTCACCTGATATGTCACCACTGAATTTCTTTCTCTGGGGTTATATCAAATTCCAGGTGTACATCACTGAACTAACATCTACTGAAAATATGCAAAAGAGAATTCGTACTTGCATAATCGAAATTTCTCCAGAAATTGTCCTTCGATCTATTGGCTCCATTGGACGATGTTTTAATTTATGTATTGAAAAGAAGAAAAACATTTCGAACTATTTTCGTAAAACCTAATTTTTAATTGATGAAAATTTCTAATTTTGAGTTTCAAAAAGCAGATGTTTTTACAAAATAAAGTTTAATTGTTTCTTTTGTGTCTACCGCTCTTTGATGTTTGGGCACAAATAACATCGAGTGTAAAACATCCATGCGCTACTAGATTAAAATGTTAATTTGCTTTTTGATAGGGAAAGACATGGAAAAAAGAAAAACGAAATACTATCGTAAAAAGAATGTTTTTAGGATCTCAATAATAAAAAAAAATGATTGCATTCCATTTAAAAAAAAAGAAGTTGAAAGTCGTGTGCAAATATATTGCGCCTAAGCCGTTCGCGCATTACTGGAATCCATGTCCATCTTTGCACTAACTTTTTGTGCCAGTGCTATGTAACTGGCTTCTTTTGGTTTAGTATGTTGTACTCACGTTCGTTGCCTCTATCTGACGTTATGATTTTATTGTTCTCGGTAAACACAATAATGAAACTTCTGACAATATGCATTAGAACGGCATATCTCCAAGCAGAAAACAAATTCTATCAACAAAGGTTTCGGATGGCGGTGAGATCCCCGCTATCATTCGTAATGTACAATATATACATGGAAGACTTCCAAGACCAAAAGTATTCGAATTCATTGAAAAACCTATAATGTCCCTTAGATATTCAGACGATACCTTCGTGGGTTAGAAAAACGCAAGAATAAACTTGACGAATTCCTAAATCATCTAAATAGACGCACACCCTTCACAAGATTCACAATGGAATCAATATGTATATATATATATATATATATATATATATATATATATATATATATATATATATATATATATTGATTATAGGTTAAACTTCCAGACTAGTAAGTGAAAGGAGGGTAAACGCATCTCTGCCTATCCACGAGTTTGGAAAAATTTCATCTAAATATCTTTTAAGTTGCGCCTGATAGTAGGGTGGGGCACCGTCGTGTTGATACTACTATATATTTGCACGTGTTTGTAAGTTTAATTAATCTAGGATATTGCTAAAATCGTCCCTAAGGAATTGGAAATGTCGATTTCCAGTTAAATCCCATTAAAAGTAAATGGCCCAACAAACTGTGAACCAATAACGCCGCACCATAAACTGAAGTTAAACTTAATCTGGGTCGTCGTTCTTGTAAACGGTGAGAATTTTCTTGGGCCCACAGGTGTTCATTATGGCGGTCGAACATACCGCAGTTTGTATAATGTGTTTCGTCGGTCCATAAGATCTACATCGGAAAGTTGTTATTTTCATTGCACACATTATCAACCAATTACAAAAATTTAATCATCTGTTATGATCACCGGGGTGCAAAGTTTGTCCAGCTGAATATTTATAAGGTTGGTATATATATTTTGCTAAGGTTCTCACTATAATGCGTTGCGAGATTTCAGCGTCTTGTGCAATTTGCCGCGTTGATGTAGATAGATTTTGGTTAACAAGAGCTGGATCGTTTATCTGCACGTTTTCAACAATATTACCTCTATTTCTGGGCTTCTCAAAATTCCCAAAATGCTAAGCAAATTTAAAAAATTAGTACGGTCACGTTATTTGGCACAAAATTATCTACAAATTATATTTTAACAATTTTTATATATCTTTAGAAATAATCGAATTAAGGCGCTGAAACAATTTTGTAGAATTTTACATTTTTACAAATGTGTAGTAAGCCATACATTTTCTTAAATCAACAAAAGCATATATGGATTAGTGTTCTAAAGAAGAAAATCTTTCGCATTTAAGCAAATGTGTAACTTTTACGGTTTCCGAGATCCCCATAAAATAATGAAAAATACACCATATATATATATATATATATATATATATATATATATATATATATATATATATATATATATATATATATATATATATATATATATATATATATATACAGGGTTATTACAAATGATGTTCATGATTTCAAGTGCACATAAATCTAGTTTTATTTATCATACAAAAATAAAATGGTTACATTTTAAGAAAAACTTAAAAGTTTCATCCCAGGTGCCAAGAATCATAAATGCTCCATATGGGAACCCCTTGTGATACGACAGATGTTAAGCGTGTAATCAAGTTCTTGCCATAGTTTGTTAAGAGTGTTCAGGTCGATTGTTTCGATAGCTCTGGTAATCCGTTGTTGGATCTCAGGTATGCTTTCTGGTGGTGTATATACTTTATGTTTGATGTATCCTCACAAGAAAAAATCACAGGGTGATGATGTCCGGATATCTTGGAGCCCAGTTCAAGAGTGCACCATCACTTGGACCTGCACGGCGATTCATCTGCCAGGCAGACGATTTTGAAGTTCAGAATGAAGTTTAGGATTCTTGTTCTAATTTCGGTAGAAGTCATTCCGTCATCATGTCCAAGATTTATTCCATTTATTGTTTGTCCAACAAAGAAAAAAGGTCCGTACACTTTGTTGTAAATGATAGTAGAAGACAAATTAACTTTCGGGTGTAAGTGCTCGATGTAGGTGTGTGGTTCTCCGAACCCCATATTATCACATTATGTCTGTTCAGGGTACCACACAAGTGGGATGTGGCTTCATCACTAAAGACTAAAAATTTTACACAGTTTTAATTTCTATCAAAGCCTACATGTTCTCACAAAAGAAAGTCTTAGAACTTTGTCCTTTGGTTTTAATGTTGAACAAGCTGAAGTTTGTAAGGCTTGAAATTTATACGTTTACGTAAAATTTTTCAAACTGTTGGCTGTGGTATACCAAGCTGTTTGCTGCATTTAACAGTAGATTTCTGTGGACTACGCGTAAAACTTTCCCTTACCTGCTCTACAGCGTCATTGCTTACTGACTGATTTCTTTTTACAAATGCACCAATTTCTCTTAAAATTCAAGTACCACTTGTGGCTGCTAGGAGGGTCTTCATTAAATTTGGTTCTAAAGTAACGTTGCACACTAATAACTGATTGGTTGATGTGATAATCCAACACATAAAATGCTTTCCTGCCTTCAAATTCAGCCATTACACAATTGACAACAATTGACTTTAACAAATAGCTGATAGTACTTAAATCAATGTAAACAAAACTCTATGAGTTTTTCTTTCCAGTGGTACCAACTTAAATGGTCTTAAAACAGGTAATATTTATAATTGAAATCGGGACATCATTTGTAATAACCCTATATATATATATATATATATATATATATATATATATATATAGTATATATAATATATATATATATATATATATATATATATATATATATATATATATATATATATATATATATATATATATATATATATATATATATATGTGTATATATAATTATCTTCCAATATACGGGATGCAGTGTGGTAGTAACAAATTATGTTTTTGCCATATTCGGTTTTATGGTCAAATTGTAATGTTAATTTAAGATGTTTTGTCTTAAAAATTTTCCGTTTTTGGATTATTTTAAAAAATATGAAGAATATCACAGCTGCAGGGTTCCACAAAAATTGGTGCTATACCCTGACCTCTACAAATTTTGGAATCGGTATTCTGGGGCTCTAAGAAAACCTACTAAGCTACGCTTTGACGCATTTTAATTTTAAAAAAAGTTCTCTACAACCCCCGATATATTCATCCGAAGTTGCATGATTTCAAACCTCAATAACTTGCTTATTTCAAATAAAATATCCTAATTGTTGTTATACCGTTTTCGGATTTATCATCAAATTTTAAGGTCAATTTATGTACCGTTTCCTAATTATTCGGCAAATTAAAAAAATTATTTAATTTTTATTTTGATCAAGTCAACCGGTTAAGTTGACAATCCAAAAATGCATTAAACTGTAGAAATTATTTTTAAACAAATAAGGTATTCATAAGAGATTCTCAAACTGTTCCCCATTTCGACCATAACACAATTGCAGTCTTGTAAGAAAAGACCTATTTACTTCTCGTAATACCTTAATACTAACGCTATTTCTAAACGTATGAATTATGCGTTGTTTTATGTCTTTTGCAGCAGTCGGAGTAGTTTGATATGCAAGGTTTTATATGAGACCCCATAGAAAAAAATCTAATATGTAGCCACAAATTTTGCCTTAAAGCAACAGGAATACTTTGCAAAATTTGGGGCAAATCATTTTCCAAAAAATACAAATATTCAGCACCATTCAAATGTCCGTTAAAGAAATGTGGCCCAACTATAAAATCACCCATAGTACCACTCCAAACGTTTACAGTCCACTGTCGCTGCGAATTAACTAATCTTACGATTTTTGCGCTTTTCATTGCATAATAGGGAAAATAATGACAGTTCAGGCTACCAATCTGAGTTAACTCATCGGAGAATTATACATTTTGGAAATATCTCCAAATCAGGCCCTAACAGTTCTTGATGGAAGGATACACTGTTGTCATGATGTTGCTTCTCTTTAAAATTTTACTAACGGTAGATCGGGGTATATCGATTTCCTTGGATATTGTTTCCAAACTTACAGACAACAAAACATTCAATTGGTCTCGTTGTCCTCTTAGCCTTTCACTTTTCAATTCATTTGCTGTTCAAATAAACCTTTTTAAGTTTTTAAACTTCTAACAGAGTGTTTCTATCTTCGGGCATTCATCCTTTAGTTAGAATAATTTAAACGGTGAATTTTAAAGACAAGACCTTTCATAATTCTCGATAAATTAGATTTTTAAATTAAAATACGTCAAAACGCAGCTTATTAGTTTTCTGAGTCGAATACGATTCTGAAATTGCAGAGGTCAAGGTACAGCTCTGATTTGACCTCAGCTGTCAAAATTTTCATATTTTCCAAATAATTGAAAACAATTTTAAGATAACATCTATAAATTAACATCAAAATTTGACGATAAATCCGAAAATAGAAATAATTTGTTACTATCATACATTATGACGTCCGTATATTGAAAAATAATTGTAAAATACGCACCTCTAAATTTTTATGCAACAACAATCGATATTGGTAACAAATACTAGCACAAATCCTGTAGGGCATTAGCACAAGCAAGGCCTAATTATGGTACATTTAATGTACCTCCATAACTTTATTTCTGATTTGTTATATCACATTTTAGCAATTACGGCAGAGGTAATAAATTTAACATTTCTATACTGCTGATGAAATTCCATTAGCGCAGAGTAAATGTTTATTTATCAACAAGATGTCGCCTTGTCAAGTACTTTTCTGTAGACTTAACAATCAATGAATTGGCAATAACGGACCTGTTTCATTGCGTATCTCAGATCTTTCAATCGATTTTTTGATTTAAGACCAAGCGCCAAGAATAACATAACTTTACAACAACAACATAGGAGTGTAAGGACGAACAAGAGTTTAATTAAGCATTCAAAGTCTGTAACAAACCTAAATAAAATTTATTAAATTATAAATTTTTTATTCAACTCATAAGTTTAAATGTTGAGAATGACTTTTTATTAAGATAATTTGCGAATGTATTCTTTTGATATTAAATATATAAACATGTGATTTGGACAGATTTTTGAAAAAATTTAATAATTTCTTACAGATAAATTAAACTATGTTTGGAAATAATAGGATTTATTATGCGTTTAGCACAGTTTCTTTAAAATGAACTTTTCTTGTTTGTGAATATTTAAAATTTTGGTAAAAACATCTTTGTGCCTTTTTTATGGCAATTTAGTTTTTCTAACTTAATTTTATTCATTACAGACCAAAGTTGATTTTAAATGGTAACGAAAACACCCTATAATTCCAAATGATTCGAGATATTGAAATGTTCTTTAGATTATTCAATTTGTTTCAAAAACCGGTCCAAGGGTCTCGACCATGATTTTACTCTATCTATTTGGGAAATACCTAAAACCCCCCAATTACATCGAAAATAGGACACCCTGTACACAAAAATTAATTCTATGGATAAAATTGGACTGTACCCTATCCATCGTCTCTGCATCTAACCGTAAAACGTTTACTGTTCTCTTAAAGTTCTGTTAACCATATCCTTAGAAACGCCAAGTTCCAAACCAATGTGTGTGGTGCTGAAACTCGCATCTTCCTTAATTTGTTCTAAAATTTCTTCCTCAACCTCTGCTGTTCTAATAGTACGATTTAGTCCATAATTAAGCGTAGCATGAGCAAAACTACCGGTTGCTCAAAGACGTCTTTCAACATCGGCAAATGTTTGATGGTTTGGAACGCGTCTATTTGAAAATTTTTTTGGGAATACTCTGATCGATTTCTGACCATTTTCTTAGCAATAATTAGTGCAGGGGACGGCCATAGTGCAAAATTGAAGAAGGAAATTAAAATTACAATGAAGATTTTTCAGACTGAATTGTTTGACAATACTCTTTTGTAACTAAAGACAATACTTAATAATGTTTAGTCCTTGCTAAAGTACGACATGAAACATTTAAATTCGATTATCACAGAAACGGCTGCTCGAAGCGACCTCTTCAAGGTATACTTTTTTTGAAGAAAACATATCAGGGGATAATAATTTCATACTAGAAATTTGATACACTGAGGCAGCAAAAAGTTAAGGAGTTTGAAATTTACACGAAGGGCTGCTGGTGGCGCCCTCTGCAAGATACATCCAAATCCTGTTCTTATTAAGATAGATATTTAAAATAGTTTAAAAGAATAATAACTTTGACACCCTATATTTCGGAGACTATCAAGTTTTGGACCAATATCTAGACCCTAATATTTTATTATGGACTAAATATATATATATATATATATATATATATATATATATATATATATATATATATATATATATATATATATATATACAGGGTCCGGCAACAAGAGCGCCTTGTTCTATATCTTCCGTTTCATATAAGCTAGATCAATAAAATTTGGGATAGGTTATAGTTTAGTTGTGTGCATATTTTAAAATTATTCAAGTATATACAGGTTGTTTATTCAAAGATGACCAAACTATAATAAAAAAATTTAAATGGAACACCCTGTATATTATTACTTTTTGAATTCTACATTGTTCCTAACAAATTCACATATTTTTCCTATCCCTAAATATAGCCGTTTTTGAGTTACGTCGATTTTTATAAAAAATTGAAATTACAGAGATAGCTTTGAAAATGTACCTCCTTAACCGTTGAAAAAAAGTTATCTAATTTATATCAAACAAGCACACAGATAGAGATTTGTTATAATGCAAAGAAAATGTCATAATTGCATACAGGGTGCTTACAATTGACTTACCAATCAGACATTATTCCAACTAGTAAAAGTTTACTTTTTCAAATAGAACACCCTGTATATTATTCCGTTTTGGTTTCTACATATTAACCCTTATCAATTCGATATACAATTCCTATCCTAAATATAGCCGTTTCCGAATTATTTTCAATTTTTCAAAATGTATAAAATTATTGGAACATTTTTTAAATCCATGATCTCGTATAAATAGAAAAAAACAATGGAAAACAATTGTATTGCAAATTTAAAACGCAACAGAAACTAATACACTATAATTATTAAAATTATTTCTAAAAATACAAAACTAATAAAATAAACAAAAATAATTTAACGTTAATCATTAGCGATAATGATTTATAATAACTGTTCAAAATGTTGTCCGATTTCTCGGATGCAGACCTGCAGTCGATCTTTAAAAGATTGTTCAACTCTACGCAACAACTCAGGAGTAATGCTATGAAAAGCCTGTGTTATACGATTACGCATATCTTCGGCAGTGGTTAGTGGTTTCCTATAGACAATACTTTTTATGTATCCCCATAAAAAGAAATCTATTCTTGTCAGATCAGGGGACCTAGCTGTGAACCTCACAGGTCCATTTCGCCCAATCCATTTATTTGGAAAGACTCTATTGAGATAATCTCTTACATCTGCAGAGTAGTGAGCAGGAGAGCCATCATGTTGATACCACATCGTGGCTCTAATATCAAAAGTAATATTTTCTATCAAGCCCGGTAAATCGTTGCGCAAAAGGTTAAGGTACTTCTCACCATTCAAGTGTCCATCAAAAAAGAATGCACCGATGACATAATCCCCAACGATGGCACCCCAGATACTTAAAGGCCACTTATGTTGATTATCAACTTGTCTTAATAAATGGGGATTTTCTGAGGAATAATAATGAAAATTATGTGTATTAACAAATCCATTCTTATGAAATGTTGATTCATCTGTCCATAAAATATTATAAAAAAAAATTTGGGTTTTGAGTAATTTTTTCTCTGGCCCAGTTACAAAATCTTACTCGATGATCGAAGTCTGCGTCGCTGAATCCTTGGTGTAACTGAATATGATAGGGATGTAAGCGATTATTCTTTAAAAGACGGCCTACTGATCTCTCACTTATACCAACTATTTCACTTATGTCCTTTTGGCTTCTGTGATGATCCTCTTCGACGGCGAGAAGAACCCTCAATTCACTATCTTCAATTGTAGAAGGTTTAACACGTTCATGTTTGGAGTAATTGGCACATGAAGTTGCAATAAATCTACTCATAACTTTCTGAAACGATCTTGCGTTTCGATGTCTTCTATCTGCATATTTTTCAGCATAAATTCTGCTGGCCAATAAACAGTTTCTTTCTGCAGCACCCAACACGAATATCATATCAACTAACTCATTTTGTGTAAAATTCATTTTATAAAAATCTTGATTACTACACTCGTAAATGGTTAACTACAGTTTTATTTATTTACGTCAAACATTCAATTTTTATAAGAAGCACACTTGATTTTAGAATTTTTCTTGAAATTGAAGTAACTATTTGTCAAATTCTTGTTAACATGCAATGTCTCCAGTCCAAAAATTGTAATTAGTCTTCTATCATAATATATTAGTTTCTGTTGCGTTTTTTAATGTATAATACAATTGTTTTATGATGTTTTTTTTTATCTATACGAGGCCATAGATTTAAAAATGTCTCGATAATCTTACCCATTTTGAAAAATTGAAAATAATTCGGAAACGGCTATATTTAGAGATAGGGAGTTGTATGGCGAACTGATAAGGGTTAATATGTAGAAACCAAGAATGTAATAATATACAGGGTGTTTTATTTGAAAAAGTAAACTAGTTCGAATAATGGTTGATTGGCAAGTCAATTATAAGCACCCTGTATGCAATTATTTCAATTTCTTCACATTAAAAGGAAGCTCTATCTGTGTACTTATTCTCATATAAATTAGATAACTTTTATTTTTCTACAGTAAAGGAGCTGCATTTTCAAAGCAAATTCTGTAATTTCAATTTTTTTAGAAAATCGAAATAACTCAAAACGGCTATATTTAGGGATAGGGAAATATACTGCAATTTGTTAGGAACAATGTGTAGAATTCAAAAAGTAATAATATACAGGGTGTTCTATTAAAATTTTTTATAATCATTTTGTCCTCTTTAGATAAACAACCTGTATTCGCGTGAATAATTTTAAAATATGCACACAACCAAACTACAACTGCATTCCAAATTTTATTAATCTAGCTTATATAAATCGCTCTTGTTGCCGGACCCTGTATATATATATATATATATATATATATATATATATATATATATATATATATATATATATATATACGGGTGCCCAGAAATCACTTTCCGGCTGCCATTTTTTATTTATCTATCGATTTAAATGAAACTTGGCAGGTTGTTACTCTAACCAAACGTCATTTTAGGAATTTTTACAAGCATGTCTGACTTCCGGTTTCAACGGAAATGACCTTAACTTTTGATTTTTAAATGACACCTGTATATTTTTTGTTTTTCGGGTTCTGAGGTCATTTTACGGCCGATTGCGTAATATTTAAATCGATTTTTTCCCAATGTAATTTTAAAATTGAATTTTATTTTCTCATTCCGAGTGCCATGACTATCTTAAAATCATTCTACATACTTAACTCACTTCTAGAAAATGCAAACTCACTTTTATCTTTGTTAACTTTTTACTAGAACGTTCTAAACATTATTTTGCCGTAGTTCAAAAAATGAAATGGAATCATACCACTTTCATCAAACTACTAAATGCAGTATTTTAAAACGAATTTAATGACGTATAACACGTTTTGTCATTTTACCCATTTTCGATTTAAAAATTTTTATTTTTATATTTACGTCTTACTCATTAATAAAATACACTTCCTATGTTACAGTACATCAGGGTTGCCATGAAAACAATAGGTGGCTAGGTTGCCATGGAAACACTATGGTAAATTTAAAAGTAAAATGACCTCCATAATCCGAAAATAAAAATATACAGGAGTGTCATTTAAAAATCAAAGTTAAGGTCATTTCCGGTGAAACCGAAGTCAAATGCTTGTCAAAAATTCCTAAAAATGACGTTTGGTTAGAGTAACAACCTGCCAAGTTTCATTTAAATCGATAGATAAATAAAAAATTGCAGCCTCGTGGACATCCGGTATATATATATATATATATATATATATATATATATATATATATATATATATATATATATATATATATATATATATATATATATATATATATATATATATATATATATTATATTATACAGGTGTATTTTAAAATCACCGACAAACGAAAACTGGAGACTCTGTGATTCAACATAAGACAAAAATTATCATAAACGTTTATATAAAATGCTTCCTAAACGAGATACAGGTTTATTAAAAAATGATTTTTTTAGGATTTTTTTAAGAGTCCTCAAAATCTACAAAAGATATTACACTGAGATTTAGTACACCTAAATGTCTAATTAAGTACAATTAATCAGCTGATTTTGAGTCAACTGGCTCCATCCAGTGGCGTAGAATATGTTAAGTTAATCACTTTAAGTAAAAAAAAACGCACGTCCCTGCTTTTTTTGAAGAAATATTTATTTAGTATTTTTTTGATTCGGCACCCTTTTTTGAAATATTTTGCATTAATATAAACGATTACATTATTCAGTTATAACCAAATTAAATAAATCAGAGATTGCTTTGCATTTGACAGTTACGTATCTTATTTTTGCTAAAATAGTTGCATTTAGGCGTGTTTTGTAATTCATTGTGTGTAATTACTGTGAAAAAATGAATTATTCCAAACGAGAACTGGTCGATATGCATTTATGTTATGGTAATACTAATTGCAATGCTCGTGCAGCTGCTCGGCTTTATGAACAAAGATTTCCAAATAGAAGACATCCACATCATACTACATTTAGAACCGTTCATCGTAATGTTATAGTATGGAAGTTTAAAAGGAAAGAAAAGTTCCAGACGAAATGCTCGTGTACCAGTTGAAATTGAGGAACAAATTTTAGATAGAGTTTATGAAAATTCATCAATAAGCACGGGTGAGTTAGGTTTAGAATTTGTTGTGTCCCATAGCAAGTCTTGGAAAGTTTTACGAGAACAAAATTTACATCCCTTTCACCTACAAAAGTGCATGCATTATTGCCTGCTGACCATCCTCGTCGAATGAATTTTTGCGAATGGTTTTTAAATAAAAATGCTGAAGATGTACAATAGAAACCTATTGACCACTGATGAGTGTATTTTTCCCGAAATGGAATAATAAACTTGCATAATTCCCACAAATGGTTAGATGAAAATCAGCATCCAACTGTAGTTGCAGCTCACCAACATAGAAATAGAAAATATTTGGATAGGTGTACTAGACGATCACCTAATAGGGCCTATCCGTTTTCCTCAAAGACCTACTGGCCAATTCTATTTAAATTTTTTGGGAGAAGATTTGCCAGAATTGTTTGACGACGTACCCTTAGATGTTAGAATGAACATGTATTTCATGAATGATGGTGCACATTCTACACGAAACGTCAGAGAATTTATAAACGCATGGTTCCCTGGACGCTGGATTGGATGAGGAAGTGAAGTACCGTGGCCGGCACGATCGCCAGACTTAAACCCATCGGATTTTTTTGTGTGGCGGTATCTGAAAACTCGTGTCTATTCTGTTCAAATTGATAGTCGAGAGCAAGTTTGGAATCGCATACAGATAGCATGCGATGAGATTAGGGCTATGCCACAAATTGTTCAGCGTGTTAGGTTTCATTTGCTAAGAAGAATACAAGCTTGCATTCAGAAGGAAGGAGGACATTTTCAACAATATGTATAAAAATAATTATTAGTTTGTTTTTGATTCCTTCGATATCTTTTTAGTAATGTACCTAATAGTTAAATGCGTTATTTTTTTGTAAAATAAAACAAATTTTGATTTTTACTGAATAATGTGGTCGTTTATGTTAATGCAAAATATTTCAAAAACGGGGTGCCGAATCCAAAAGATAGTAAGTATAATTTTATTTGCAGAATTAAATGTTGAATCTATCAAAAATATTTCTTCAAAAACCAGGGGCGTGCATTTTTTTACTTAGACTGATTAACTTAAAATATTCTACACCACTGGATGGAGACAGTTGACTCAAACTCACCTGATTAATTGTATTTAATTAGACATTTTGGTAGGTACCAAATCTCAGTGTAATATCTTTTGTAGTTTTTGAGGAATCTAAAGAAACCTCAAAAGGTATTTTTATCAATTTGTATTTTCGGAAAAGGGTTTATTATCATTTTTGTCTTATTTTGAATCATAGAATCTCCAGTTTTCGTTTTTCGGTGATTTTAAAATACACACACACACCACGCACGCACGCACGCACCACGCACCACGCACGCACGCACGCACGCACGCACGCACACACACACATATGATATATATATATATATATATATATATATATATATATATATATATATATATATATATATATATTCGGTGAAAATGGCGTATTTACTGCGCTAACGTAATTTTTATTACGTTTGCCGTACTGATGACCTTCAAAACTGTTCCCAAATACTAAATTATGTTGCATAACAATACTACCGTTGCCAAATTTTTCATAAGTGTTCTGTACGTTAAGTTTTACGGGTAACACAACCTCAGCCCAAATTATAAATGCAATAACTAGGTACATTTCTGTAGTGTCCTAACTAATTTTGAAGTTATTGCAAACAAAATAGTACACTTTGAATTTTATAAAGTTGATATTGATAATTGTCATTTATGTGAAAATTAATATCACCAGCGATTGACCAATATTACTTTGTTTGAAGTGACTGAGTTTAATTAGAATTTAAGAAAATGTAATTATTGCATTTATACTATTAATAAGTAGGATTTTAGTGGGGGCTGTGTTATCCGTAAAATTTAAGTTGCACAGCAGTTAAGAAGAATGTAGTAGCGTTATTAACGTTTAAAAATGTAATTTAGTTTATTCTAACAATTTTAAAATGTATAATTTTTACGTACGTGCGAATTATGGGAGATTGTTATAAACTACCTTTTTCAATCATTCATAGACTTGATATCAGGATAATCATTTTAAATAAATTATAAAATTCTATATTTTGTTTTCAATAAGGATTGTGTAATATTCATTTGTAGGTTTATCATACGGGCCGCTTAAATTATAGTTTAGATAACATTATTGTTTCAATTACTGCTACGAATTAATATTAATTAATGCTAATTAATGCGAATAAACGAAGAAAAACTAATACTTACACAACCACTGATAACCTAAATCTTTTAAATAGAACGATATGTTAATTTTTACACTTTTTGATGTTGCTTTGACAATATCGTTAAAACACAGTGGATCGTACAGATCATCCATCATTTGAATCAGTGTCATAATTTTAAGTATATTGTGTTAACTACGAGTATTATTTTCACAATTAACGGGTTACGCAGTACGTAAAGAGTTATCAAATAATGTTTTCGTTTTCAGAAAGTGTAACAGAAATGCGTTATTAGCCGACAGGAATAGCCATATAAAAGGCGTCCAGATAGAAGGGCTTGGTCGAATTTTTATTTTCATTGTTTGGGTTCGTCTCCACTTCCTTCAGAATAATTTGTACAACCTATTGGAAAGTCTCCCTTTGGTTATTCGTCAAGATACGTGATTTCAACGCGATGAGGCTCTGCTACACTATCCTGCCGAAGTCTATCAATTTCTCAATGCGTATTTTCATTATCCCTGATTGAACGTTCACGATCTATAATTTCGCCGTCAAGATCACTTGATACGATTTCTTTTTATGCAACAGTACCAACAACTACGAAAGATATGTCATCGAAATTTGGCAGCATTTCTGAGAATTACTTCATAGTGATGGTTTTTCAGTTTTCCTCTTTGTTTGTTTCTGTTTGTATTATATTTTCCATATATTCCAAACTGTTACAGAGATAATTCTGCAACCAGTGGTGTAAAAATTAATATATTTAAAAAATCAAGTTAGCTATGACTGAAAGTTTAATAGTTGAGTTTCATATCGAGTCAGGTAACGAAAAGGTAATTTTTTTCAGGTTTAGCCTAACGCTGAAACTCCACCTCCCTAAAATTGGCAGCAACATGTTTTCGCAAACTTGGAATAATTTAGAAGATGCCTATTCTGAACACAGGTCAAAGTTTAATTAACAAGGTGGCCATTAAATTTAATAAGTAATCCAAGAATGCAACAATAACTGTGGGTGTTGTGTTTAAAACAACGAAGTTGATGTTTCTGTCCAGGAAATTCTGAAGTCTGTCGTTTTTGAAAATAGAATTAAGATCCGTAGAAGTTGGTTCGGTGCTACTAGATACCTGATATGAGCAAAAAATATCGCATGCTATGTTAAAAGATGTACTGTAACATTTAACCTCAAAATTTAAAGAAATTTAATACTGTTTGAAACCAGCACAGAAAATAATGCGTGACACTCGAGACCTACCACTTATTAGACACTCTACAGCTCTCCGCAGCCACATTGAGCTCTAAAATCCCTGCAACTTTGTTTAATTTATATCACCCAAGCTATTCTGCACGGACTTTAAATTTTTAACATCATTATTGAAATTCATATAAGCTAACACGTCGCTTTTGGTGTAATTACCCACAAATTGAGAACTATCCGCAACATTTTGACTTTGTGCAATATTTGCCAATATCGTTTCTTGTTAGCATTTGGAAATAGAGCTAGGCTAGCGATCTAGGTTGCACACTGAGTACTAATCTAGCGCGAATTTTTGTCCAAAATTTAGTCGTATTTTATGGTAATTTGATGTAATGATTTGTGCTCGAGTGAAAGCTGTGACATGAATGAAATTGTAGTCTTAATACACTGTACTTCAGAAATTTCTTAACTATGTCATCCATTTCGCAGTAAACGCGTGCTTAGCGCCATTATGTTCAATGCATGGATTATCTGTAACCACAATAGAAGGTATTGGTTCTACCAAATCCGAATTGCATCCAGTTCAAGAAGCAATTGCCAAAACTCACGGAACACAATGTGGTTTTTGCACACCAGGAATTGTCATGTCAATGTATGCACTTCTTAGAAACTCTCCTCAAAAACCTACATTTAAAGATCTAGAAATAGCGTTTCAAGGAAATTTGTGCCGATGTACGGGTTATAGACCAATTCTGGATGGATTTAAAGCATTTACGGAGGAGTGGGAAATATTACAGAGTAATAACCAGATTACTAACGGTTCTTGTCCCATGGGTAATGAATGCTGTAAACTGCAAAATGGAATAAGTGAAAATATAACTAATAATATACCTTCAAGTAAAAGAAATGGTTATACTCCATACGATCCATCTCAAGAACCTATTTTTCCTCCAGAACTTAAATTATGCAATTATTTGGATGAACAGTATTTAACATTTTATGGTGATTCGGTTACCTGGTTTAGACCAACCCAGTTTAATGAGTTATTAAAGTTAAGATTCAAATATCCAAATGCCAAAATTGTGGTTGGAAACACCGAGGTAGGGGTAGAAACCAGATTTAAGAAATGTAATTACCCTATTAGAATTTCGCCACTTTTGATAACCGAAATGACAGCTATTTCAATGGATAGGTTTGGAATTAGAATTGGCGCGGCAGCGACTTTACAGAATATAAGCATCGCTCTGAAAGAATGTATTAATTCAGAGTTAGAACATAAAACACGAATATTTGCTGCAATTGTTGATATGTTGCATTGGTTTGCTGGACAGCAAATCCGTAACGTTGCATCCATTGGGGGAAACATTATGACTGGTAGTCCTATTTCAGATCTCAATCCAATTTTTATAGCTGCAAAAGTTGAACTAGAATTACAAAGTCTAAATAAAAGTAGAACAGTAACAATGGATGAAAATTTTTTCACAAGTTATCGTTGTAATATCGTACGAGGTGATGAAGTATTAGTCGCAATACGTATTCCATTTACAACAGAATGTCAATACTTTTTTTCATACAAACAAGCACGAAGGCGTGACGATGATACCGCAATAGTTAACTCAGCTATTAATATTACTTTTAAACCAAAAACTAATATAGTTAGTGAAGTCAAAATGGCATTCGGAGGAATGGGCCCAACAACTGTTGTACCAAAACAAACCTGCCTGTATTTAGCTGATCAACCTTGGAATGAATCTACTTTAAACAAAGTTTATGAATTTTTAATACAAGATTTACCTTTACCTTCAGACGCACCTGGTGGGATGACACAGTATCGAAAATCATTAACAGTTAGCTTTTTCTTTAAAGTCTATCTAACTATTTTACAAAAACTTGCACCTTACTGTTTTGATGTAGAAGTTAACGAAAAGGATGTTACTGCGACTCACGGATTTTCCTCTAAATATCCAAAATCAGCACAATATTACGAAATTGTTTCACAAAACCAAAAATTAAACTATGTGGGGCAGCCTCTTCCACATTTATCCAGCTTCAAACAAGCGTCTGGAGAAGCAGTGTACTGTGACGATGTTCCACCTTATCAAAATCAATTGTATATGGCATTAGTTATTAGTAAAAGAGCATATGCTAAATTTAAACTAAATACTGAGGAGGCGTTAAAAGTAGATGGAGTTAAATTATTTCTTTCGGCGCAAGACATACCCAAACAAAAAAATTCATTTGAGGGAATAGATTCCGAACCTTACTTTGCGCCAGGAATTGTAACAGCACAAGGTCAAATATTAGGAGCAGTTATAGCGGATAATCCATTAATAGCGCAAAAGGCTGCAAATAAAGTTGAAGTTGCATACGAAGATTTAAATCCAATAATAATAAGTATTGAAGATGCCATCAAACATGATTCCTATTTCAATGAACCTATAATTTTTGAAGCAGGCGACATCGACGACGTGTTTGAAAACGCGCCACACTTAATTCAGGGCGATTGTAGAAATGGTGCACAAGAACATTTTTACTTAGAAACCCAATCGGTGGTAGTCATTCCAAAAAATGAAGACAATGAAATGGAAATCCTATGCTCTACACAAGATCCAGCTATGATAAGCGTAATAATTTCATTGTAAATTTTATTATGCATTTTGTAATTATATTTCTTCCAGCAAAAAGTCGCTTTTCTATTGGGTATTTCCGAAAATAAAATTATAACTAAAGTTAGAAGAGTAGGTGGTGGTTTTGGTGGAAAAAAATATCCATCATTATTTGTTGCTGTTCCTGCGGCAATTGCAGCTGCTAAACTTGGTGTACCTGTACGTTGTATGCTAGAGAGGGATGTTGATATGCTTGTTACTGGTTATAGACATCCTTACTACATTAAGTATAAATCTGCATTTACTGAAGATGGAAAAATTTTAGGATGCGAAGTGCATATGTATAGCAATGCAGGATATGCAAAAACTGATTCTGAATTTGTACTGTTCTTACATTCTGCTAAAAAATAAATTATCTTAGTGTCTTACAGGTTCTAAGGCAATCATTAACTAAATTTGGCAATGCTTACAATATCCCAAATATACGTCTTATCGGAAGATTGTGTAAAACAAATTTGCCATCCAACAGCGCGTTTAGAGCATTTGGTGCACCGCAAAGTATACTAGCTTGCGAATTTATGATAAGACAGATTGCCGAATACTTGAGAAAGGATGTTTTGGAAGTAATGCAGATAAACTTTTACCAAGAAGGGGATCTTACCTTCTACGGGCAAAAGCTGGAACGTTTGACTTTAGATAGATGTTGGAACGAATGTATTGAATCTTGTCAGTTCGAACGAAGAAAAAAAGAAATTGGTTTATACAACAAGTATTACTTATTACCCATCCTCTTTATGTGATTAAAACATGACTTACTTTAGACAAAATCGTTGGAAAAAGCGCGGAATTAGTATTGTGCCATTGAAATATGGAATTTGTAGACCAGGAATAAAATTTTCCCAAGGTGCTGCATTGTTACATATTTATACAGATGGATCGGTATTATTAAGTCATGGAGGAGTTGAAATGGGCCAAGGTTTACATACAAAATTGATTCAAATAGCTGCACAAGTTTTGCAAATTCCAACTGATAAAATTTATTTCAGTGAAACATCGACAGATAAAGTACCAAACGGAGTTGAATCAGCAGCTAGCATTACTTGCGATGTTTACAGTGGCGCAGTTGTGGTGAGAATGGTTTATTGCGTACAGATGAAAGTTTTATATGATTTATTCATAGAATGCTTGCAAAATATTAAACGGGAGGTTACATCAATATAAATTGTCGAATCCTAATGGATGTTGGGAGGATTGGGTGTTGGCCGCTTATATGGATCGCGTTAGTTTGTCTACTACAGGTTTTAGTACACAAGAATATAAAGTATTCAAACTAAAGGATCAAACTGGACCTTGGTATGATTATTTCAGTATTGGTGTTGGTAGTACTGAAGTTGAAATTGATTGCCTCACAGGCGATCATCAGGTTTTAAGAACAGATATAGTTATGGACGTAGGTAAGTGCCTGAAACTACATATTATTATTCAAATTAACCGGTTTAAAACCTTTAGGTGATAGTTTAAATCCAGCTATTGACGTAGGTCAAATTGAAGGAGCTTATATGCAAGGTTATGGATTATATATGATAGAGGAGCTAATGTTCGGTCCAGATGGCTCACTTTTAACAAAAGGTCCTGGTGCGTACAAACTACCTGGATTTGGAAACATTCCACCAGAGTTTAATGTTTCTTTATTAAAAGGAGCTCCAAACCCTCATGCTATTTATTCTTCAAAAGTAAGTATACAACAAGTATTCAAAGCTTAATGGGTGAAAATTAGGCAATTGGCGAGCCACCACTGTGCCTGGCGACATCTATCGTGTTTGCAGTGAGGGAGGCAATTAAATCAGCCAGATCAGATTATGGTGTGTCACCCACTGACTTTAAACTACATGCTCCAATCACATCCGCGAAAATTCGAATGGCTTGTGAAGATCATTTAACCTCAAAGGTAACTAAATTCAATTGCTAGTAGGGAATGAGTGATTTATATAAAAATTTCAGTTTAAAAAAGAACTTGGAAGTTACACACCTTGGAACGTTGTACCTTGAGTGAACGTCCATTTCAGTAATTTTGAATTGCTACATACTGAAAAAGTATAACTGTTTATAAAGAAAGGCTTCTAAGACTCAATCTACAAGTCATTTCTAAAACAAATTGTACGTAACCCGAACATTATCGATTGTGCTTTTCTTCGACGTAGTTCAAGAAACTTTTACTAACCTAGTCCTTATGAAAAAAAATCTTTTAAGACTCAATCCACAAGTAATCTTTAGTACACTATTTCAATTGTACAGGAGTCCCGTTTTAATGTGTTTTATGGATTTCTTCGCTTATGACTGTGCATAGAAGCTTGCGGTTTTCGCAGTAGCTGGCTACTTTTTCATGAAACAAAATATGCCATTATTACATTTGTCATAGCCCTCTTACTTTGAGAGCTACAGTGTTATTTTGAAAAATTGTTGTTTTCAAGCGCTCCCTGTATCTCGATCATTTGAAAAGTTATTGTAATCGTGAAAACAGACTTATATAGAATTCTCAACGTAGAATCCAGCGGTGATTGGATTTTTTATGAACTGTTTTTTAGTTATCGAACGAAGTTATATATTTTTTATGGGACTACATATATATATATATATATATATATATATATATATATATATATATATATATACATGTGTGTGTATATCGAATCCGCTTTTTCATACGCTTTACAAAAAGCTAGTCTATACTTATTTTGACAATTAACGTAACAATTCAAGAATTTCTCACGAAGCCATACTTCTTGTAGTAGGCTGTAACGGAGTGCTTGACAAATGTTTTTTAATAACAAGTAATCATGAGGATAATTTGGCATTTCTGTGATTAATTTATTTTTTGATTGCAATAGCGGTTAACCATTTTGTGTTTTCTATCCTTTAAAATTACATAAATAATTATAAAATAACCCTATAGCTCCGAAAGTAAGAGTCCTATGACAAATGTAGTTATGACATCTTTTGTTTCATCAATAATTAGCTATTACGAAAATCGCAACCTTATATCTCCACTCATAAGCGAAAAACCCCACAAAACGCTTGAAAACGAGAAACCATTAATGTAACGGTGAAGAAGTAAGCATACGAAAACTACGTATTTTACTTAAAATGAGCAGTGGTAGGGCTCTCCATCTTCCAAATTTGCTAATTAATCATAAATTCCTTAAACGACCACACATCTTTATGTAATAATTTAACATTCAAATCTTTGTATCAATTGCCTACACTAAACCTTAATTACAAACGTCATTTACTTAAAATTAAAATAAGTATCTGGAGCAACACACGAATATCCATTTACAAAAGAGACGCTAGAAGAAAATGAAATAATAAACTGTTTGTAGGATAATTTTGGAAAGCTGACCGCATGCAAAAATAAAATCTACTCGTTTTAAATTTGATTTAATTAGTTTTTAAGGCTTATTTGGTTTCATACCAGAAATTTTATAACGAAAAGTTATGTAAAAATTAATTTTAAAAAACATCTGCAGGTTTTCCAATAAAATTGATCGTTATTCAGATATTGAAGAAATTCGGGTGAATAATTAAATTCTTCCTTGGAAACTGTGTGACCAAATTACACAACGTATCAAAAAATTGCGTAAATCATAATTAATTCCTAATTTTAAGCTATATATGTTAGTGTCTTTATACCCTTGAAATATGCAGTTCTTTCACAAGTATGCGATAAAAACCAAAAACTGTTCTTAATAACCTCCTCCCCCAACTTAATACCAATGGATTACTGCAAAAATTTAATCAGTTTCAAGGCAAGTAATGTACCTAAGTATTAAAGTATTATCGTTCTGAGCCATACAACCACAGTTATACACAGCACACACACACACACACACACACATGCATGCGCACATGACCAGACGCGCTTACATCCCCGCGCGCACACATCTGCACATTCACGCATCGACACATCCACGTATATGACCACACGTTCACACACGCGCATACATCAACACACAGACACACACACGCACGCACACAAGCACTCGCTCACACACGCACAACATATATATGCATACACGCACACGGGCACACACGCACGCACAATTCAAAACATCTTACTGAAATATTACATTCAAGCTCATGTGAACCCGAAAATTATCGATAGTGCTCCTCTTCCTTGCACTTCAAGTAAATATCAAGAATTTAATATTAAGAAACGATATCTACACATATTTACTAATTAATTCGAATTTAGACCGTAACGGAATACTCATTTTGTATTATATTTGCGTTTCAATAGCTCAAATAGCACGGTATTATCGATAGGTTCACTCTTTAGGAAACATTGTACACTATCGTTTGTATGGATACTTTCGAATTAGTAATTACTTTCCACGAATATCTACTGCCGATATTTCTTTGTACAGGACGATTCGTAAAGAAAATCTAACTTAACACCTGCCTCGAAAATAAATAATTTAAATTGTAATCAGAAAAATTAATATATTAACAAAAAAAAAGCTTCAATGTCATAATAAGTGTTGAAAATGGTATCCGTCTTCCTCCATACAGTATTAAAGATTCTGCTCAAACCTGTTGAGAACATTTACTAGCGCACCTGGAGTTATTCTTCTACATTCATCTATAATTCATTGTCAAAGATCCTCAATTGACTCTTGTTTCGTTTCGTAAACTTCACTTTTAAAATGTCCCCAAAGAAAGAGGTGCAAGGGACTTAAGTCCCCACTCAATCGAATCTCTCCCAGTTGGTGAGTGCTTTGAATATTGTCAAGTCCTAGGTGTGCCAAAACCTCTATTTCTATGGCATCGTTTCTCATCGTTCGATTTGGATAGTGCTGAATATCAATCACATATCCTGTGTCTTCAAATTTTCTTATTAATATTCCCACATACTTATAGTTAATAGTTCTATCTGGATGTAACTGATCAAATAAGCGGGCGGCTGTCCTGAAAGAACTTCTATCTTCAAAATAAAGTTTTGTTCTTTCTACCCTTTCTCGAATGGAAAATTTGAACACAATAATGATAGTTTGCGACTGCAAACGATTATTACTGGTTCGAAGGTATCCATAGAAACGATAGCGTACAAAGTTTGCTATAGTCTCAACTTATCAATAATACATTATTTGAGCTATAAAAACGCAAATAAAATCAAAATGGTTGAAGATAGGTATAGGACATATACCAAATTTACTAGAAACTTCAGAAAGGATTTCCAAAGTGTTGCGTAATATCTTCTTTATGAATCACCTTGTATAATGGAGTTTTTTCTAAATCTACCACGAGAGTCACATAGAGGGGTGCAACCTTCGCGTTGAGCCACCCTGTATGTATAAGTTTTAAATCACTACGTTCTAAAATCCTGCAAAAGCGGAAATTTTCTGTTCACACATAAAATTAATGAATTGATATTGAAACGTTGTTTCGATTATTAAACTCATTTAACGCGGTATTTAAACCTTAACTAAACAGACAATATTACTTTTACAAATGGACTATGCACCTTTCCCACTAATTCTTTAGGATACTCGTCCTGCTGTAAAATAAAACATACGAAAATGACACATTTTACTTAAAATGTGCAGTAGCAGGATGTTCAAATTTTGTCTAATTTTGCATTTAAAAATAAATTCTTTAAACAATTATATATTTTTACCGTATGTTCAAATAACAGTATAAACGATATTATATGGTAGGTTCAGCTATCAGTAAAATAACGTTCGGACAATATACTTATGTATAAAGAATAAAAAATCAAGTACACGCTTGAATTTAAACGGTCTAAAAATACGTCATAAGTACAATATAATATGTAATAAACCTAATAATTTTTAAGGCCCTGAGATTTTTGGTGGGGGACCTGGAGGAAAATTAATAGTATATTACATAGCGAGGTGGAAAGTTACATTTCTATTCGATTTTATTTATTGAGAGAGTAATGAAACAGTCGCCGAAGTTTGTATACAATTTTGTTCACAATCAATCAAAATAAACAATAATACAGTAATTATATTTTATTGCAATTAGAGTAAAAACGGTTGCAATCCAGTAAGTATGGCAATAGTTGATTACTCTTAGAATTAATGATAATTTTATAGATTTTTGACATCTCTTGTATTGTGTGATTGAAAACAAGTTTGCTTAGAAAATGTCTGAGTGTTTAATTCTTATTTTAATAAACACTCTAGTTCTAGTAATGATTTTACTCTTGGTACTGAACTTATTCCTGTATTCTTGTTATTGTGTTAAAGTATTATTGTAATATTTACATCAGTTCCACATACATAAAGACAAAATCTACATCGATTGGGGCTTGACTCTCGATAGCGCAGTTGGTTAGCGCGGTACTCTAGCAAAGTATAGGTCGTAGGTTCAAATCCTACTCGGGGTAAACTTTTTATTTATGTATTTAATAAAATTAATAATAATTTTTAATTATTATTGTAATAATTACCAAACCTTTAAAAATTGACAACCTATTTTATTTCTAATTAATGAACTCAGTTTAAACAATATATTTATAATATTCTGTATAAAATCATAATATAAATTATGTTTGCTTTCGTTTTCACAGTAGTACTCCCTATATACTTATATTTGTAATAGTTTTTGATAACCACCAACACGAGTTCTAAATCTGAACTGGTTGTCTATATCACTAAATATGCCATAGGTCTGACAATTACATGGAATTTAGCGATCGGAAAATATATACTTTCCAACCGGTAAAAAAATAGATTGATCATTTTCAAGCTTTTAAGGTAGATGGAAGCCATACATCATTATTAAGCTATTTTGAATATTATTTACTTATGCAACAAGTACATTAAAAAACGATTTTACTAAGTGGTCATTAATGTCGGTAAATATTTTATAATAATGTAATGTAAGGTTTCCGCGAAGTGCGACAACGAGCGATATCTCCTTACACAATAGGGATAGAAAAAAAGTTTAAATACAAAAGTTTTTCAGTAATCAAATCCGCATATAAAGAAAATATTTTCGTTTATACCCATATGAACTGGAGAGCATGCAACTTCATTTTTTCAAATAGGCTACCTTATATTTTATTACATTTTCTGATTCTTCTATAAATTCTGAATCGGTTTTATTAAAGTCTATTATTATCTAAAATTAATAGTTTTTGAAATATTTAATGTTTTTTTAAAAAATCGTGATTTTCATGTGTCGCTGACAAAGGGCATACTTTTTTATTTGATATCCTCAAAGGATAATATTTTGCAAGTTACTAGTGCATAGACACACTTATTTTGTGTTCCTATAAAAATTTGAAAATATTATACAGAGTGAAGCCAAAACTGTTCACAAAATCATAATCTTCAAAACACAAAATCTGAATTTTTTTTAATGGAATGATATTTTTTACGGAAAAATGTTGATTAAGTAATAAGCTAACTTTTTTATAAAACATGTCCTATACCCATCTTTCATAGTTATTGAGTTATTTTAGTTTTTAAAATCTATTTTTACTTTCTCGTATACGTAGTATAGAGAAGGTATTGTAATCGTGAAAAAATCGACCTCAAGATTTTGATGGTTCTGGACGTTTTCGAGGCTCCCGGGTCCGAAAAAAGCATTTTTGGAAAAATGTCTGTGTGTGTGTATGTGTCTGTGTGTGTGTGTCTGTATGTAAACACGATAGCGCTCGTACGCTTTGAGCTAGACAATTGAAATTCGGCATGGAGGCCTTATTTCAAAATCGTAGATAATTTGGGATAGATCCGGGGACCGGAAGTGGCACTTTACCTTAACACACTTGTGTCACGCTTCAAATAAACTACTCCAAAATATCAACGTATCTGTTTCAAATTTGGCAGAGGTAAGTTATATTAGGCGACACATCTAAATATAACGTTTCATCAAAATCTGTGTACCGTAAGTGGCATTTTACCTTAATAGTTTTGTATCACACTTCAAATAAACTACTCTAAAACATAAACGTATCTATTACGAATTTGGCACGGGTAAGTTATATTAGGTGACACCCTTAAATATGATGTTTGAACAAAATTAGTGTAGCAGAAGTGGTACTGTACCTTAACCAATTTGTGTCACCCAAACAGATGTGTAATGTTCTATTGGTTTTAACAATCGCTTATGCCATTGAGCACAGACGTCTTGATTTTCATATTCCCTTATTTAAAACTGTTTTAACAGACACCTAGTTTTATTTCACTCTACTATAATTGCGTTGGTATACATGAAATTCTAGGTAACCACAGTTCAGATTTTTTAAAATACACACCTCAATTTCAAAAATTTATATTAGTTGGCCATGGTTGTCATGAAAACATTAATACTGACAGTTTATAAATTCAATTTAAACAATATTTAAATATTAAAATGAATTTTTCAAAAGAAGAATTGATACAAATGATTTATTACATTGGCGCATCCGACGGAAATTGTTTATTAGCGAGTAGAATTTACGCTCAAAAATTTCCAAATACAGAAAGACATCCAAATCGCTTGGCATTTGAAAGGCTCAAGTAGAGGTTTGAATGGAATGGAAACATCAATTATGAATTAAATGGCGAACGATCAACCATTGCATCAAACGAGAAAACTCAGTCGTGGAAAATCCGCAAGCTTCTTGCAGGCAAATCGCACAGAACAACAATATCGGAAAATCAACGATAAATAAAATAATTCACAAGCAAAAGTTTCATCCATACCACATCCAAGTAGTACAAGAATTAACGAATCAGGATTTTATAAATAGGAGAAATTTCTGCCTTTGGGCATTAAATAAAATAGAGGAAAACAGGACTTCTTTGATTACGTATTGTTTACTGACGAAGCTACTTTCCACAAAAATGAATTTGTAAATCGTCATAATTTCCATTATTATAATGATACAAATCCAAGGTATGTGATGTCATTAGACCATCAACATAGATGGACACTTAGCGTATGGGCCGGTATTATTGGAACAAGGATTTTGGGACCCTATTTTTTTGAGCAAATAGTTAATGGTGAAACCTTTTTAAATTTTTTGGAAAAATATTTACATTACCTTGATAATTTGCCGCTTCAGGTTTTACGGCAACTGTGAATTCAATTGGATGGAGCGCCTGTCTATTTTAGTGGTATTGTGCGTAATCATCTAAATTTGCAATTTCCAAACAAATGGATTGGCAGGAGAGGGCAACATATTGGCCATCTAGATCCCCGGATCTTACAAAACTTGTTTTTTTTTGTGGGGATTTGTAAAAATCTAGTTTACCAAATACCTCTCACAACAAAGGAAAACATGAAACAAAGAATAAGAAATGTTTTTCAACGCATAAATAGAAAAGTATTTCAAACAGGAAGCAATTCTTTTGTTGAAAGAATTAGTTTGTGTGAGGAACATTAGGGCAGACACATAGAACAATATTTTTAGTTATTTTATAATATTTTAAAATTTTTAGTTATAGTTTTAAAGATATCTTAAATTGTTTTTTGCATCTTTTGTTTACTTGTTATAAGTATTATTACATAGAGTTAACGAAGTTTTACGCCAATAAAATAATTTTTCACGTTTTTCAATATTGTTTAAATTGAATTTTTAAACTGTCATTGTCAAACAAACATTTGTTTATTAATGTTTCCATGATAACCATGGCCAACTAATATAAATTTTTGAAATTGAGTTGTGTATTTTAAAAAATTGATTTTAAAAACTAAAATAACTCAATAACTATGAAAGATAGGTATAGGACATATTTTATAAAATGTTAGCTTATTACATAATCAACATTTCTCCGTAAAAAAAATGTCATTCCATTTAAAAAATTGAGATTTTGTGTTTTAAAGATTATGGTTCTGTGAACAGATTTGGCAACACCTTGTATAATAATTATTATTAATTTTATTAAATACATAAATAAAAAGTTTACCTCGAGTAGGATTTGAACCTACGACCTGTACTTTGCTAGAGTACCGCGCTAACCAACTGCGCCATCAAGGTTCAAGCCCCAATCGATGTAAATTTTGTCTTTATGTATGTAGAACTGATGTAAATTCTAAATATAATGAACTTATTCGTTCATAACAAAAACTTATAATAACCTTGTATAATATTTTCAAATTTTTATAGGTCTATGCACTAGTAACCTGCAAAATATTTTCCTTTAAGGATATCAAATCAAAAAAGTATGCCCTTTGTCAATGACACGTGAAAATCGTTTTTTTTTTCACTATTAATTTTAGATGATAATAGACCTTAATAAAACCGATTCAGAATTTATAGAAAAATCAGAAATTGTAATAAAATACAGGGTGTCCTATTTAAAAAAATGAAGTTGCATGCTCTCCAGTTCATATGAGACACCCTGTATAAACGAAAATATTTTCTTTAAATGCGGATTTGATTACTGAAAAACTTTTGTATTTAAACTTTTTTCTGTCCCTATTGTGTAAGGAAATATCCTCCGTTGTGACACTCCGCGGACACCCTGTATATTATTTAATTGATTATTATTTTTAACATGATTTAATTTTTCATCATTAACGTCATTCATGTTTTAATAATATTTTCCATTTTCAGCTAGAAAGCTATTCTTACACGTGTTCTTTGTCAGGTTGCGTTGACGCACCCTGTATATAGGACGTTATAATGACGTATATTACGTGTTTTGAGCACGAGTGTATTGAGTTTGAACGAAAAAAAATTTTTGTGTGTATATAATGTATGTGGGTGTATGATACGCCACTGGAAATTTAGGAGAAATATAATTCAGTATGTAGATACGTGTATTTGAATGTTAGAGAGACTTTAGTGTTGGAATAATTAGATTTTGATGAATGTAAATGTGAAGAGAAATTTGTCTATGGGACGATAATGCTTTCCACTGAATTGCTTCTGTTTTGCTGAAGATAAAGAAAGGAATGTTTGAAGATAAATGAGTTATTTTGGTCAGAAAATGTGAAGAATAAGTGTAAATGTTTTAGAAAATATGTAGAGAAAGATTGGGTATGTTTAAGTGATAATTTCAGAAAGTTTTGTAATGTTGTGCAATTGTTTTGAGAATAAATGTATGTATATGGAATTTGAGACATTAGACTGTACTTATTTTTGCAAATGTTGCGGAAGGAGATCGAGCGCAGGTAAGAGATAAGTGTTAAAAGTTGCGTAATGGATTCAGAGGGCTACTGAATGAATGTGGTGACGAAAATGATTTCTTCAGAAGTAATTGTAAAATTTGTAAGTGAAAACAAATATGGCGATGTATTGTAATTACACGCGTGCTTGTATAGAGGGAAGCAGTTGTTGGAAGTATGTAGTTTTGAGTGAATATTATTGGAGAATATAACGCGGAAGGAAGACATGTTTAAAGATGGATGACTGAAGTTATAAATAGGAAGTCAGAGATTGACGAGAGTTGTCGTTGGGAGTTGAAAGGAGAGTCAAGTTAGCTTTTGGCTTGTGAGACGCGCACGCAGTGATAGACGGTGACGATGTGGAGTATGTTTGTGAAATTTTAATGAGGCAGTATTGTTTAATTAACTGCGTTACCCGAATCGGGGATAAATTGAAAAGACATTCATAACAATACGAGAATTAAAAATTGAAGTTGAAGTTAAAATTAGTTTGTTTATCTTCAAAGAAAATAATAAGTGCGAAAGCAGATTTAAATAAAGTTAACAGTTGTTACGTAATAGTAGTATCAAGTTTAGCGCGTGTTCTGGTAACAAGATTTAGTTAAAACTATTTGTGGGACCACCTTTAAGTGAACGAGGTGGTCGTTGTATTATAAGCCAATGTTTAAGTAACGTTATATGACATTGAAAGTTTATTTGTATAAAGGACTAAATTGTTTTAAAGTTGTTAAGAAATTTTGAAGAGGCAACCATATGTTTATCGTTATTATATGTGTTTGTAGTAATAACCTCGCTAGTGAACAATTGCGAGTGCATAAAAGGAATAAGTTTTGTGGAGCATTTGTTATGTGCTTCAGCAATTTAAGGATTACTAATATTGGATGTACGAGATTAAAGAAGAAAGAAAAGAAAGGATTAATGGACAATTTTTAAGTAAGAGTTAGATTTAAGATTATGAAGAACTCATTTAAGCACGTTTATCTTTTGGTAGATTTATTTGTGTATTGTTGGTTAAGTATTAATTTAGTTTCGAAAGATAATCGTTCTTGAGTAATATTGTATCGTATTGTTTTTTGTAGTAAGGATTTTGCAGTAAGGCAAATTGGTATTTTTGGTGGTTTAAGTTTTCCACCAAGCGAGTGTAATATATGTAAATATTTGTGTTTTATTTTATTTTGTATAGGACAATATAGTTACCGTTGATTGTTATTTTGTTGTTATTCATTTATTGGGTGACCTACTTTGACAATTACAGAAGTAAGCTTTAATATTTTGATCTGCTTTTATTTAGAAGTTTTCAAAATTAATTATCGAATATTGAATGACAAGATATTTTATTCATTAATAAATAGGAATCTAACGTTATATGTGTATACGAGGGATACGCAGAAAATATTCAGTTACCGTATTATAACTTTTGTTTTGGATATTTTAGTTTACGAGGTGTGTTCAAAAGTTGTTAATGACATGGGTAGTACGAAATTTATTTGAGTTGAATTGTTTTGGACGAGTGTTTGTTTTAGAACCTTCGTATATGAGTTTACCGAGTAAGCACAATCCTACTTTCCACAATCAAGTAGGGTTAATTAACATCCAGCTTAAGACAATTATATTAACAAAGTTTCGATTGTGGTGGCGCCTAGAGACATATTTTCCCGAATTGAGCTATTTGAGTATAAGTGTAAGGTGTTTGAACTTATTAATCATCCATTTTACTTATTATTTCGACCACGCCCATCTCCCTGTTAGCTGGCTTGGCAACCCGCTTACATTAGTAAGCCTACACGACGCCTAGTGCGGTTTGGACGTGTAACATCTTTCCCATCAACCTGTTCCCATTTCCGTAAAGAAAGATACAACAATAAAAAGTAGCGATGGAGTGTGCGTCAAACAATCTCCGAATTTTAAATGAATTGGTTTATTAACTATACACTTAATTACGATTCACCTAGGTAGACAGACCACTTTGGTCGGCGACGTCATCAGTGGTGGGGGATGTACGCCCACGTGGCCGTGTTCATTTCCCTTCTTTTTCGGGGTAGTTTTTCCATCTAGCTGAAATTTTCAATTCCCTGATGTCAATTGTTACTTCTAATTAGCACCCCTATAGTTTTTTTTCGGGGGCGTTTTTCAACGCTTGATGGAATTTTCAAACCCTTGATGGTATTTTTACCCCTAATTAGGGACCTTTGAAGGCGAGGCCTGCTCTTTTCGGGGGAGACTTTCGACCCCTTGATGAAATTTTCAGCCCCTTAACTGAATTTTCATCAGAAATCCCTCTGGCAAAAAAAGGGCCCTAGATTTATAAACAAGCTTGAACGTATTATGTTTCGTTTTAAAAACGAACAAATACCCCGGGGGTAAATAAGCAAGCGATTATCGACAGCAGTCCTGGTAAGTGCTCGTTTTTTATTTTAACCCTTGCCCTTATTTACTTAAATTGCTAGAGGACTGATTTCAAGTTTAGTTATATTTGCTGGTGTACAGGCATTTTTACTGATTTAACTGTAAAACGTATTTTGATCACTGTATGCAAAATTTGCCAATAGTGTAAATTTTAATTTGAAGGATATTATTGTTATCGTGGTTGTCTAATGATAATCAGCGTGGATAAAATAAAACAGAGTCCTATAGCTGCCTTACGAAATAAAAACCGTGATAGTTTCAAAACGCTTGTATATTATCAAAACCGTAATTGTCTCACGAAACGAAATCGGTGTTAGTTTCAAAACGTTTGTGTATTATCGAAATTGTAAATGAAACCAGCTTGTTATTTTACCCCCGGGGTATTTGTCCGTTTTCAAAACGAAATAGTGCGTTCAAGCTTGTTTATAGATCTAGGGTCCTTTTTTGGCAGAGATATATCCAAATTTGCGTGATATTATTATTATTATTATGGTTATCTAATGAAAATGGTAAGCGTTGTGTAAAATAAAACACAAAATTGGTAGTGAAAGTCAGCTGGTAGTATTGAGCTGTTCTACCCCAACCTCAAGCACAATCCATTTTACATGAGGGAGATTATTATTATTATGGTTGTCTAATGATAACGATAAGCGTTGGGATGAAATCAAACAGAGTCCTATAGCTGTCTTACGAAATGAAATCGGTGTTAGCTTCAAATCATATGTCATTGTCAAAATTGGAAATGAAGGTCAGCTTGTTTTTTTATCCCCAGGCAATGGGCCATTTTCAAAAACAAAATAGTGCGTTCAACTTTGTTTATAAACATACGGCTCTTTGATCAGAGGTATTTCCTACAAGGCATTCCTTGCATGTAAAATAATATAGTGGTCTGATTTCGAGTTTGGTTATATATTTGTTATTGTATAGGCATTTTTAACTAATTTAAGTGTAAAACGTATTTTTACCACTGCATGCAAAACCCTGCAATAGTGTTACAAACTAATTTGATGCTCGTATATAGACAGTAATTCCGAAGGCTATCTCATGTATTTTTGAATTGTGGTTGGTTTTAGCAAGCTCTAAGTTAAGCGAAACCAGTATTTTTGAATTGTAAACCGATTTTTGCAAGCTGTAAGTTAAGATTTGATTGATTGAGATTGATTTGCTGATGGTCGACTGTTTTCCCACGCCGGTGCCTTCGCGTTTAGGGAGAGTACCAGCTCTGAGCGCTGGTTAGCCTTATCTACAAAGTAAACGGTCGCTCATAGGACCTAGGTATATACAGTGGGAGAATCATTACCTGAAGGTTAATTAAGAATTGTTAGCTCAGCGTCTTGTTTGATTTGATTAAGATTGATTGATTTGACTGATTTGGTTAATTGATTTGATTGACAGTGATTGATCTGATTGATTGATTTGATCTATAGTGATTTGTTTGAGTTTGATTTGCTTAATTGATTTGATCGAGGTTGCTTGATTTGATTTAATATGCTCAGCTGATTTTGTTGGCCGATTGATTGATTTGATTCATTTCTGTCTTTAGACAAGGGGCGAAGGCCACTTATTACAATACTATTTCAAAATTCCTGCCAAGAACGCGCAGACCTGACAACGAGTGACGACCCTGGAACAAGCTCCGGAGTCCTACAAGAGTCTTATGAGTTAGTGTCAGGTGTCCTTTACTAAAATACAATTTATAATTTCCCGACAAAAGCAAAAATGGGTCCTATGTTGCGCGTAACAGTGGGGCGAGCTCCAGATGCATGCGTGTTATACTTGTCTTACAAGTGTTAGAGCCACTTATTTCAAATTTCCCACCATAACCAATACAGGGTCCAGTATGTATTTTTAAAATATACCGGTAGATGGAGCTACCTCTATTACAGAAAACATCATTAGTCTATACATAGCTTGATGGCTCCACAAACAAATTTACGTTTCCGGCCCAAGGGGCCACGACAAGGGGACAAAGACCCCAAAGCAGGTTCCACAGACCTATGCATGTCTTACAAGTTAACATTAGGGTCCCTTATGATTATGACGTCATATTTAAAAACAAATTTGCAGAGGACTTTGATTTTACACAAGTAGATGGCGCCACAAACAAATTCAAATTTTGGGGGCAAGGCCTATACATGTCTTGCAAGTTTGGATTAGGGCCCTTTAATACAAATTCAAATTTTCCTACCGTAACCAATCAGAATGCAGAGACTTAAATACAAATTCAAATTTCCAACCGAGGGGACGAAAGCCAAGGAGCAAGTACCGAAGATCTATACTTGTGTTACAAGTTAGCATTAGGTTTCCTTATTAGAATACAGATAAAAATTTCTCAAAATAAACAAACATAATGTAGAAAATTAAATGCAAATGCAAATTTACCGCCAAGGGAGACCATGACAACGGGAACGAAGGCCCAAAAGCAAGTTCCCAAGACCTATACCTGTGTCTTATAGGTTAGAATTAAGGCCTCATTTATTAAAATACAAATTCAAATTTTTCCCTCGTGTGACGTCATACAAGAATAGCCGACAAGCCACGCCCCTCGACCAATCAGAAGCGAGGGGTGTCTAAGTCCATAGGCCAATCAGAAACGGGTGACCTACCCCCAAGCCCATCAACCATAATTATGGTGAGAATGTCACGTGACCACCCATACCAGTCACGTGACCGCCCCGCACCCTATACACTGGGGGTAGACTGCCAAAAAGGCCTTAATTAGGGATTAAAAACTGTCAAGGGGCTGAAAATTTCATCAAGGGGTTGAAAATCGCCTCCCAAAAGAAGCAGGCTCCACCCTTAACGGTCACTAATTAAGGGCAAAATACCATCAAGTGGTTGAAAATTCCATCAAGGGCTGAAAAACAAACGTCCCCGAAATGAAACCATAGGTGTGCTAATTAGAGGTAAAAATTAACAACAGGGTTGAAAATTCCATCTAGAGGTTGAAAAGCGACCTCGAAAAGAACCCATAGGGGTGCGAAATGTGCACGGCCACTGGGGCGTGATACCCTCCACCACTGATCACGTCACAGACCAAAGTGGTACTCAACTAATTAAACAGTACCACTAAAAATATAAAATCAAAGGCTTAATAGCATAAAAATTTTAGCATCCGTACAAATGTAGTTTAGTTTTCTTAATAATCCATATTTTACTGACCCTTATTTCTACATTTGCATCCGTACCTACACTAATGAGTGTAGAAAATAGTTATTTTCATAACAAGTGCACGATTCTCAGACTTTTTCACCGTTACCGAAACGAGCTCAGCGAGTTCCGGTAACTGCACTAGTTTCGGAATCGCGCTTTGAGCAGTTTTTTTCTATAATCGTACAATTAGATATCCTAGACGTCCAAACTTCGTATGTTCAGCTTATACGACATTGTGTGTCATATTTAATTTGCCTTGGTGTACTCAAGTAGTTTTTTGCTAACACGGGGGCTTATATATTACTAGAGTATCAAGCGCCATGATGGATGGAAGTCCACTAATGCAGTAGAGGCGTACATGGAATAATCGGTAGACAGTAAAACAGAATTAGGAAACCAATTACTTATTCTCTACGGTATATACATCTTCTACATCCATTGAAAATGCAAAATTTCTGTACTCAGTTTTCATACGCTAATCAAAAACAAGGAAGGAGGCAGGTACAATTTATTATGTTATTACTTTTTTAACAATCAGTGGAATGCAGAATAGCTCCTAACTGAGGTTAAGTTATTACCGACTGTTAATATTAAAATTAACGGTAAACGACGAATAATTACTTATACTAATACCTGGAACTGGTGACTTTAAAACAGAACAGATAGAAGTTATTAAAGTGGAGGATGAAGACGTCAAAGACGATGTGGAGGATCATCATCAACTCTCAAACACTACCAATGATTTCATTATTTACTTCCACGTTGCCTTGGGACGAATCGTCTACATACCCATCCGCTACCATCGAAGACTGCCAGCCTCCACATAAGGCTCAAAAGTTCAGTCCGTGCATTAGCAAGTAGAGTTACGGAAGTATGGTGAAAAAAGTGACCCGTAAAAGAAAATGATTTGGAAATTTCAGCTAACTTGAATTTTTTTAGTAATATTACCAAATGTGTTAGTACCCACAGGTTGTATGGTACATTTTCCTGTTGTACAGATAAAAATAGTTTTGATATTTCTCGAATGTAGGGTTTTATATTCTTTTCTAATTCTGTATCATAAAGTTTACATTATAGTTCTGTTTTATGAACACAGAACGATAATCATGCATAACTCAAACTTTATTTTACAGTTTTGGCGCATCTCGATTTATGGCATTGGCTACCCTTGATTTGAGGTTTTCCATACAGCTGTTAGCCCTAACCTCTAGAGTGTGCGAAAGATTGTCAATTTATAAATGTCAGTTTATTAGCAGTGTAGCCATCATACAAGAATTCAATCTGACAGTAATGCAAATTAGCAAATTGCAATTTCTGAAATTGTTTTACAACAACCAGAATTAGAAAAAATTGTATAAAGCACACGTTTCATAACGATTATGATTATGACTCATTATGATTTGAATGTACTATTATAAAACTGTATACAGTTCCCTTTCCCTTCCGCAACAGAAAATGTTCATGTAATATGTCGAACGAGCATGAACATGAATAGGAAAGTGTTACCAATAAAAAAGTATTGTCCACGGTATGATTTTAGTTAACTCTTCCCAGCGACAGGCTCCTGCTACTCCCAGTAGTACTATGACTGTCAAGAAGTTATGCATTAAAAACGGTGCTTCAATGACCGCAATGACGGATGGATCTCATAACTACCGCTCGAGTTAATGTGCTACGCATACAGCATACAAAACTGGCCACTGCGTCAACACAATATAAACACACGGAAAAATGGTATGCTATGGGATCCTAGAAAAAATATTTTTTCTTCAGACGTCAGCAAACATGACATTTAGTGACGCAATATAAGATACTAAATTGTCATTTTGATGTCATTCTCAAGTGGCGCTAAAAACTTTAGCACCGCTCACCAACGGCTATAAGCTGACAGAGACCCCGTGAGCAGCAAAAGCACCGGCAGACGAACTGATATCAAAACAATGCCACCCATGCTCCACTCACGCAGTACGATACGTCAATAAAAGTCTTTAATTTAAACACAAGTGGATATTTTCGTTTTGTTAAATGAAAATAAAAATTACAATTACTTAATGAAGCTTTTTCAAAATTGAAACCGCTGCTGTACGTCATTGATGAACTAATATCCATATTCAAAGAACCCTCATTTTGTTTCGAATATTTACTAACGTTTATTCCATGCTTGATATTCAACAACGATTTTATTATGAAACATCTAGACTAAAGTGTTGAACTGTAAATTCTCTGCAACCATTTCAGGAAAAAATAGGCCAACAGGACACTTTCAGTAGATTTTTACGTGCTTATGATCACACCATTTAATAAAGGATTCATATTTGACTGTATAAATACCATGACTTGGTTGGGCGCTTCTTTGCTGCTACACTGATTTCTGGAGGTGTACATGGCATTTCGTAGTAAAACATGACGAAAACTACAAAAGTGACTTTTGTTTCATCTCTAATTGCCATACTCGCTTACGATCGACTGGCAAACGTAGAACTTCGACAAAAAGGTATCACTGCAGCTCCATATAAAATAATATACTATTTCTCTTCAAACGTCCGTAAACATGACATTTAGTGACGCAATAGTAGATACCAAATTGTGATTTGGTTGTTGTCATTCTCGAGCGGAGCTAAAAACTTTAGCGCCGCTCACCAGCGGCTGTAAAGTGACAATTTTCGAAAACCCTTCCGTTTCTCCTTATGTCAACTTTCTTAATTTACACTAGTGCTTTCTTTTTGCGGGTTCATAGCTACGCCCGTCTAACGTTTTGCAAAGCAACCTATACAAATCCAGGTTAAGAATGGACCCTCGTTTCGCGAACAATTTGTCTAAAAATAACTGAGCCCAGGTTAGGTTTGAAGAAAAAATAGCATACTATATGTGGAGCTGAAGTGACTTTTTGTCTCATCTTGCCACGGGTCTAACCAACCACGTCACATAAAATGGGAGGAATTAGTTAGCTCGACTAGTAACTCAGCCAAATGGTCTTGAGGCCGCAGAGCACTATAGCGTGGTGTTTTGAAGTGTTGATAAACGCGCCACAAGTTTTAAAAAGCAAAGACAAACCGTTAGTTCTTGGAAGAGAGTCCTGTAAAGCTTGAACTAGGGAAGGAACAGGAATAACGACAATTCTCTCAACAAGCGTAAATTTATTTATAAATTTACCAACAATGAATAATCTTTGAAAATTTTATATACCCTACAGTAACAGCGCATGCCTAGCCAAGATGAAATTTGTCCCCACAAACCCAAAGATAAGTGTAGGCTTATCTTACTAGCACAATGTGAAACAATAAAGTTTCGTAATTAACCTATATTTTCAATGTTATTAATGATGAGGGCAAGTCGAGATTTTACGGGTGATAAACTCACCTTTAAGCAATTTAGTTAATTTAATAAAACAACGTAATGCCCTCTCTGCTACGCTGAAAGGTCTTTAATAAAACGTAACCCTGAAAAGAAAAATTTATATATCATATATAACCGCAATAGTTTACGTTAGAAAGGTAACACTCCAACTTGCCTTTCGTTTCACAATATCAATCACAAACCCCCATAACAGTTGCATTAGGAGGCTATTTGTGTACCTGTTCGTTAAGGAATGGGTCAGTGACTGACACACTTTAACAATCACATACATTCTGCAATTTAAACTATTTATGAATTCTATTACTATAAAATGTATTTTTGTTATTTTGATTAATTTTAGACCATATTTGTTGTAAACAAAATTTTATTTCGACACCTACATATGTAAATTTTAAATTTTTAGTCTAAGTTATGAGCAACTCCAGTAGTGATTACTACGCGCTATTAAAGTCATCACATTTTCGAATGGTAATGTTTTCTTCTACAGCTGTATGGCGAGGACATATATACCTTTTACATGCAGTACACGTTTTCATGTATTTCCTATCCGCCGATCGAGGACACACAAAGCATCTGCCTTTCTTTGGTAAATTTTCATGTGCTCGTCCTGTAGGTTCCTTTACAACAGTCCCTCTTGTAACTGCTTTACTTTGAATATTTTTATGCCAAATATAGCTAGAGCACTAATATGGATAGGACGCAAACCAGCTGTTTGTGATCGATGTTCCATGTTTAGAATACACAGTTCTTTGCCCAATGTTTTAGGAAAACTTTCCTTCCAGATTGGCGTTTGGGGTTATGTAATTCCCATGTTTGATTTGATTTATAAAGATGACATAAGAATTGTACACTGTAATGTCTACCAAGTTGAAAAACATGCCATGGGCCATCTCCTTGTGCCACGACGACAACTATACCCGAACACATTTATTTAGGGTCAAGTGAAATTTTGTTTCCCCAAAAAAGTCCCTTTAACTACTAATAACCAAATTTTCAATTTTTTATAGGCAAAGTTTAATTTTCTGTAAATCAAACCGCAATGTTTAAAAACCTAACCCTTTGGGGAAATTTTTTATATATAAAAAAAATTTTTAAAATTTCCCAATTGAAAAATCCCCCTTTTTGCCCTATAAACCCCCTTTATTTAATATTTCCTTTTGAAATAATACTTTTCCCTTTATAATTTTCGGGAAATTTAAAATAAAATTTTTTTTTGAATTTGTTAAAATTTTTTTTTTGAAACAAAAAATTTTTTGACCTCAAAAATTTTAAAATTTTTGTCTGTTTAGGTTTTATTTCTTTTCACCCGGTGGTAAATTTCTTTAATTTGCAGAAATTTTTTTACGCAATCCTTTTCAATTATTTTCTAGGACGAACAAAAAATTTGTTTTTGGTACCCTTGGGCCACGCCGAACGTTTACTTTAATTTTATAGCTATCTGTAAAGCTAATAAAGACAAAACGTTTATTTTATTTTCTCAACATAATTTTTTAAACCCCAATGATAATTGGAATTTTAAATCTAAATGTACATGAATGCCTACCAAGATGAAATTGCCAGCAAACCCTTTGCACACGACAATTAAATAAATTCTAATAACCTATATTTTAATTATAATAATTATAATTCGGTTTATTTCAACTCATTTTGATTTAAATTTAAAAATACAACTTTAAAATTTTTGTTCCAGGTTTCATTTTCTTTAACCAATTTCGAAAATTAAAACTTCTCAATGCCTATGTATCTCCAAGGCATAATTCTTGGTTATGGCTCCACGGATTTAAAAGTTGCTTGCACATTTAACAATCCTCACCATTTAATATTTGAATATTCTTAATACTAAAATCTATTTGTTTTTACGATTTTGTCCATATTTGTTCGCAAACAAATTTTATGAAACATATAAATTTTCTTTATCTAAATTGTCCGATTAGTCGCTATTAAATCACACATTTATAATGGAAAATTATTTTTTATCACTTAGGGCATTGGATTAAATTAAATTCGTAAGTCTTTCAGATTTCCAAATCAAAACCTTCTGCCTTTTCTTTCGGAAATTTTCTGTCTCCCTTACTACAACATAACTTTGTAATTCTTGCTTATACTTTGGTAATTTCTTTACCAAAAACTTTCTTGATCAACTCTGTATCTGTCATAAACCTACCAGTTTTAAAAAGAAACCTATATTTGATTATAAAATTGATGCATAAATTTACATTGCTACATTAAACAACATCTGCATTCTGGAGTAAATTGTCAAAATTATTTCTATAACTCCGTATCAATTACTTAAAGCTCGATGCGCTCTGATCATTTACCGTTTCAAAGTAAATCAAAACTTTTCTTTTAAATGGTTACTCTCCAAGGTTTCCAAAATATACGAAATACCTGGATTTAAGTCTTGGCCACGCGCTTTCCAAATGTAATTAAATGTTACAGGCATAAATGTAAAACATAAATCCTTTAAGCCAATAATTCCAATTTTCAAATACCGTAGTGTCTCAGGACTTGTGCCCACATTTGACGTTAAACAAACAATGAAATAAAAAATTTCTCAGGTATCTTAGTCAATCAAAATTATATTCTGACTTTACAATAATTTGCATTTAAAAAGGGTTGAAGAAAATTTAGTTTTCTTTAAATTTTGTTCCTTTTTTAAATGAAAACACCCTTGTGTTGTGCATCTTTCGAATAAAGGCCCTCTTCCACTTTTAAAATTATAATTTCAATGCTTATAAAAAAACTAAACAATTATTTTAATTTTTATGTAACATGTTCATACAAATTTAAAAATTTCAACAAACAAAAACATTTTAATTACCATGAAATACATTACAACCGTTATTATCTTTTCAAATAAATTGCTGGATGTGTTCTCCATTATTATCAATGTATTCTTTGAATTCTAAACTTGCCAAATTTTTGAAATCTTTTAGTTAGTTTTTTAATAAGCATAGCAAAATAACATTTTAGAAAGTGGAATGTCTACAAAGATGCCACAACACAGGGCGTTTATAAAAAAGAACAAAAATTTAACTAATCTTTTTATCAACCCTTTAATTGAAACAAAATTTATGTTAGTTCAGGATAAAATTAAAAATAAAGCATTGAGAAAAAATTGTTCTAATTCAATTGGTTTAAAAATTATAAACGCTTCGGGGTCACAATATCCCTGGGACACCTGTTATAATAAAAATCAAACTTGTCCAGATATTTACATCATTACGATAATTAATCAATTCTAATCAGAGACAACACTTTATCCCAATAAAAGAAATTTGACTTAAACATTTTATAACAAAATATAATAAATAAAAAAAGATTCAATTTACAACGAGCTTAAATAAAACCGGGTCTTCCACGTGTTGTACATTTCTTTCTCCGAATAATAAGCACTTATTACCAACTAAATAAAGAAATATTTTTGAAAGTTCCATCGAAATTATTTGCACAAACCGAAGGAACAACCAAGAAATTTCTAAAATTATTATACAAACCAAATGGCTTGGTTAAACAAATCTTGGAAACAACCTGCAAAAAATTTTGGTTGTAATTCAAAAGTATTACAAAAAACATTTAGAATAGTAATTATTCAAGTATCCACCATCAGTGGGATTTACAAACAAATGTAAAAAATGTTAATAGATAAAGAGATAATTCAACCATTAAAAACAAGAATTTAAATAGGATAAAGATGTAAATAAATCATTATGACTAAAACTTGCTAACTAAAGTAAAAAGAAAATTCAGATTCATTAAAGGAGAAAATAATTAAAGAGTTTCCAAAATAACAATCCTAAATTCAATCATAATAACCAATTCATCTTGCCCTTTTCCAAAATAAAAGAAAATTAATAAAATCGATTCAAAAAATACATACGATTTTTCAGTAAATTCTGTTACCGATTAATAAAATGTAGTTTGAATTAACCATTGAGATACCATTTTGATCTCCAGCAATAAACTGCTTAACTCCAAATAAAGCTTGAAACCTGAACATAGGGCATTTCACACACAAAACAACACAAAAACATAAAACAATACACACCACACAAAACTTAAACAAAACAACACTAGAACACACAACAAAACTTTGACAAGTAAAAAACTTCAAATTCAAACCGCACCACTATACAAAAACAAATCATTAATCCACAAACAAAAACACAAACACAAACACAAATACTTAACCACAAAAAAGAACCAAAAACAAAACACAAACAAAAAAACAAAAACAAAACAACAACAAAAAAAACAAACACACAAACACACAACCACAAAAACACAAACACACAAACTAAAAAAAAATAAAACACAAAACAACAAACACACAAAACACAAAATACACAAAAACAAACACACACACAAACACAAACCAAACACAAACCACTTAACACACAAACAGACAAACAACAACAAACACAACACAGAAACACAAACACACAAACATAACACAAACACACACACACAACACACAAACACACAAACAACAAACACACAACAGAACAACCAAACACAACAACACACAAACACACAAAACAAAAACACACAAACAAAAACAAACACAGAAACCAAAACACACAAACACAAAACACACAAAACCACACACAAACAAAAACAAAAACACAAACACACAAACAACAACACACACAAACACACAAACACACAAAACACAAACACACAAACACACACAACACACAAACACACAAACACACAAACACAAACACCAAACACACAAACACAAAACACACAAACACACAAACACACAAACACACAAACACAAACACACACAACACACACACAACACACACAACACACAAACACACACAAACAACAAAACACAAATACACACCACAACACACAACACACAAACACAACACACACAAACACAACACACAACACACACACACACACACAAACACCACAAACACAACACACACACAGAACACACACACACACACACACAGCACACAAACACCACACACAAACACACAACACACACAACACACCAAACCACACACAACACACACAACCACAAACACAAACACACAAACTCAACCAACACAAACACAAACACAACCACACACAACACACAAACAAACAAACACACAAACAACACAACACACACAACACACAACACACACACACAACACACAAACACACAAAAACACAAACACACAAACACACACACCAAACACAAAGACACACAAACACACGAACACACAAACACAAAAACACACAAACACACAAACACACACACACACAAACACACAAACACACAACCACAAACACACAACAACACAACACACAAACACACAAACACAACACAAACACAGAACACACACACAAACAACACAACACACAAACACACACACAAACACACAAACACACAAACACACAAAACACACAACACACAAACACACAAACACACAAACCCACAAACACACAAACACAAACACACACAAAACACACAAACACACAAACACAAACACAAACACACAAAACACAAACAACACACACAAACACACAAACACACAAACACACAAACACAAACACACAAACACTACAAACACACAACACACAACACACAAACACACAAACACACAACACACAAACACACAAACACACAAACACACAAACACAAAACACAAACACACAAACACACAAACACACACACAAAACACAAAACACAAACACACAAACACACAAACACACAAACACACAAACACACAAACACACAAACACACAAACACACAAACACACAAACACACACAAACACACACAAACACACACAAAACACACAAACACACACACACACACAACACACAAAACACAACACACAGACAAACACACACACACACAACACACAAACACACACACACAACACACAAACACACAACACACAACACACAAACACACAAACACACAACACACACAAACACACAAAACACAAACACACAAACACACAACACACAAACACAAACACACAAACACACAAACACACAAACACACAAACACACAAACACACAACAACACAAAACACACAACACACACAAACACACAAACACACAACACAAAACACACACACAAACACACACAAACACACAAACACACAAAGACACAAACACACAACACAACACACAAACACAAACACACAAACACACAAACACACAAACACACAACACACAACACACAAAACACACAACACACAACGAACACCAAACACACAAACAACAAAAAACACAAACAATAAACCACAAACACAATAAACACACAAAACGTTGAAATATTAAAGTAAAATAGGAATCTTATTTATATATTTACATGCGGAAACGATAACGCACTATCACAACCTTTCACCTTTACCTTGTGTTTGTTAAATTTTATATGGAATGTTTTCCTGTTTTCCTTTTTCACTTAAGTAGCTTCCTTCTGTATGTCTTCCCAATCAAGCACTCTTGGCACTTCTGACGACAGGCGGTGCTCGAGAAACAATCATAACGATGGCATCTATAGAAAACTTACCTGTTAATCATGCCAGATCGTATTCTAATGTTGCATCAACGTCTAATTATATATTTCCTAAGAAAGATCAAGCTGTTATTTTTCCGGCAATCAACGGGCTTATCGTTAAAGATTACGTTCTTGCACTAGGAAATGTTATAAATGCTAAAAACATTTTGTTCGCATCACGAATGAGTAATAACAGAATTTGTATCAATTTATCATCAAAAGAACTTGTAACACATTTATGGAAAATATGGAGGTGTTGACATAAATAAATTTTTATCGCGGCTAGAAAATTAATATTGCCTGCAAAGAGAATTGTCTTATCTAACGTACCACCTGCATTCCTCACAGTGTAGTTGAATATGAACTGAGAGAAATAATTTAGCATTAGTATCTCCACTGTCTTTTATTGGTGCTGGAATAGGTTTGCAAGAGTACTCACATTGTATAGCTTTCGACGTCAGGTTTTTGTGGCAAATAATCCTGGAAGCGAAACCTCTATACCAACGTCAGTATTAATTAATTTTGAAGAGGAGGATTATAGGATTTTCTTATCAGATGATAAAGTAAAATGTTTTATATGTAAAGAAGAAGGCCACATAGCATCAAAATGTAACACACTGAAGACACACCGATACATAACCGTCTGCATCGCAAAAGCGTCCACATCCACCTACTGAATCCACCACGAACTCCAACCATTTGCAAGATTTGGATGAAATTCAGATATTATCCGACCACGACCTCAACAATGAAGCAACGGACTCTGATACAAACAGTCAAAAATGTGGAAAAGAACCTGATGGCTTTATAAAGCCAACGAAGATTGGTACTCAATTGACAACTAAAAAACGTAAAGTGGATCCGCCGTCACCGATAGAATTTTACGATGAAATGAAGGATTTATGGTCAAAAGAAGACAATTTAGTGCTTGACTACATTACATTTTGAGTTTTTAAATCGTGTAAAAGGCTGCAATACCCTTAAACGTTGTAAGGAAATACACGGAAAATGTTGATGATATCATTGAACTAATAAAACAAGTAATTCCTAAATTCTCCAAAAGTACAAAAGAACGCTGTAAACGACTCATTAATTATATAAAAGAGACTTAAACAAGGAAAGTGCATTAACCTCACAAGTAGAATCTCCATAGAATCTTTTGAGGAACGTAGATTGTCAGTAGAAAGCACTGAAAGCAAAATTTAAAGATAATTACTCTTAATGCTAAGAGCTTAAGAAATGATTTTAAATGCATTGAACTAAACACGTTTCTAAACATACATTTTCCAGATGTCATTTTACTTCAAGAATCCAATTTTTCAGATTTACCTCCTGCACTAAACACTGGGTCTTACATTTTTTATAAACAAACACACTAAAATTACAGCGGAACAGTTATTGGTGTCAAAAATAATTTGAGCATAAAAATAATAGATCACACTATCCTGGTTGATTCATACTTGCAAAATTAACAATGAATATTAATAATTCAACCTGGGTTATTTTTAATGTGATGTCCCTCATAATAACGACGCTGCTACTAACGTTTTGTCGACTTTAAATTCACTTTCCAGAATTGCTAACAGTAGTGACAAAATAATCACGTTTAGATCGTGGCTCTTTTGAAAGAATCTTAACTTTTCAAACGATTTCAGTATCTTCATCAAAAGCAAGATTGTCAGATTGCTGGAATTTTTCAATAAAGGTAAAGGCGGATTCACATACTTTACAAAAGGCAAACCAAGCACAGCTTCACGGCGATAGAATATATTGTTCCAATAATTAGTGCCTCTTTTAAAGTCGGTCGCTTTACACAGTTCCTTTTCAGACCATTTAGCAGTTTCTGTTTCTTTCAAAATAACTAAAATTGTTAACCTGCCACCGTATTGGAAATTCAACAATTTTTACTCGAAGATAAACAGTTTCTAGATATAATGAGAACTTTTTAGTGTCCGAATGTGCTGATTGTAACAACGCAATCAATATCACGTCGGGTGGAACCAACTCAAGCTAAAATTAAAGACATGGTGATTTTGTACCAGAGACAAAGCAAACAAAAAAAATACCAGGACATACATAAACTACAGAAACAGGTACAGACATTTACTAACAACAAAAGTGACAATACCGAAAAGGAAAAATTACTAGAATTAATCGAGACAACGAAAATGCGTACTATAGATCTAGTGAGAGGAAATTAAGGACCACAAAATACCACATACTTGCTCAACGTGACCGACCAACTGTAAACAAGGAGCTAAAATCAATTTTAAACCCCTATCCATTTTAAGACACAACAACGATGTCATCGAAGATACATCAAAGTTATGTGAAATCGTAAATAATCATTTCCGAAAATGTTCGAGAAAAGAAAATAAAAGTGAATAACTCAAACTCATATATAAAAACCTCCGTACTCTATCTGAGAATGACAGGCGAACGTTAGACCAACAGATAACACTAGATGAACTAACAGTAACGCTTAAGTCTCTGAATTACACAGCGCACCTGGCATAGACGGCTTAACAGCTCAGTTTTATACTTCTTTCTGGGACATTTAAAACATAAATACCACTCAATGGTACAGAAAGCAATCGAAATGAAACAACTTCCTCGTTCGTCCACCAAGGCAGTAATCAGTCTGTTACCGAAAAGTGGCGACCTAATGGAAATAAGTAACTGGCGACCCATCTCCCTGTTGTGTACTGATTATAAAATTTTTCCAAAGTTTTATCTACAAGATTATCGAGCATTATTTCAAACGTAATCTCTCCGGGCCAAAGTTATGCAATCCCAAATAGGTCAATGTATGACGCCATACATCTACATAGAGAATTAATAAACTATGCCAACCAAGCAAATGTACCGCTAGCAGTTATTAATCTAGATCAAAAGTCAGCTTTTGACAAAATCAGTCACGAATATTTATTTTATGTATTGAAAAAAATGAATTTCGGAAATGGTTTTATAGAAAGTGTAAAACTGCTATACACTAATACAATCAGTCATGTCAGACTAGGTTCACTACTAACGAGCGCTATTAATTTTGAGACCGGCATTAGACAGGGTTGCCCATTATCTGGTCCCCTTTTCTCGATCGCAATCGAACCATTACTTACATTACTGCGAACTCTTCTCAGAGGTTTTCCTTTTCCCAGTGCTCAGACTCCAAAAAAAATAACGGTTAGTGCGTACGCGGACGATATCTCTACATTCTTTTCCAGCAATGATTTTAATACCGTAGTGCAACGTTACCGAATATACGCAGAACAATCTGGTTCAGAACTAAACTTAAATAAGTGTAAAGGTTTATGCGCAGGTGCTTGGAAGAAAAGGAAAGATACCCCGTTAAATATAACCTGGTCAACGGAAATAAAAATACTGGGAATCGCGTTGTCGAATGATCAGTTGCTAGATTCGTCTGAAGCATTCACCAAGTTATCACATGCATTGAATAATACTCTTATGAAATGGAGAAGAAGATTACCAGCATTATCTATTATTGGTCGAAAAACCGTAATCAATCAATTCGTAGCACCAAAATTATGGCACACTCTTTATTGTCTACCAATTACACATCAACAACAACTGCAATTACAAAGAAAATTACCGATTACATGTGGACGGAAAACACTGGACTTCGAGATGCATTTGCATGTCCCCATTATGCAAGGCGGTTTAGGTTTAGTACACATCCCATCCAAAATAAAGATGTTAAGAATGTGGTTAGCAAACAAACTACTGCAGGAAAAGGAAAAAGTGGATTGGCAGATTATTGTTGAACACAACTTAAGATTGGCAGACTCCTTGGGATTAACGTGGCAATGGATGTTTCTCGAAAAAGGATTACCACGAGAACATAAACTATCAAACATGGTAATGGACGTAATCAATGTAACGCAAAATAACGAATGCAGTGTAGAGGGATTTGATCCAGCAAATATTCCAACAATTGCATCCAAATTGGCACCTCAAAGCGTTCCTCCCAGTTTTTCATCGTTTTGGCAATATCTAGGATTTACAACCCTCAATGACTTTCGCTGCAACGGAATGTGGTTAGAAGAAAATTCCTTCCTCCAACGTCTTCAAGCGCCATGTGCTCTAGTAGAAAACGAACTGCTGAAGCACTTCAGAAGAATAAAAACTATATGTAACGAACTGTTTCTAGAAAAAGTTCCAGAACAGTGCTATAACAATAAATATTTGGTATTCACATATAAAAACATGCATTATCAGTTAAAATCTAACACTAGGAAACAACTGGAACGCAAGTTAACAACAACTTTTTTTAACCTAAAGGAGGAACATATTTTAGAGAATTACTGGAACTCAGAAGCTACTCATTGGCGATCTTTCTCCAACTCATTAACCTCCGGGAACGTATTTGAAATTGCTTGGAGATTCTCAAAAAATAGATTAGCGGATCCAATCTTTTTAAAACACGCCAATTTAAGAAACGTTGACACATGCCAACAATGCACATCAGCGAAGTGTGATTCAGTACACATGATATTAGACTGTCCTAAAATACAAGAAATTTGGAGACTAGTATCCGACATGGTGAAACAATGTTTAAAAATTACACAAATACCAAAAACGTCGTACGTATGCGGTTTGAGAGGCAACTCACACGGTCACTCAATTCCTAACTACTTGATTAATCTAGCAAAGGAAACTATTTACAATATTACGATAAACAGCATGAAAATGATAGTCATAATGCAAACTTTAAGTCATCCTTCACCACCCGACTGCGAAACAGAATTATGATGGATTTCTACTGGAATCTGGGGAAAGGAACCATTGAAATTTTAAAGCAAGATGGTGTATTAACAATGTGTTGTGTGAAGTCAATGATACTGAATCATTGGTGTTCAATCGATATATTGACGACTCAATGTAAACACAATTTATACATTTATAATATGACAATTATTTTGTCATGATTACCATTTATAGTATAAATACTTTGGAAATATTTGTACAGTTTTAATAAACATAATAATAAAATAATAATAATAAAATAATAATAATAAAATAATAATAATAATAATAATAAGAAACACACAAACACACAAACACAAAACACACAACACACAAACACACAAACACACGTATTTACGCACTCACACACACACGTCATACGCACACAGCAGACACGCACATCAGCACACTCGCTCGCTCGCACACTCTACACGCACACGCACGCACGGCACATACACGCACATACGCACACACTCACACACGACACCACCACACGTTTACACACACGCATCCGCACCACCACAACGCACATTACACGCGACACACACTACAGACACGTACATTCCCACACCACACGACGCACACAGCACACAACCGCACAACGACACATATAGCCGAAACGTCTTAGATCGATGCGAAGACTTGTATTTTCATACGTCCAAATCCGAAACCCGTTTTCAACAATAGAAAAGAACCTTTGAGATAAAAGTTTTCTACAAGCCAGTAATGAATTGAAGCCGGGCACAAAATGAAAAGGTGTATACTGCAGTATGCAGTAATATGAATAGCATCTAGTAAGTATTATAATTGAAGTATTGATTACCACTAAACAGTAGCGACACCTCCTAGGATGAATAAAATTATTAGATCTTGTTATAATTACTAGTTATTAATTGCTTTGTTTGATTTTAATTCATTAGGTGTTAAAGGTTAGCCTCCCTCGAAAACAGTTGGCTGACTTTTCCTATTACGATATATTGTTAACACCATTATATCAAGCAACCTCTTTTTACAAAGAAAAAATTATAGGCCTTTTGCCATACTTGGTCCATCCTGTATAAAATATTGTTGGTAACAAATTTATTTATATTGCTTATCAATAGTAATCTGAATATGATAAAGGAAATGCATTGTATCTTTTTAGATAAATATAACGAATGATAAGTCCAAAATTTTATTATTTAATTAGTATTCATAACAAATGGATAAAAATACACGTTTAATATTTTTTGTAAATGGAAAAAAGGTATTTTGTTTTTATTGGATTTATTAATCTGTCTTAATTTCTTTAATCTTTTATATTTTAGATTATTGAAAAGGAACCAAACCCAGAATGGACGCTACTGTATTATTTACGCAGTAAACGTATCCTTTATTATTAATTTGGTAAGAAATTGTTAAATCTTTTCTTTAACGGGTAAACAGTGTTCCTATGTGGAACAAAATTAGGATGTGGGGAAGGTGGTTGTGGAGCATGCACCGTTATGATTTCAAAATATGATCGTAAAGTAAACAAAATTAAGTATCCTTTTTATTTATCGTTTTCTTATGATTAAAATAATCAGGAGCACACCTAAAGGTAATGTAAATTAATATTGAAAATGTTTGTCTTGTGTATTGAAAGACAAAGTAATTGATAATCTCAGCAGAGTGAGTATGTTAAACAGGAAAATTTCTTATCCATTAAAACAAAATTAATAAACACTATACATAGTGAGGAGTACATTTTACGTTAATGTTCAGTTACGAGGTGGAGTTGGTTGATTGGCGGGTTATACAAAATACCAAAAGTATCTCCTATTTTTAATTACCTACTTAAAATCAGATTATTTTAAAAATCTGTAAACATTTTGCCGTAAAGTTAATAGTTTTCGATAAGTTCATAATGCACATCTTGGGACCCTTTTAAGGTGTAATTCCGAAATACCTTTTTTGGGTCTTACGAATTATCCTAAGGAACATTTACATGAAAAAATTGTGCGCTGTGTGCGTGTGTGCGTGTGTGCGTGTGTGCGTGTGTGTGTGTGTGTGGTGTGTGCGTGTGTGCGTGTGTGCGTGTGTGCGTGTGTGCGTGTGTCGTGTGTGCGTGTGTGCGTGTGTGCGTGTGTGCGTGTGTGGTGTGGTGTCGTGTGTGTGTCGTGTGTGTGGTGTGTGCGTGTGTGCGTGTGTGTGTGTCGTGTGCGTGTGAACGTGTGTGCATGTGTGGCGTGAGTGCTATGTGTGTGTGTGTGTGTGTGTGTGTGTGTGTGTGTGTGTGTGTGTGTGTGTGTGTTGTCGTGTGTGGTGTGCCAGTGTCGTGTGTAGTGCGTGTGTGTGTGGTGCGTGTGTGTGTGTGCGTGTGGCATGTGTGCGTGTGTGTTGTACGTATGTGGTGGTGTGTGTGATGTGCGTATGTGTGTGTGTGTGTGTGTGTGTGTGTGTGAGTGCGTGTGTGCAGTGCGTGTGAATGTGTCGTGGCGTGTGGCGTGTGGGTGTGTGCGTGTGCGTGTGTGCGTGTGCGTGTGTAGTGGCGTGGGCGTGTGTGCATCTGTGCTGTGCGTATGTGTGTGTGTGTGTGGTGTGTGTGTGTGGCGTGTGCGTTGCGTGTGCCAGTGTGCGTGTGTGCGTGCGTGTGACTGTGTGCGCGTGAGTGTGTGTGTGTGTGTGCGTGTGCGTGTGTGCGTGTGCTGTGTGCGTGTGTGCGTGTGTGGTGTGCGTGTGTGTGTGCTGTGTGCGTGTGTGGTGTGCGTGTGCGCTGTCGTGTGTGCGTGTGTGGTGTGTGTGTGCGTGGTGGTGTGTGCGTGTGTGGTGTGTGGTGTGTGTGTGTGTGTGTGTGTGCGTGTGTGCATGTGCGTGGTGCGTGTGAACATGTGTGCATGTGGGCGTGTGTCGTGTGTGATATGTGTGTGCAATGTGCGTGTGTGTGTGTGTGTGTGTGGTGTGTGTGTGTGTGTGTGTGTGTGTGTGTGTGTGTGTGTTGTCGTGTGTGTGTGATGTGTGTGCGTGGTGTGTGTGTGGTGTGTGTGTTGTGCTGTGTGTGCGTGTGTGTTTGTCGTATGTGTGTGTGTGTGTGTGTGTGTTGTGTGTATGTGGTGTGGTGTGTGTGAGTGTGTGTGTGTGCGGTGATGTGTGTGTGTGGTGTGTGGTGTGTGCGATGTGTGTGTGGTGTGTCATGTGGCGTGGGTGTGTGCATTGTGCATTGTGCTATGTGTGTGTGTGTGTGTGTGTGTGTGTGTGTGCGCGTATGGTGTGCAGTGTGCGTGTGTGTTCGGGTGTGTGTGGCGGTGTGGTGTGTGTGTGTGTGGTGTGTGTGTGTGTTGTGGTGCGTGTGTGCGTGTGTGTGTGGTGTGGTGTGTGGTGTGCGCGTGTGTGTGGTGTGTGGTGTGTGTGTGTGTCGTGTGTGTGTGGTGTGTGTGTGTGTGTGTGTGTGTGTGTGTGTTGTGTGTGTGGTGTGTGTGTGTGGTGTGTGTGTGTGTGTGGGGTGTGTGTGTGATGGCTGTGTGCTTGTGCGTGGATGTGTGTGTGTGTGTGTGTGTGTGTGTGTGTGTGTGTGTGTGTGTGTGTGTGTGTTGTGTGTGGTGCTATGTGTGCGTGGTGGTGTGTCGTGTGCATGTGATGGGTGGTGCGTGTGGGATTGGTGCATGTGCGTATGTGTGTGTGTGTGTGTGTGTGTGCGATGTGCGTGTGTGAGTGTGCCAGTGTGCTGTGTGTGCGTGAATGTGTGTGGTGTGTGAGGTGTGTGTGTGTGTGTGTGTGTGTGGTGTGGTGTGTGTGTAGTGCGTGTGTGTGTGTGTGTGATGTGTGGTGTGCGTGTCGTACGTGTGCGTGTGTGCGTGTGTGCGTTGGTGGTGTGTGCATGTGTGTGCGTGAGTGTAGTGTGACGTGTGTGCATGCTGTGCATATGTGCGTATGTGTGTGTGTGTGTGTGTGTGTGTGTGTGTGGTGTGTGTGTGTGTGCGTGTGCGTGTGTGCAGTGCGTGTGAATGTGTGGCGTGAGCGTGTGCGTGTGTGTGTGCTGTGTGCGTGTGTGCGTGTGTGTAGTGGGTGTGCGTGTGTGCATATGTGCGTGTGATGTGCTTGTGGTGTGTGTGTGGTGTGTGTGCGTGTGTGTGTGGTGCGTGTGGTGTGTGTGTGTGCGTGTGGCGTGTGTGTCGTGTGCTGTGTGTGGTGTGGTGTGTGTACGTATGTGCTGGCGTGTGTGCTGTGATGTGCTGTGTGTGTGTGTGTGTGTTGCTGTGTGTGCTGTGTGTGCGTGTGCATGTGGGTGCGTGTGTGTGCATGTGCGTGTGTGTGTTGGTGTGTGTGTGTGTGTGTGTCGTGTGTCGGTGTGCAGTGTGCGTGTGGTGTGTGGTGTCGTGTGTGTGGTGTGCGTGTGTCGTGTGTGTGTCGTGTGTGTGTGTGTGTGTGTGTGTGCTGTGTGCTGGTGTGTGCGTGTGCGTGTGCGTGTGTGTGTGTGTGTGCTGTGCTGTGTGCGTGTGTGTGCTGATGGCGTGAGTGCATATGTGGATGTGAGTGTGTGTGTGTGCTGTGTGTCGTATGTGTGTGTGAGTGTGCGTGTGTGAGTGCGTGTGTGTGTGTGTGTGTGTGTGTGCGTGTGTGTGCGTGTGTGCGTTGTACGTATGTGGTGTTGTGTGTGCGTGTGTGCGTATGTGCATGTGTGTGTGTGTGCGTGTGTGTGTGCGTGTGTGGTGTAGTGCTGTGTGATGTGTGCGTGGTGTGCGTGTGTGACGTGGTGTGCATGTGATGTGCGTGTGTGTGTGTGTGTAGTGTGGCTGTGTGCATGGCTATGTGCGTATGTGCTGTGTGTGTGTGTGTGCGTGTGTGTGTGTGGTGTGCGTGTGCAGTGTGCGTGTGTGCGTGTGATGGTGCGTGTGATGTGTGTGCAGTGTGGTGTGTGTGTGTGTGTGCGTGGTGTGTGTGTGTGTGCGTGTGTGTGTGATGTGTGTGTGCGTGTGTGTGTGTGCGTGTGTGTGGTGTGTGTGCCGTGTGCGTGTGTCGGTGTGGTGCGTGTGTGTGGTGTGTGTGCATGTGTGCGTGGTGCGTGTGGTGTGTGCATGTGGTGCGTGGTGCTTGTGCGTGTGCTGATGTGTGTGTCGTGTGTGTGTGTGGTGTGCGTATGTGCTGTGTGTGTGTGCCAGTGTGCGTGTGTGCGTGCGTGTGATGTGTGTGATGTGCGTGTGTGCAGTGTGTGTGTGTGCGTGCGTGTGCGCATGTGTGCGTGTGTGCGTTGTGTATGTGTGTGGGCGTGTGGTGTGTGCGTGTGTGTGTGTGTGTGTGTGTGTGTGTGCTGTGTGTGAGTGCGTGTGTGCGTGTGTGATGTGTCGTGTGTGCTGCGTGTGATGTGTGTGCGTGGCGTGTGTGCGTGTGTGCGTGTGTAGTGTGCGATGTGTGCGTGTGTGCGTGTGTGCGTATGTGCGTGTGTGGTGGTGTGTGTGTGTGTGTGTGCGTTGTGTGTGTGTGTGTGTGTGTGTGTGCGTAGTGTGCGTGTGCTGTGCCAGTGTGCGTGTGTGCGAGTGTGTGTGGTGTGTGTGTGCGTGTGTGCGTGTGTGCTGTGTGCGTGTGTCGTGTGTGCTGTGTGCGTGTGACGTGTGTGCGTGTTGTTGCGTTTGTGCATATGTGCGTGAGTGCATATGTGCGTGTGCTATGTGCGTATGTTGTGCCAGTGTGCGTGTGTGCAGTGGTGTGCGTGTGTGTAGTGTGCAGTGTGTGCGTGTGTGCGTGGTGTGTGCGTGTGTGCGTTTCTCAGTACCTGATAAACGAATAATCTTATATGAAAATGTGTTGACATATTTTTTAAAGAAAATTTAATTTTATATCACTTTTCCACAGAAGGTTACCTAATATAAAGAAAAGTAAGTCTAGAAATTAATTAAATGGAATTGAAAATGCTTAAATTGTGTTATCGGTACTATATAATTAACATGAAGCTTTAAACGTATGGTTTTCGTTTTTACAAAGGTGTCTATTATTGTTATGAACGTATTAAAAAAACTGCTACGAAATTATATGCCATAACGCTCTCTCATATATGTGGACAAATTTTGACCAACAATTCATAATAAGCAACTTCAAATCCCTAAATACCTGAATTTGAGTCACATCAGCTTTTAAACACGATAATCCCCATTTTTGATCCGCCATTTGGATTATTTAATTTGGACAGATGATTTATACTTAGCTATCGTAAAAATCGGTTTATAAACTGAAAAATGCACAATTTTGCACCCTAAAATTATTTTGTAATTATATAAACAAGTATTAGTTTGCTTCTTCAATTTTGTAGCCTTTTGTAATTTGAAGAAATGAATTCTTTCAATCTTCTAAGCCCATAAACTTGCACCGCCTCTGATTGAAATTTGATCATTAACCAACTTGGTCTAGATTCTAAGGCTAAGATTATTTGTATCAATTTTCAAATCCGTAGTTTAAACGGTTCAGAGGATATATCCCACGCTCACACACTCACACTCACACTCACACTCACACCCACATCTACACCCACACTCTCACTCTCTCTTACACTCACACCCACGCTCACTAAAATACCAACCACTCACCCTCACTCTCACCACACTCACACTCACACTTCACACCTACACTCACAAAATTACCACACTCACTCACCCTCACTCTCACACGTACACTCACACTCATAATCAGACTGACACTCACTCAAACTCACACTACCACTCACTCACTACCACTCAACCACACTCACTCACTCAACCACACTACATCACACTCACACTCACACTCACACTCACACTCACACTCACTCACTCACCACCTCACACTCACACTCACCTCACACTCACACTCATCACTCACTCACTCACACTCCACACTCACACTCACACTCACACCTCACACTCATCACTCACACTCACTCACTCCACACACTCACCACTCACTCACACCACTCACACTCACACTCACTCTCACACTCACACTCACACTCACACCACTCACACTCACACTCACACACTCACACTCACACACTCACACTCCTCACACTCACCTCACCACACTCACACTCCACTCACACTCACACCTCACACCACCACTCACACTACCACACTCACCTCACACTCACACCACATCCTCACACTCCTCACACTCACACCTCCACACTCACACTCCCACTCCTCACACTCACACTCACACTCACACTCACTCACTCCTCATACACACTCACACTCACACTCACACTCACACTCACACTCACACTCACACTCGCACTCCTCGCATTCCCAGTCACACTCGCACTCGCACTCACACTCACACACTCAAACCCACACTGACACTCACACTCACACTCACACTCACACTTAAACTCACACTCACTCAAATACCCACACTCATTCTCTCTCACACACACGAAAACTCACTCTTACACCAATACTCACACTCACACTCACACTCTCACTCACATTCACTCACACTCACACTCACACTCACACTCACACTCACACTCACACTCACACTCACTCTCACACTTACACTCACAATCACATTTTCACTCTCACCCACACTCACACTCACACTCACACTCACACTCACACTCACACTCACACTCGCACTTACACTCACACTCACACTCACACTCACACTCAAACTCACACTCACACTCACACTTACACTCACAGTCTCTAAAATACCTACTCTCACTCACCCTCACACGCACACACACAAGCACCTCTCTTACCGTTTCCTTAGAGACTCAAGTTCCAATCAATGTGTTTGGTGCTCAAATTCCATATTCTTCAATGTGTTCTAAAATATCTTTCTCAACCTCTGCTGTTCTTGTAGTACGACTCCTTCCTTAATTAACGGTAGTCGTAGCAAAACTACAAGTTGCTCGAAGACGCCTTTCAACAGCGGCAAATGTTTGATGGTTTGGAACGCGATTCCGCCATTTCATTGGCAATAATCATAAACTAATATCATGTCGGTCATCTCTGCTTTAGTGAAGGGCACGGCCATAGCGAAGAATTGAAGAAGGCAATTAAAATTACAATAAAGGTTTGTCAGACTGAATTGTTTGACCATGCTCTTTGTAACTAATGACAATACTGAATAATGTTAAGTCCTTGCTACGGTACACAATGTAAGATTTAAATTCGATTATCACAGAAACGGCTGCTCGAAGCGACATCTTCAAGGTATGCTTTTTGAAGAAAATATGTCAGGAATAATCAAAACTATGATCAAATCTGGATATACCATCATAGAAAGCCTGTAGGTACCAAATTTTATGCAAATCCTGTTATTATTAAGAAAGTGATATTTAACAGAGTTTAAAAAATAATTACTTTGACATTCTAAATATATATATATATATATATATATATATATATATGTGTGTGTAAAGTTTAGGGAAGTAACGACCGTAGTTATTATAAAAATATGGTATCGGGATGCGGTCTAGTTAAAATGAAAACGACTCTTTATATAATTCAAGCTTTCGAAATACTTTATTTCTTCATCAGGAATCTGCATAAAATGAACATCATAAAGACTACTTACTAAATGCGAGAATTATAAACTAACTAACATTATTGTACAGAAGAATTGATTACAATTTAAAATCACAACTTAAAAGAAGACAGTAATTGAAGTACTTCAAAATTTTAAAATTGACATGTATACCTACTGCGTTACAATATATATATATATATATATATATATATATATATATATATATATATATATATATATATATATTATATATATAGGGCGAGTCAATAACCACTCCCCAGCTCTCGAATATGTGTGAATAAGACAAAATGAAGAATACTAAAATCCCGAAAGCGAAGCCATTTTCCCGTAAAACTGGAATGAAGAATTCACATTTATTAATTTTCATTTAATTTCTATAAATTCAAATTAAAACAGTAGCTTGAAATATTGAAAACGAAGAACTGTCTGGGTCGAGTAACCAAAACGTAAACAGAATTTCACTATTTCCGTAATAAACGCTCGAAAACTTATCATTTCTTTTTATTTAAAGAACTTGTGTTTGAGTAATTTGGTGGCAGACAAAAATGTAGTTGCCATAGATTTTCTTGACGTTTTATGTTTATTGGACTTTATTGGGCCATTTAGTGAATATTGGAAGCTTCAAAAGTATTTTTAGATTCAAGATGCCAGAGTATACTAACGGAGAATACGCCCATATGATAAAAGCTTTAGGCGCTTGCAATGATAACGCCAGTGATGCCGAGAGTTTGTACAGAGAACGATTTCCGATTCGATGTCATCCAGATCACAAAACAATCCAAAATGTAAAAACATGTGTTGTGGAGACAGGATGTATCGCTCCAAAACGTTCTTTGCATGCCGGGCGACCTAGAAAACTTACATGGAAACAGGAGGATATTGAGAATAATCTTACTACCAGTACACGTTGGTTGTCAAGAAATAGACGATACACCCAATCCTCTGTTCATAGATGTCTTCGAAGATACAACTTGTATCCATACCATCTACAGCCTGTTCAATGTTACATCCAGGAGATAACCTATTTAGAGTAAATTTTGCACATGGACACTACACGAAATTCAAAGCAATTCCGACTTTTCCATAATGTTTTATTTACCGATGAAGCTCATTTCAACCAAGAAGGAACTTTAAATTCTCACAACCTTCATTATTGGCAGTATGAGAATCTGCATGTTGTACGTCGGCGAAATCAGCAAAGGCGCTGGTCTGTAAATGTTTGGATAGGTATTTTGAGAAAACGAATCATCGGTCCATATTTTCTACCAAGAACACTGAATGGTGAAAATTACATTAATTTTCTGGGGAACACTTTGCCAGGTTTGTTAGAGGATGTTCCTTTACAACAACGTGCAACAATGTTTTTTCAATATGATGGAACGCCTGCACACGCTACATTACAAGTGCAAGATATTTTGAATCGCCGTTTCCCTAATAAATGGATTGGGCGGGGTGGACCAATAGCGTGGCCAGCCCGGTCTCCCGACTTAAATCCAATAGATTTTGGCTGTGGGTATACATAAAAGAAAGGTCTATTTTAATGTGCTTGCCGGAGTGGATGACGTTATTGCCCGGATTCACCAAGGAGTAGCAAAAATAAATCATGACACTTTGGCTTCTGTTGCCAGGAACTCGTAGGTTACATACATGCATTAATGAAAATGTTAACAATTTTGAAGATTTGTTAAGGAATTAGATGTTTATTTTCGTTTCTCTTAGCTTGACTCAGATAGTTTTGTTTTTTAATATTCAATTTTTTTGTATTTACATTTGTTAAGAATAAACAAAAATTTAAAATGTTAATTTTTATTTCATTTTACTCAAAACGGCTTAGCGTTCGGGATTTTAGTATTCTTCATTTTTGTCTTATTTTTAACTGTAGAACACATATCCGAGAGCTGGAGAGTGATTATTGACTCACCTATATACATATATATATATATATATATATATATATATATATATATATATATATATATATATATATATATATATATATATATATATATATATATATATAATATATATATATATATATATATATATATATATATATATACATATATCTCGGGAGGCTGGCGTATTTACTGCACTAGCATAGTTTTTATCACATTTATCATACTGGTGACCTTCAAAATTCTTAGCATATACTACATTATTGTGCTAAACAATAATAACGTTACCACATTTTCGTAAGTGTTCTGTAAATTATGTTTTATGGGTAACATAACCTCAACCCAAATCATACTTGTTAGTAACGTAAATGTAATAACTAGGTACATTTATGTTGTGTTCTAAATAATTTTGAACTTATTGCAAGCAACATAGTACACGTTGAAATTCATAAAGTTTTGTTTGTACTTTGTTTGAAATGACTGAGTTTAACTAGAATTTAAAAAATGTATTTATTGCATTTATATTATTAATAAGTAAGGTTTAGTGAGGTTATGTTACCCGTATAATTTAAGTTAGACAGCAGTTAAGAAAAATGCAGCAGCGTTATTATCGTTTAAAAATATAATTTAGTTTATTCTAACAATTTTAATATGTATTATTTTTACGTACGTGCGGATCACGGGAGATTGTTATAAACTACTTTTCAATAATTCATATACTTGATATCACTTGAAATAAATAAAAGGAATACGTAATATTCGTCATTTGTAGCTTTATTTATTATATGGCCCGCTTAAATTATAATTTAGCAGCATTGTTGCTTCAATAACTGCTACGAATTAATATTAATTAATGCTAATTACTGAAAATAAACGTAGAAAAATTAATTCTTACACAAACACAGATAACTTCAATCTTTTAAATAGAGCTTATATGTAAATTTTCACACTTTTGGGTGTTGCTTCGACAATATCGTTAAAGCACCGTAGAACGTACAGATCATCCGTCATTTTAATCAGTGTCATAATTTTAAGTATATTGCGTTAACTACGAGTATTATTTTCACAATTAACGGTGTACGCTGAATACAAAGAGTTATCAAATATGGTTTTTGTTTTCAGAGAGTATAACATAAGTGCGACAGGAGTAGTCATATAATAGACATCCAGATTTTAGGGCTTGCTTGAATTTTTATTTTTATTTGTTGTGTTTACCTTCAGTTCCTTCAGAATACATTGTACAAGTTGTTGGAAGGTCTCTCTTTGGCTACTCGTCGAGATGTGTGATTTCAAGGCCATGGGGCTCCGCCACACTATCCTTCCGAAGTCTATCAATTTCGCAATGTGTATTTTCATGATCCCTGATCGGACGTACATAATCCATGATTTGGCCGTCAAGATCACCAGATACGATTTTTTTATGGGAATTCATAAAAAATAATGTTTAGGCAACAGCACCAACAACTACGAAAGATATCTGTTTTAGGAATTTGGCCGCATTTCTGGAAATTACTTCAAAATTGCTCAGCAACGTACAGCAGTCCATCCAAAAACAGTGTAACTTGCTTAGTGCCCAAAACGGATAATATTTTGAACATTTAAGTAATGGTTTTCAGTTTTTCTTCTTGTTTGTTTCTTGTTGTAGTGTTATATTTTGCATATCTTCTAAACTGTTACAGATAAAAAATTCTGCATCCAGTGGTGTAAAGATTAACATTTAAAAAATCAAGTTAGCTTGACACACTGAAGATGCAATATTTTTTCGAAAAGTTGGAATAATTTAGAAGATGCCTGTTCTGAACAGAGGCCAAACTTACATGAGCAAAAAATGTTGCATGTTATGTTAAAACATTGACAACTGTAACATTTAACCTCAAATTTTACAAAAAATTAATGTTGTTTGAAACAAGCACAGAAAATAGTGCATGACACTCGAGAACTACCATTTATTAGATACTCTACAGCTCTACGCTACCACATTGAGCTCTAAAATCTCTACAATTTCATTTAATTCATATCACCTAAGCTATTGTGTACGGATTGCTATTGTGTATGTATTTTAACTCCATTATTGGAATTCATATAATCTAACACGTCGCTTTTGGTGTAATTACTCTCAAACTGAGAACAATCCGCAACATTTTGACTTTGTGCAATATTTGCCAATATAGTTACTTATTAGCATTTGGAAATAGAGCTAGGCTAGTGATCTAGGTCCGCACACTGAGTATTAATCTAGCGCGAAATTTGTGTCCAAAAATTTTATCGTATTTTATGGTAATTTAATGTAACGATTTGTGCTCGAGTGAAAGCTTTGACATGAATGAAATTGTAGTCTTAATACACTGTACTTCAGAAATTTCTTAACTATGTCATCCATTTCGCAGTAAACGCGTGCTTAGCGCCATTATGTTCAATGCATGGGTTATCTGTAACCACAATAGAACGTATTGGTTCTACCAAATCCAAATTGCATCCAGTTCAAGAAGCAATTGCCAAAACTCACGGAACACAATGTGGTTTTTGCACACCAGGAATTGTTATGTCAATGTATGCACTTCTTAGAAACTCTCCTCAAAAACCTACATTTCATGATCTAGAAACAGCGTTTCAAGGAAATTTGTGTCGATGTACGGGTTACAGACCAATCTTGGATGGATTTAAAGCATTTACGGAAGAGTGGGAAATATTACAGGGTAATAACCAGATTACTAACGGTTCGTGTCCCATGGGTAATGAATGCTGTAAACTGCAAAATGAAATAAGTGAAAATACAACGAATAATATACCTTCAACTAAAAGAAATGATTATACTCCATACGATCCATCTCAAGAACCTATTTTTCCTCCAGAGCTTAAATTATGTAATTATTTGGATGAACAGTATTTAACATTTTATGGCGAGTCGGTTACCTGGTTTAGACCAACCCAGTTTAATGAATTATTAAAGTTAAGATTCAAATATCCAAATGCCAAAATTGTGGTTGGAAACACCGAGGTAGGGGTAGAAACCAGATTTAAGAAATGTAATTACCCTATTAGAATTTCGCCACTTTTGATAACCGAAATGACAGCTATTTCAATGGATAGGTTTGGAATTAGGATTGGCGCGGCAGCGAATTTACAGAATATAAGCATCGCTCTGAAAGAATGTATTAATTCAGAATTAGACCATAAAACACGAATATTTGCTGCAATTGTTAATATGTTGCATTGGTTTGCTGGACAGCAAATCCGGAACGTTGCATCCATTGGGGGAAACATTATGACTGGTAGTCCTATTTCAGATCTCAATCCAATTTTTATAGCTGCAAAAGTTGAACTAGAATTACAAAGTGTAAATGAAAGTAGAACAGTAACAATGGATGAAAATTTTTTCACAAGTTATCGTTGTAATATCGTACGAAGTGATGAAGTATTAGTCGCAATACGTATTCCATTTACAACAGAATATCAATACTTTTTTGCATACAAGCAAGCACGAAGGCGTGACGATGATACCGCAATAGTTAACTCAGCTATTAATATTACTTTTAAACCAAAAACAAATATAGTAAGTGAAGTCAAAATGGCATTCGGTGGAATGGGCCCAACAACTGTTGTGCCAAAACAAACCTGCCTGTATTTAGTTGATCAGCCTTGGAATGAATCCACTTTAGACAAAGTTTATGAATTTTTAATAAAAGATTTACCTTTACCTCCTGACGCACCTGGTGGGATGACACAGTATCGAAAATCATTAACAGTTAGCTTTTTCTTTAAAGTTTATCTAACTATTTTACAAAAACTTGCACCGTACCGTCCTGATGTAGAAGTTAAGGAAAATGATGTTAGTGCGATTCACGGATTTTCATCGAAATATCCAAAATCAGCTCAATATTACGAAATTGTTTCACAAAACCAAAAATTAAACTATGTGGGGCAGCCTCTGCCACATTTATCCAGCTTCAAACAAGCGTCTGGAGAAGCAGTGTACTGTGACGATGTTCCACCTTATCAAAATCAATTGTATATGGCATTAGTTATTAGTAAAAGAGCGCACGCTAAATTTAAACTAAATACTGAGGAGGCATTAAAAGTAGATGGAGTTAAATTATTTCTTTCGGCGCAAGACATACCAAAACAAAAAAATTCATTCGACGGAATAGATACCGAACCTTACTTTGCGCCAGGAATTGTAACAGCACAAGGTCAAATATTAGGAGCAGTTATAGCGGATAATCCATTAATAGCGCAAAAGGCTGCAAATAAAGTTAAAGTCGCATACGAAGATTTAAATCCAATAATTATAAGTATTGAAGATGCCATCAAACATGATTCGTATTTCAATGAATCTATAATTTTTGAAGCAGGTGACGTCGACGACGTGTTTGAAAACGCACCACACATAATTCAGGGCGATTGTAGAAATGGTGCACAAGAACATTTTTACTTAGAAACCCAATCGGTGGTAGTCATTCCAAAAAATGAAGACAATGAAATGGAAATCCTATGCTCTACACAAGATCCAGCCATGATAAGCGTAATAATTTCATTGGAAATTTCATTATGCATTTTGTAAATTGTATCTCTTACAGCAAAAAATCGCCTCTCTATTGGGTATTTCCGAAAATAAAATTATAACTAAAGTTAGAAGAGTAGGTGGTGGTTTTGGGGGAAAACTATATGCATCATTATTTGTTGCTGTTCCTGCGGCAATTGCAGCTGCGAAACTTGGAGTGCCTGTACGTTGTATGCTAGAGAGAGATGATGATATGCTTATAACCGGTTATAGACATCCTTATTACATTAAGTACAAATCTGCATTTACTGAAGATGGAAAAATTTTAGGATGCGAAGTGCATATGTATAGCAACGCGGGATATGCCAAAACTGAATCTGAATTTGTACTGTTCTTACATTCTGCTAAAAAATAAATTATTTTAGTGTCTTACAGGTTCTAAGGCAATCATTAACTAAATTTGACAATGCTTACAATATCCCAAACATACGTCTTATCGGAAGATTGTGTAAAACAAATTTGCCATCCAACACCGCGTTTAGAGCATTTGGTGCACCGCAAAGTATACTAGCTTGCGAATTTATGATAAGACAGATTTCCGAATACTTGAGAAAGGACGTTTTGGAAGTAACGCAAATAAACTTTTACCAAGAAGGGGATCTTACCTTCTACGGGCAAAAGCTGGAACGTTTGACTTTAGATAGATGTTGGAACGAATGTGTTGAATCTTCTCAGTTCGAACGAAGAGAAAAAGAAATTGATTTATACAACAGGTATTACTTATTACCCATCCTCTTTATGTGATTAAAACATGACTTACTTTAGACAAAATCGTTGGAAAAAGCGCGGAATTAGCATTGTGCCATTGAAATATGGAATTTGTAGACCAGGAATAAAATTCTCCCAAGGTGCTGCATTGTTACATATTTATACAGATGGATCGGTATTATTAAGTCATGGAGGAGTTGAAATGGGCCAAGGTTTACATACAAAATTGATTCAAATAGCTGCACAAGTTTTGGAAATTCCAACTGATAAAATTTATTTGAGTGAAACATCGACAGATAAAGTACCAAACGGAGTTGGATCAGCTGCTAGCATTACTTGCGATGTTTACAGCGGCGCAGTAGTGGTGAGAACGGTTTATTGCGTACAGATGAAAGTTTCATATGATTTATTCATAGAATGCTTGCAAAATATTGAACGGTAGGTTACATCAATATAAATTGTCGAATCCTAATGGATGTTGGGAGGATTGGGTGTTGGCCGCTTATACGGATCGCGTTAGTTTGTCTACTACAGGTTTTAGTACACAAGAGTATAAAGTATTCAAACTAAAGGAACAAACTGGACCTTGGTATGATTATTTCAGTATTGGTGCTGGTTGTACTGAAGTTGAAATTGATTGCCTCACAGGCGATCATCAGGTTTTAAGAACAGATATAGTTATGGACGTAGGTAAGTGCGTGAAACTACATATTATTATCCAAATTAACCGGTTTAAAACCTCCAGGTGATAGTTTAAATCCAGCTATTGACGTAGGTCAAATTGAAGGAGCTTATATGCAAGGTTATGGATTATATATGATAGAGGAGCTAATGTTCGGTCCAGACGGCTCACTTTTAACAAAAGGTCCTGGTGCATACAAACTACCTGGATTTGGAAACATTCCACCAGAGTTTAATGTTTCTTTATTAAAAGGAGCTCCAAACCCTCATGCTATTTATTCTTCAAAAGTAAGTATATAGCAAGTTTTCAAAGTTTAATGGGTGAAAATTAGGCAATTGGCGAGCCACCACTGTGCCTGGCGACATCTATCGTATTTGCAGTGAGGGAGGCAATTAAATCAGCCAGATCAGATTATGGTGTGTCACTCACTGACTTTAAACTACATGCTCCAATCACATCGGCGAAAATTCGAATGGCTTGTGAAGATCATTTAACCTCAAAGGTAACTAAGTTCAATTGCTAGTAGGGAATGAGTGATTTATATTAAAATTTCAGTTTAAAAAAGAAGAACATGGAAGTTACACACCTTGGAACGTCGTACCTTGAGTGAACGTCCATTTAATTAATTTTTGCCTTGGTACATACTGAAAAATTATATAACTGTTTAGAAATAAAGGCTTCTAAGACTCAATCTACAAGTAATTTCTAAAACAAATTGTACGTAACCCGAAAATTATCGATCGTGCTTTTCTTCGATGTAGTTCAAGAAAACATCAATAAATTAATGTCCAAAAGCGTTACCTACAAACTTTTACTAAATAATTCCAATTTGCACTGTAAAGGAAAACCCATTTCATCTTTTCATAATCTCCTTTATATCTCTAACAATCGTTTTCGTGTCAAACATGTAATAAGTTTTAGATCACTTCGTTTTAAAATGCTAACAAAGTAGCCATTTTTTGTTCACACAAAAAATTACTGAACTGATATTAAAATGTTGTTTCGATTATTAAACTCATTTAGCGTGATATTTAAGCAATAAGTAAATAGTCAATATCACTTTTACAATTGGGAATTCTTTACAATATTCGTCCTTCAAACCTCCGAAAGATTTTCCAGTGATCAATCGGGTGTAAAACCTAGTCCTTATGAAAGAAAAGCTTTTAAGACTCAATCAATAAGTAATCTTTAGTTCACTATTATAATTGTACGGGAGTGCCGTTTTCATGTGTTTGATGGGTTTTTGCTTATGAGTGTAGATAGAAGCTTCCGGTTTTTCCAATAGTTGGCTACTTTATGATGAAACAAAACATGCCATGATTACATTTGTCATAGCCCTCTTACTTTCTGAGCTACAGTGTTATCTTGAAAAATTGTTGTTTTCAAGTGTCCGCTGTATCTCGCTTATTTGAAAAGTTATTGTAATTGTGAAAACGGACTTATATAGGATGTTCAACGTAGAATCCAGTGGTGTGATTGGATTTTTTAAAAACACAACTTGTTTTTTAGTTATCGAACGATGTTTTATTTTTTTTAATGCAACCCCATTTATATATATATATATATATATATATATATATATATATATATATATATATATATATATATATGATATATATGTATAGTGTGCACGACTACGCTGGTGATTTTAATTTTGACGTAAAAGGGCATTTTTAACACTTTAGAATTTCAAAAGGAGCTACTTTGTTTGAAATAACTTCTACATTAGTTATAATTTACTAGAAAAGTAATTACTACATTGGTATTAGAAATAATTAGAATTTTGGTTGAGGTTATATTTCCGTAAAAATAAATTTTCAGGGAAGTTATGTAAAAAATGACAACGGCAATATTAACTAGCAACATAGTTTAGTATATTATAACAATTTCAATTGTCTCCGGTATCATGAACACGATAAAAACCCAAATTTCTGCATGTTGGGTTTACATATAATTAATTCTAGCGTAACAATGCACATCACACAAATATATATATATATATATATATATATATAGGGTGCATTTGTGAATCGAAGTACGATATATCCGTTATTAAAGTAGATATCAAAAAAAGTTATTTACAAAAATTGTAGGCAACTTCAAACTTCACGTTATAAAATTATTTTCGTATTTACAGGTTGTTACATATGGCCAGGGTGAACCAAACATACTTTTTTTTTAAATGGGACACCCTATATATTATTTCAAATTTAGATTAAGCTCATCTCCCCCATACCAATATAGGGTTTCATTACGGTATTTCAAAAGTTATGGTCAATTGTACCCGAAAATCGTTCTCATTTCAATGTCCTGTGTACCCTAGACAGAACAACCTATAATTTTTTCTAGGCATAACTTTTTGAAGTTGGTACAGTGTTAGGAGAAAGTCCTATTTCTTTATTATTGCATCAATTGAATATAGAGGGAGCCAAAACCCGAACACATGATTTAGTCAATTTTTTCAAATAAATCACCTTATATTTTATTTTAAGAAGCGAAAATACACTTTATGTTCTTTCATTTTTATTAATCACTCCCTATAGCTAAAATCGTTAATTTCTGAGATATCAATTTAATAACAGAAAGAGATTTTTTTTAAAATCTCTATTATAACAAGTTAGCCGTGATTAATTTTATAAGAATTTTGTCTTAATCACCGATGTTTTTTGAATTTTTATTATAATTTGTCACACTTTTATTTGTTCACGGCCTGGAAAAAAATTTGTTAGGTTATTCTATCTAGGGTATACAGGACGTTGAAATGAGAATGATTTTCGTGTACAATTGACCATAACTTTTGAAATACCCTGTATAACGTAATGAAACTCTATATTGGAAGTATGGGGGAGATGAGCCTAATCTAAATTTGAAATAATATATAGGGTGTCCCATTTAAAAAAAAAGTATGTTTAGTTCACCCTGGTAATTTGTAACACCCTGTAAATACGAAAATAATGTTATAATGTGAAGTTTAAACCTGCCTATAATTTTTGTAAATACCTTTTTTTGACATCTCCTTGAATAACCGATATATCGTACTTCGATGCACTAATGCTGCACCCTGTGTGTGTATGTGTGTGTTGTGTGTGTGTGTGTGTGTGTGTGTGTGTGTGTGTGTGTGTGTGTGTGTGTGTGTTATATATATATATATATATATATATATAATCGCATCCGCTTTTCCATAAGCTCTGGTGTATATTTATTTTGACAAATACCGTGATAATTCAAGAATTTCTCAAAAAGTCATTCTTCTTATAGTAGGCTGTAACGGAGTGTTTGACAAACGTTTTTTAATAATAAGTAATCATGAGGACAATTTGACATTTCTGTGGTTAATTTATTTTTCGTTTTGAATAGCGGTTAAGCATTTTGTGTTTTCTATCCTTTAAAACTATAGAAATAATTATCAAATAACCTTGTAGCTCCGAAAGTAGGAGTCCTAACAAATGCAATCATGGCATCTTTTGTTTTATCAAAAAGTAGTTATTGCGAAAACCGCAACCTTCTAACTCCACTCATAAGCGAAAAATCCCATAAAACACTTGAAAACGGGACACCATTAACGTAATGCTGGAGAAGTAAGCATACGAAAACTACATATTTTACTTAAAATGAGCAATGGTAGGGCTGCGCATCTTTCTAATTTGCCAATTAAACATAAATTCCTTGAACTACCACACATCTTTATGTAATAATTTAACCTTTAAATCAATGTATCAATTGCTTACACTAAACCTTAATTACAAACGTCATTTATTTACAATTAAAATAAGTATCTGGAGCAACACACGAACATCCTACCTACAAAATAGGAACTAGAAGAAAATGGAATAAATTTTTTTACGATAATTTTGCAACTTGTCATTTAATTACGTTTATCAAGATAATAGGAACGTTATAAAAACAATAATAATGGTTTTTTTCAGACGTTCAAGTCTTCATGTCAGATAGATGTTAATAGACATCCAATATGAACCAGAAAGAAGAATTCCAAAGCTGGCCGTATGGAAAAAATCTACTCGTTTTAAATTTTATTTAATTAGTTTTTAAGGTTTATTTGGTTTTATACTACAAACTTTATAACTAAAAGTTATGAAAAATTAATTTAAAAAAAAACTGCAGATTCTCAAATAAAATTGATCTTTATTCAGATATTGAAGAAATTCGGATGAATAAGTAGTACCAAAGTATTATCGTTATGAAACATACATCCACACTTATACACAACCACACACGCACGCACGCGCACACGCACACACTCGCGCACGTTCGCATGTTCGCGCCATGACCGCACGTGCTTACATCCCCGCACACACACACATCTGCACATTCACGCATCGACACATCCACGTATATGACTACACGTCCACACACATGCCTACATCAACACACATACGCACGTACGCACATAAGCACTCCCCCACACACGCACAACATACATAGTCATACACGCACACGCGCACACACCCATACATGCGCACACGCACACACAATTCAAAACATCTTACTGAAACATTACATTCAAGCTTATGTGAACCAAAAATTATTGATAGCGCTCTTCTTCGTTGCACTTCAAGTAAATATCAAGAATTCAATATTAAGAAACGATATCTACAAATATTTACTAATTAATTTTAATTCAGATCGTAAAAGAATGCTCATTTTGTATTTTATTTGCGTTTTTATAGCTCAAATAGCATGGTATTATCGATAGGTTAAGACTTTAGGAAACTTCGTACACTATCGTTTCTATAGATACCTTCGAATTAGTAATTCCTTTACAATAATAACTACTGTCGATATTTATTTATATAAGACGATTCGTAAAGAAAATCTAACTCTTAATACCTGCCTCAAAAATAAATAATTTAAATTTTAATCAGAAAAATTAATACATTAAAAAAATATATAAGCTTCAATGACGTAATAAGTGTTGAAAATGGTATCCGTTTTCCTCCATACAGTAGTAAAGATTCTGCTCAAATCTGTTGAGAACATATACAAGCATACCTGCAGTTATTCTTCTACATTCATCTGTAATTCATTGTCGAAGATCCTCAATTGACGCTTGTTTCGTTGCGTAAATTTTACTTTTAAAATGAAAGAAAGGCGTCCAATGGACTTAAGTCCCCACTTAATCGGACCTCGTCCAGTTGGTGAATGCTTTGGGTATTGTCAAGTGCTACGTGTCCCAAAACCACTATCTCTATGGCATTGTTTCTCACCGTTCGATTTGGGTAGTGCTGAATATCAATCACACATCAAGTGTCTTCAAATTTTCTTATTAATATTCCCATATACTTATCGTTAATAGTTCTATCTGGACGTAACTGATCAAATAAGTGGGCGGTTGTCATGTCAGAACTTCTGTCTTCAAAATAAATTTTTGTTCTTTTTACCCTTTCTGGAATGGAAAATTTCAGCATAATAATGATAGTTCGATTGGAATTCAAAAAAAGTGTAAGCCTGCACTGAAGTACCTTGACAGCGGCTGCAAACGATTATTACTAGTTCGAAAGCATCCATAGAAACGATAGCGTACAAAGTTTCCTATAGTCTCAACCTATAATACAGTGATATTTGAGCTATAAAAACGCAAATAAAATTAAAATGTCTGTAGATGGGTATAGGACATATACCAAATTTACTACAAACTTCAGGAAGAGGCAAAAAATGGCACAACACTAGTAGATTTTCGCTTAAAATCAATAGCGTGGCGTGGTATTTTCTTTATGAATCACCCTGTACCATGGATTTTTTTTAAATCTACCATGAGAGTTAGATAGAGGATAAAACCATCCCTGTATGTAAAAGTTTAAATACTGCAAAAGCCGATAGTTTCTATTGACACATAAAATTAATGAATTGATATTACAACATTGTTTCGATTATTAAACTCATTTAACGTGATATTTAAAAATTTAGTAAACAGATAATATTACTTTTACAATCGGACTATGCACTTTTCCTACTAATTCTTTACGATACTCGTCCTGCTGTAAAAGAAAACATACGAAAATGACATATTTTACTTAGAATGTGCAATAGCAGGTGTGTTCAAATTTTTCTAATTTTGAATTTAAAAATAAATTCTTTAAACGACTATATATTTTTAACGCATGTTCAAATAACGGTATAAACGACATTATATGGTGCGTTCAGCTATCAGTAGCATAACGTTCCGGCAATATACTTATATACAAAGAATAAAAATCATGTACACGCATGAATTTAAACGGTCTAAAAATACGCCATAAGTACAATATAATATGTAATACACCTAATAATTTTTAAGGCCCAAATATCTAGGCCCCGAGATATTTGGCGGGGGAAAATTAATAGTATATTAAATAGCCAGATGGAAAGTTGCATTTCTACTCGATTATATTTCTTGGGAGAGTAATGACACAGTCGCGGAGGTTGGTGTACAATAGTAATTATATTTTTTCTAATCATATTAAAGAATTTGCACATTTCTCTTACGTTTCTAATTGAGAAAGTTGATTAGTCTTGAACTGTGGAGAAAATTTTACTCTTTCTCCTTGAGTCATGACCAATGAGACGACGAGATTTTTTATTTTATCCACAGGCATATCATGTATTTATCTTGACTACGACGATTATACGACGTCGATGGTTCGTTGTTTTTTTCAAAAATTAATAAATTGACACTGACAGTTGCAATCGAATTGTGTTTTTTCTAATTTACTGTAAAATAATATCAAGATAAATGGAAATTGCGGTTGATATAGAAAATTGTACATCGCCAGATGTGCAAGAGGCTGTTAAACTTACGACACAACCTATTACCGCAAAAGTCAAGAAAAATTACGAATTAAGTTACAAAACTTTCATGGATTGGTGCAGTACAAAGAATACGAATTCGTTCTCCGAAAATGTTTATTAGCGTATTTCTCCGAGATAGCAGATAGACGCAAATCCTCTTCATTATGGTGTCAATATTCCATGCTGAGATCCTCTCTTAGCATTCACAACAATATTAATATTGAAACCTATCCCAAGCTGCGGGCATTTCTAAAAAGAAAATCCGTGGGGTATCAGGCTACAAAATCAAAAACCTTCACTACTAAGGAAATTGACGAGTTCTTATGCAAATCTCCAGATGAAATATACCTCGCAACAAAGGCAGGTTATCAACTGCTTAATAATATACTGTAATATGTAACTAATGATTATGTTTAAGGTTGCTCTTATAATGGGTATTGTGTGAGCTTGCAGAACGAATGAAACACATGCTATGAAAATAAATCACATTGCTGAAGTGAACAGAACTTTGTTGGTGACCATTCCTATAACAAAAACGAAAACTACACGGAAATTCGCCATAACTGGAAAATTTTATGATGTTGTTCAAAAATATAAAAATCTACGTCCGCCAAATATATCTACCGATAGTTTTTTTATAAACTATCAAAAAGGTGAGTGCACTAATCAAAATATAGGTATTAACAAGATATCTAAAATGGGGTTAGATATAGTCCACTACCTAAAACTACCGGAAGTAGAAAAGTATACTGGTCACAGTTTTCGAAGGTTATCGGCTACAATACTAGAAGGTGCAGGTGCGAATATTACTGCTTTGAAAAGACATGGTGGGTGGAAGTCCACATAAGTAGCCGAAGGTTGTATAAACAATTCCATGAACAACAAGATAGATTCGGTAAACAAAATTATTAACGCCGTTCAAGCTTCTTCTAGCAACACTTCCCGGAGTAAAATGGGAAGTGAAAAAACAACCAACCTTAAAAATGTAAACGTTGACACTCAGATTGATGTAAAATCGCCCCCTTTTACTGTAATTAATTATGGCACAGTTAATGTTTATGTTAACAATTTAAGGAGGTATAATAATAAATATTCTATTTATGACTTAATTCTTTAATATGATTAGAAAAAGTATAGTGTTCAACTCTTGAAAAATGGTCATATCCATTCGAATGAACTGCTCCACTCGCCTTCGGATCGTGTCGCAAATTTCATTATCATGGAAATGACCAACTTTCTCAATCATTGAACAATATACTATTATTCCAATTAGAGTGAAAACCTTTGCTCTAGTATGTATTGCAATAATTGATTATTCATAAAATTAATGCCAATTTTATACATTTTCGGATTCTTTTGTATTGTGTTGTAAAGGGACGCCGTCAGATATCCCAATTTTTTCTTATTATTAATTAGTTTCCTAAAGTTTATTAGCAAGACGCCGTCCTTTATTCAAAATTTGCCTGTCATGATTAATTATTTGATAAGTAAAACACCAGTACTGATATAATATTCACGGAATTTATTAAGATAAAGTGACTCGCTAAATGCACCGGTGCAAGCAGTTATAAAAATTCGTAGAAGTTTTAGTAAAAGTTAAACATGTTTCATAACGTTGCATAAAATTGCACAATAATTAATCATGCATCCTCCCTCCAGACGTAAATCCCAAAAACGTTTAAAAGTTTGTATACGTCGAGCATCTTCCGACAATACTGGCTTACGGAGTTTCACCACCAAAGTTTCGTAACCACCCTCGCGAATTCTTTATAAAAACGCGGCACGCGCTGCAAGAAGGAATATTAATAAATAAATATAGAGGGACTCTCTCCACCAGAAGCCCGCTACCAGAAGAATCCGAATAGAAGTCGTGTGCTCTATCGTCGCGTTCGCGCCGACTACTACCGTTTAAAACCGCCAGCCTGTAACCGCCGTCCAAGTAGAAATCGCGAATCCGCGACTTGATAGCATCACCGAAGTCAAAGAGTTAGAGTTGCAGAGATCTAACGTTGAACGCACGTAAGTCGAGATAAATACAACACTATACACCTGGTGATAGGGATATGCAGGGTTGTAAGCCCGACATACTCTCTCATTACTAGACACCTGCACTGTGGAGTTTGAAGGGTAGGTGCCCGACATTCCATTGACCGACGGAGTTCCTTTTGTTTAGTTTAACGGGTGGTTACCCAGATTGCTAGCAAAGGAGACCCACACACACACACCTACACTGTGGAGTTTGAAGGGTAGTTGCCCGACATTCCATTGACCGACGGACATCCTCTTGTTTATTTTAACGGGTGGTTGCCCAGATTGCAAGCAAAGGAGACCCACCTACACAAATTTACACTAAAGAACACCTCGACAAACGTACCAACAACCGCAGAGTACCTGTAACTAAAACCTCGTCGAAGATTCAGCTGCACACCTAGTTAACGCCGTTAATCCAGTAAGATAGAAAAGTAACCGTAAAAACTAGACGTGTTAGTCAATATTAAATTATCGTCTGTAATAAGACCACCGCCGCCATCACCGGAAAAACGTAAGTTACACCGTTTTCAATTAATAAGATTGTTACCTGTAAACCAGAATCTATCAGATAATAAATTTCGTGTTAAATAATTCAAATCATTATTGTTAGACGCGAAAAATTCACTTTAATAGAAAACGAACATTTTATATTTTAAAATCGACCAACATAACAAAAGTTTTTTTATTTTATTTAAATAAAAACCTATGTACTAAAGTAATTAATATAGGAACAGAAACAAATAATCCGCGGCTACCGTATAGAAGCTACCTTCAAAACGAAAAGCTTTCATTTATTTAAAAAGGGCAAAATTGAATGTAAACGTGAAGGAGTTCATTTTCATAAGAAAAGCAGGTATAAAATTAGAGTACTTTTATACATTTCAAAACGACCGCTTTAAAATATCGATTATTTCTTTAAAGGCAGAGCATTGAACTCGGTGTTTTATCGCACACGTATTTATAACCGGGTTATCTTGCTACCAACTTCTGTACTTTATACAGGGACGCATTTAGGTAAAATGATTTATTTTATTTCGGCAGTTAGAACGATGAATTGATATCAGTCAAAGGACGTAGATTAATAGTCAAAACCCAACCCTTCTATTAATGTTACTTTGCAGAAACTCCAAAGGACCACCTAACCCTCCGTCCCAGAACCATCCAGGAAGGGAGAACTACAGGAGAATATATATTTTGTATTTATATCTTAGAAGTAGTTTACAGTAACGGAATCAGTTTTGTAAAAAGATAATAAGGAATAAATGTATATAAACTGTTTTTATCTATTTGTTTAAAGTGTTGAGAGCCTGAATAACGAACCCCGATCCTTATTGTGCAAGTACAAAATTCCGACTGAGCTAAAAGGGCAAAGTGAAAATTATTCATTAGTATTAATACACTTAACAGTAAACCTCCATTTCCGTTGACAGGAAAAGGAGTGGCGTAATACAGTGTGATTGAAAACAAGTTTGCTTATAAAATGTCTAAATGTTTAATTCTTATTTTAATACACACTCCAGTTCTAATAATAACTTTAATCTCATGGTACTGAACTTATTCTTGTATTCTTGTTATTGTGTTAAAGTATTATTGTAATAATTGCTAAATCCTTTAAAAATTGGCAACCTATTTCATCTATAATTAATCTACTCAGTTTAAATAATATATTCATAATGTTCTCTATAAAATAATAGTATAAATTGTTTCATTTTTATAGTACTACTCTCTATTTACTTATATTTATAATAGTTTTAGATAACCACCAACACTAGTTGTAAACATTAACTGGTTGTCTATGTCACTAATTTTCTTACACAAAATATGCCATAGGTCAATCGCGTTACTTGGAATTTAGAGGTCGGAAAATATGCACTTTCCAACTGGTTAAAAAAGTAGATTTGTAAACGATTGATCATTTTCAAACCTTTAGATAGATTGAAAGCTATTTTTCTAATCATATTAAAGAATTTGCACATTTCTCTTACGTTTCTAATTGAGAAAGCTGTTAGTCTTGAACTGTGGAGAAAATTTTACTCTTTCTCCACGAGTCATGACCAATAAGATGACGAGATTTTTAATTTTCTCCACAGGCATATCATGTATTTATCTTGACTACGACGATTATACGACGTCGATGGTTCGTTGTTTTTTTCAAAAATTAATAAATTGGCACTGACAGTTGTAATCGAATTGTGTTTTTCTAACTTACTGCAATATAATATCAAGATAAATGGAAATTACGGATGATATAGAAAATTGTCCATCGCCAGATGTGCAAGAGGCTGTTAAACTTACGACACAACCTATTACCGCAAAAGTCAAGAAAAATTACGAATTAAGTTACAAAACTTTCATGGATTGGTGCAGTACAAAGAATACGAATTCGTTCTCCGAAAATGTTTATTAGCGTATTTCTCCGAGATAGCAGATAGACGCAAATCCTCTTCATTATGGTGTCAATATTCCATGCTGAGATCCTCTCTTAGCATTCACAACAATATTAATATTGAAACCTATCCCAAGCTGCGGGCATTTCTAAAAAGAAAATCCGTGGGGTATCAGGCTACAAAATCAAAAACCTTCACTACTAAGGAAATTGACGAGTTCTTATGCAAAGCTTCAGATTAAATATACCTCGCAACAAAGGCAGGTTATCAACTGCTTAATAATATGCTGTAATATGTAACTAATGATTATGTTTAAGGTTGCTCTTATAATGGGTATTGTGTGAGCTTGCAGAACGAATGAAACACATGCTATGAAAATAAATCACATTGCTGAAGTGAACAGAACTTTGTTGGTGACCATTCCTATAACAAAAACGAAAACTACACGGAAATTCGCCATAACTGGAAAATTTTATGATGTTGTTCAAAAATATAAAAATCTACGTCCGCCAAATATATCTACCGATAGTTTTTTTATAAACTATCAAAAAGGTGAGTGCACTAATCAAAATATAGGTATTAACAAGATATCTAAAATGGGGTTAGATATAGTCCACTACCTAAAACTACCGGAAGTAGAAAAGTATACTGGTCACAGTTTTCGAAGGTTATCGGCTACAATACTAGAAGGTGCAGGTGCGAATATTACTGCTTTGAAAAGACATGGTGGGTGGAAGTCCACATAAGTAGCCGAAGGTTGTATAAACAATTCCATGAACAACAAGATAGATTCGGTAAACAAAATTATTAACGCCGTTCAAGCTTCTTCTAGCAACACTTCCCGGAGTAAAATGGGAAGTGAAAAAACAACCAACCTTAAAAATTTAAACGTTGGCACTCAGATTAATGTAAAATCGCCCCTTTACTGTAATTAATTATGGCACAGTTAATATTTATGTTAACAATTTAAGGAGGTATAATAATAAATATTCTATTTATGACTTAATTCTTTAATATGATTAGAAAAAGTATAGTGTTCAACTCTTGAAAATGGTCATATCCATTCGATGGACTGCTCCACTCGCCTTCGGCTCGTGTCGCAAATTTCATTATCATGGAAATGACCAACTTTCTCAATCATTGAACAAGATACTATTATTCCAATTAGAGTGAAAACCTTTGCTCTAGTATGTATTGCAATAATTGATTATTCATAAAATTAATGCCAATTTTATACATTTTCGGATTCTTTTGTATTGTGTTGTAAAGGGACGCCGTCAGATATCCCAATTTTTTCTTATTATTAATTAGTTTCCTAAAGTTTATTAGCAAGACGCCGTCCTTTATTCAAAATTTTCCTGTCATGATTAATTATTTGATAAGTAAAATACCAGTATTCACGGAATTTATTAAGATAAAGTGACTCGCTAAATGCACCGGTGCAAGCAGTTATAAAAATTCGTAGAAGTTTTAGTAAAAGTTAAACATGTTTCATAACGTTGCATAAAATTGCACAATAATTAATCATGCATCCTCCCTCCAGACGTAAATCCCAAAAACGTTTAAAAGTTTGTATACGTCAGAGCATCTTCCGACAATACTGGCTTACGGAATCTCACCACCAAAGTTTCGTAACCACCCTCGCGAATTCTTTATAAAAACGCGGCACGCGCTGCAAGAAGGAATATTAATAAATAAATATAGAGGGACTCTCTCCACCAGAAGCCCGCTACCAGAAGAATCCGAATAGAAGTCGTGTGCTCTATCGTCGCGTTCGCGCCGACTACTACCGTTTAAAACCGCCAGCCTGTAACCGCCGTCCAAGTAGAAATCGCGAATCCGCGACTTGATAGCATCACCGAAGTCAAAGAGTTAGAGTTGCAGAGATCTAACGTTGAACGCACGTAAGTCGAGATAAATACAACAATATACACATGGTGATAGGGATATGCAGGGTTGTAAGCCCGACATACTCTCATTACTAGACACCTGCACTGTGGAGTTTGAAGGGTAGGTGCCCGACATTCCATTGACCGACGGAGTTCCTTTTGTTTAGTTTAACGGGTGGTTACCCAGATTGCTAGCAAAGGAGACCCACACACACACCTACACTGTGGAGTTTGAAGGGTAGTTGCCCGACATTCCATTGACCGACGGAGATCCTCTTGTTTAGTTTAACGGGTGGTTGTCCAGATTGCTAGCAAAGGAGACCCACCTACACAAATTTACACTAACACTAACACTAAAAACACCTCGACAAACGTACCAACAACCGCAGAGTACCTGTAACTAAAACCTCGTCGGAAGATTAAGCTGAACACCTAGTTAATGCCGTTAATCCAGTAAGATAGAAACGTAACCGTAAAAACTAGACGTGTTAGTCAATATTAAATTATCGTCTGTAATAAAACCACCGCCGCCACCACCGGAAAACTTAAGTTACACCGTTTTCAATTAATAAGATTGTTACCTGTAAACCAGAATCTATCAGATAATAAATTTCGTGTTAAATAATTCAAATCATTATTGTTAGACGCGAAAAATTCACTTTAATAGAAAACGAACATTTTATATTTTAAAATCGACCAACATAACAAAAGTTTTTTTATTTTATTTAAATAAAAACCTATGTACTAAAGTAATTAATATAGGAACAGAAACAAATAATCCGCGGCTACCGTATAGAAGCTACCTTCAAAACGAAAAGCTTTCATTTATTTAAAAAGGGCAAAATTAATGTAAACGTGAAGGAGTTTATTTTCATAAGAAAAGCAGGTATAAAATTAGAATACTTTTCTACATTTGAAAACGACCGCGTTAAAATATCGATTATTTCTTTAAAGGCAGAGCATTGAACTCGGTGTTTTATCGCACACGTATTTATAACCGGGTTATCTTGCTACCAACTTCTGTACTTTATACAGGGACGCATTTAGGTAAAATGATTTATTTTATTTCGGCAGTTAGAACGATGAATTGATATCAGTCAAAGGACGTAGATTAATAGTCAAAACCCAACCCTTCTATTAATGTTACTTTGCAGAAACTCCAGAGGACCACCTAACCCTCCGTCCCAGGACCAGCCAGGAAGGGGAGAACTACAGGAGAATATATATTTTGTATTTATATCTTAGAAGTAGTTTACAGTAACGGAATCAGTTTTGTAAAAAGATAATAAGGAATAAATGTATATAAACTGTTTTTATCTATTTGTTTAAAGTGTTGAGAGCCTGAATAACGAACCCCGATCCTTATTGTGCAAGTACAAAATTCCGACTGAGCTAAAAGGGCAAAGTGAAAATTATTCATTAGTATTAATACACTTAACAGTAAACCTCCATTTCCGTTGACAGGAAAAGGAGTGGCGTAATACAGTGTGATTGAAAACAAGTTTGCTTATAAAATGTCTAAATGTTTAATTCTTATTTTAATACACACTCCAGTTCTAATAATAACTTTAATCTCATGGTACTGAACTTATTCTTGTATTCTTGTTATTGTGTTAAAGTATTATTGTAATAATTGCTAAATCCTTTAAAAAATTGGCAACCTATTTCATCTATAATTAATCTACTCAGTTTAAATAATATATTCATAATGTTCTCTATAAAATAATAGTATAAATTGTTTCATTTTTATAGTACTACTCTCTATTTACTTATATTTATAATAGTTTTAGATAACCACCAACACTAGTTGTAAACATTAACTGGTTGTCTATGTCACTAATTTTCTTACACAAAATATGCCATAGGTCAATCGCGTTACTTGGAATTTAGAGGTCGGAAAATATGCACTTTCCAACTGGTTAAAAAGTAGATTTGTAAACGATTGATCATTTTCAAACCTTTAGATAGATTGAAAGCTATTGATTTTGAATAATATTTATTGATGCAACAAGTGGAAAAAGTAAGTGTTTGTTGCATATGATACGCATTTGTCCAACTAGGCTTTAAGGTTCATTTGGGCAACATGTCGAGTGCAATGAACACTTTTGCAAGAGCTTCATACAATACTTTCTTTACGTTCGTTAAAAAAACAGTTTTACTAAGTGGACATTAATGTCGGTAAATATAAAATACTCTATGATAATGTAATATTTATTATTTAATTGATTATTATCTTTAACATGATTTGCTGGATACTAAATTAAAAGATGCATTATTTGACAGTACACTGATTTCTGGTGCGGTGTCAAAAAAAATTTTTATCGTTACCATCATTCATGTTTTAATAATACTTTTCATTTCAAACTATAAAGTTATTTTCTCTTCAACCTGTTTGTTATCCGTGTCCCATGCTGGGTAAAGAAAAATACAAAAATTAAAAGTAGCATCAAACAACCTCCGTACACTAGATCATATCAGTGCGTAATTTACGGTTTATTAACTATACATTTAATTACGATTCACCTAATTAAACAGTTAAAGCGTAATAACCTAAAACTTTTAGCATCCGTACAAATGAAGTTTAGTTCTCTTAATAATCCACATTTTACTGACCCTTATTTCTACATTTGTATCCGTACCTACACTAAAAATTATACAGAAAGTGTTCGTTTTTTGAATGAGCATAGAAAATAGTTATTTTCATAACAAGTGCGCGATTCTCAAACGTGTGTACCGTTACCGAAACGAGCACAGCTCGTTTTGGTAGCTGCACTAGTTTCGGAATCGCGCTTTGCGCATGTGTTATGAGCAGTTTTTCAAGCAGTAATCAAGTAGTTTTTTGCTGACTCGGGGATTATATTACTAGAGTATCAAGATCCATGGTGGATGGAAGTCCACTAATGCAGTGAAGGCATACATCGAATAATCGATAGAGAGTAAAACAAAATTAGGAAACCAATTATTCTTTACGGCATCTTCCTCTTCTACATCCATTGAAAACGCAACATCAAAAAATTTCTGTACTCAGTTTCCATACGCTAATTAAAAACAAGGAAGGCGGCAGGTACAATTTATTGTGTTAATACTTCTTTAATAATTAGTGGAATACAGAATAGCTTCTAATTGAGGTTAAGTTGTTACTGACTATTAATATTAAAATTAATGGTAAACGACGAACGCTTATAATAACACCTGGAACTGAGCAGAACAGTTAGAAGTTACTAAAGTGGAGTTTACATTATCATTCTGTTTTGGGGTGAAAACAGAACGATAATAAAGCATAATGCAAACTTTATTTTACAGTTTTTGGCGTATTTCGATTTATGGCATTGGCTACACTGGATGCGGAGCTGTTAGCCCTAACCTCTAAATAATGTGCGAAAAATTGTCAATTTCTGAATGTCAGAACATACAAAAGTTCAATCTGACAATAATGCACATTAGCAAATTTCAAATTCTAAAATTGTTTTATAACAATCAGAAGTAAAAAAAATTGTATAAAACACACGTTTCATAAAGTGTATTGCCGTGCTCGTGCTTTAGAACACACGACGCTTCGCGTCTCGTGTTACAAACATACATTCGCCCGGTATCATTATGATACTTGATTACAATGGACTATTATAAAACTGTATACCCCTTTCCCTTCCGTAACAGAAAATGTAATATGTCGAAAGAACATAAGCAGTCCGAAATGTTTACCAGTAAAAAAGTATTAGTTTCAAATCACCTGTGTATTACCAAAATTATAAATGAAAGTCAACTTGTTTATTTACCCTTGGGGAGTTCGACCGTTTCAAAACGAAATAGTTCGTTCAAACCTGCTTATAAAATCTAGGGCCTTTTTAATCAGAGATATTTCCGAATTTGAGTGATATTATTATTATGACTGTATTCAAAACGCGTTAATAGTGTTACATGCTAATTTGTTGTTCGTATATTAACAGTAAGCTGATTTTCGCAACCTGTAAGTTATGATTTGATTGATTGAGATTGAATTGATAGAGATTGATTTGCGGATGATCGACTGCTTTCCCCTACCTGTGATCTCACGTTTAGGGAGAGTACGAGCTCTTAGTGTCGATTAGCCTTACCTTCAAAGTAAGAGGTCGCTCATAGGAGTTACCTATATACACTGGGAGAATCGTTACCTGGCAGTTATGAAAAATTGTTAGCACAGCTTCTTGTTTGATTTGATCGAGATTGATTGATTTGACTGTTATGGCTAATTGCTTTGATTAATTGTGATTGATCTGATTGCTTGATCTGATATAGAGTGATTTTTCCATTTCCAATAACACCAGACCATATTACAGAAAACATTCATTAGATTTAAATCTCAAAATGGTATTACTTATAATAAATGATTAAAACCCTTTATCTTTTTTTATAAACAGATTAATAACTACTTAGGACGTTCAGTCTTGCATGTAAACCTAAGGGCCTTCTTGGCAGAGGTGTTTCTACTAAGGCAGATCTTGTATGTAAAATATTTTAATTAGCATTTTTACATTTCCAATAACGCCAGCCCTTATTAGAGAAAACATTCATTAGTTTTAAATCTCAAAATAGTGTTTCTTTAATAATTCATTAAAATCCTTTACCTTTTTTATTTATAAATTTAATTACGCCTCATAATTAAAACCAAAATATATAGTGCGTAACAGTGTGCTGAGACCCAGATGCATACGTCCTAACTTAAAAGTTAGTGTTAGACCCCTTACCTTAAATTTCCCCTATAACCATTACAGTGATCTGTATGTAGTTTTAAAATTTACCGCTAGGTGGGGCCAGCTATATTACAGAATTTAAGTTTCCCGGCACAACAAAGCAGAATGCGGAGACTTAAATACAGATTCAGATTTTCAGCCAAGGGGGCGAAGGCCCGAGAGCAAGTTGCGAAGCCCTATATCTGTCTTAAAAGTTAGCATTCGGCCCCACTTATTAGAACACACATTCAAATTTCCCTCCATAAACTGTAGACTTAAATACAATTTCAGATTTCACACCTAGGGGCCAGGACAAGGGGGCGAAACCTCGAGAGCAAGTTGTAAAGCCCTACACCTGTCTTACAAGTTAGCCTTAGGGCCCATTATTATAATACAATTTCAAATTTTCCTACAGGGGGTTCACGACAAAAGGCGAAGACCCCGAACAGGTTTCGATCACTACGAGGAGGGGCTAAGACCCGAAAGCAAGCTCCGAAGGACTATACTTATCGTACAAGGTAGAATTAGGACTCATTATTAGAATACAAACTCAAATTCCCCGCCAATAACCAAATCGAAAACAATCATTAGCCCATACACTACTAGATGACGCCACAAACAAATTCAAATCTTGGGACAAGGGGGCTAAGACCCGAAAACAAGCACCGAAGGCCTATACATGTCCTACAAGTTAGAATTAGGGCCCCTTATTGGAATAAAAATTTAAATTTCCTGTCATAACCAAGCAGAAATTCAAAGATTTAAGTACAAATTCAAATTGTTCGCCAATGGGATATCAGCGAGCCCCGTGAGCAAGTTGTGAAAACCTATACCTGTCTTACAAGTTAGCATTAGGGCCCCTTATTAGAATACAATTTTAAACTTCCCGCCAGGGGGTGAAGGCCCGAGAGCAAGTTTCGAAGCCATGTATCTGTCTTACAAGTTAGTATTAGGGCGACCTTCTCAGAATACCTATTGAAATTTATCACCATAACCTGTAGAGGATTAAATACAAATTCAAAGACAAGAGGCGAATCCCTGTGTCTGTCTTACAAGTTGTCATTAGGGCCCCTTTATTAGAATACATAGAATATATGGAATACATAGAATACATAAAATACATAGAACACATAGAATAAATAGAATACATAGAATACATAGAATACATAGAATACATAGAATACATAGAATACATAGAATGCATAGAATGCACAGAATGCACAAAATGCACAGAATACACAGAATACACAGAATACATGGAATACATAGAATACATAGAATACATAGAATACATAGAATACATAGAATACATAGAATACATAGAATACATAGAATACATAGAATACATAGAATACATAGAATACATAGAATACATAGAATACATAGAATACATAAAATACATAGAATACATAGAATACATAGAATACATAGAATACATAAATTACCCTCCATAACCTGTAGACTTAAATACAAATTTAGAGCTGAGAGGGCAAAGCCTCGAGAGTAAGTTGCATAGGCCTACACCTGCCTTACAAGTTAGCATTAGGTTCCCCTATTAGAATACACATTCATATTTACCTCCAAGGGGATTACGACAATGGACGAAGACCTATGTCAGAACGGCCTTAATAAACATGGTCGACAAGCCCGCCCCGCAACCAATCAGAAACCTGGAGGCGGAGTTCATACACCAATCAGAAACTAGGAGCGTAACCATTCCCTAGGCCCACCAATCAGAACACTGTATGCGCGCGCATTTGCCTACCCTCCAGGCGCTGAGACCTTAAATAGAGGTGAAAATGTCACGTAACCATCCCCACACCCCTGAACACAGTGGTTGTCTGCCAAAAATGCCTTAATTAGGGGTAAAGATATCGTCAAAAGTTACAAACTCCAGCAAGGTTTTAAAATCACACCCAAAGAAACTGACCTCGAGTCAAAAGGTAATTACCATCGTGGGTTGAAAATTCCGTCTAGGGTTAAAAATTTCATCATGGGGTTGAAAAACGACCCGGAAAAGACGCCATGGAGGTGAGAAATGGGCACGGCCACGTGGGAGTGACCTCCCCCACAACTGATGGCGTCACAGACCACAGGGGGCTCACTCTATAATTACCTCATTTATACAAGTATATATATATATATATATATATATATATATATATATATATATATATATATATATATATATATATATTTATTCTACACTCTACTGCAGTATTAAGACATCGTAAATTCTCTTAGACTACTCATTCATCACAGCACTCCTGAAAATACGAAGCTACGCATAGTGGCACACATTATGGTTTCAATAGTGGTTTACTAAAATATTATTTCTCTTGTAAATTTATTTCTCTCAGCTCACAACCTGTACTCACAACATCTAAATATGATTTTACATATTACTCTACGTTTCACTACAAATTCCAGTGGCCTATCATTAACACCAAATCTACAAGTTATATTTTAAAAAAATTCTGACAATCAAGTTCATACAATATCAAAAATGCGCCATACGCACAACATAACGCGATACCCACTGGGTCAAAATAACACATTTGTGATTTAACTCGTAACCATATTAACGTGATAAGGTATTATTATTCTTGAACTTTATTGTTAATACATTTATTAAGAAACATCAGGGTTATCCAATGGAAAAAATTCAAGTCAATAGCTCTTTCTGAAAAAAAGTAGTTCAACTACGAAAATTATGTTACAAACCGGAAAAAGCGCTCGCAATAATGCGTTTTTCAATTCTAAAAAAATTCTCTAAAAAGTGTATTTATCGGAATCATTTCATCGATTTCTTTATAACTTCCTGTCTTTGTTGAATATACAATACAGATTGACCAGCCCATTGAGTTTAGTTCATATTCGTTCGACACTGTCGTTAAGTTAAGGTAGAAAAAAAAACTTTTCTGAAATATTTCTGACTAAAATGTTTCATCAAAAACCTAAGAATATGAGCTTGCTACATCCTGCATCTTTAAGTCTGTTATTTAAAAACAAATGATGTGCTAGTGACATAATGATAAATAACATAAATTTAGCTTTGTGAAACTCACGGCGTGAACGTTAATGAGTTCGTAAAACCAAGTTTACCTGCAGGTGATTTTTAATGTCTTCATAAAGATGTGGTTGTCCATAAAGAACACATTTCGAATCAGCAGGTTGTTTGGTGTAATAAACAATCACAGCACGACACACGATTACGAAAATATATTACTTACACACTGAGTTAGAAAATATAGTAAAAATGTTTGTGGAAATTCCTGGAAGCATAATATAGACTTTATACAGCTAATTATAAGTTTTGTAAATGTGTTGTTGATACAATGAAAGCATAGAATGTAACGTAAAAATTATGATATACGATTAAATTATGGACGTACACACATGGACGTACACACAAAGAGTTAAATGGAGTAAAATGCGTAGGTTCTATCAAAAGATGTAACTGACCTAAATTTTCAACATAAAAATAGCATTATAAAGACGATTTAACTTCATAACCATTATTTTCTAAAACACATTAGTTTTTCGGAAAGTTTGAAAAATGCGGTAGTTCATTATTTATTGATTGCGTAATTAGCATTTTGTTATAGGAAGCTTTGATTTTAATTTACTAAAAAGTAAAAATATGTTGCTTGATCAAAATTCTAAAAATAATGTTATTAATGTTTTTTTTTTTTGCTTTTTGGATACGTTCAGCTTTATAACCATTTATGAACACTATTTCTCTTTGTGGTATGTATAAGGTCGGATTCTTTTTATTCTATTTCTTCAATATAGGCAACGGATGTGAAAATGCAAACTTTCAGGATTATCACTTATAATTCTTTTATATCTTTTGCCTAGAAGCTAATGTATCTTTTCTTTGCTAATGCCTTTAGGTATGTCTTGAAAGCAAGTCAATATCTACACGGTGTCCCAGATCGAGTTGGATTTCATGGGTAAGTTTCTTATTATTGACGATGAACATTAAATTTGCCATGTTTTGCAGCGTTTTATGCAAATTTAAAATCTGTTTGAAAAAGTTCAAAATCTCTAACCCGTCTGAAGTTATTTAAGAAAAAACTATGCGAAATATAGTAATTATAAAATGACTGGTGTAGAACACCACACTACCTTCCAACCTGCAAAACGGAAATTAAAAGAAATAAAATAATTTTAATCACATTTCTTTTATAATAAGTTAAATACGAAAATATGCAATATTGTAAAAACAAAAACAATAATATACGTCAAACAGACGTTTAAAACTTCATGTCTGACAGAGCTTAATAGACATCTAGATGCTAACTTAATTTATATGAATTGAAATAATTTTAATTATAATTTTTTTAGAGTAACTATGCAACCTCATTTTCGTACATTTATAACGAAAACAGGCAACTTTGTAAAAATAAAAAAATAATCTATCAGATGGCTTTTAAAACTTCATGTCAGATAAAGATTAATACATACACGTTAACTGAAACAAAACTCCAAATTCTTCCATAAGATATAAATGATACAGTTTTACCATTTCCATTCATATTTAATTAATTTTTAAACTTACCTTACGTTATATTGAGAAAAAAGATATGTAAAATTAATTTTGTCTAAACCTTTCTAATAAAATTAATCGTTATTCGGATATTAAAAAAAATTTTTACTTAGGAATTTGTTTGCCGCTAAACTACGCATCGTCTCAAAAATATGCATAGAACATAATTAATCGATGTGCTTAAGGTCTATATCTAGGTATTTTTATATCTTTAAAATATACAGCTGCTTCAGAAATATTTCATAAAAACCAAAAACTGACCCCGCTCCCCATCACTGGATTTCAAGCTTAAATACAAAATTTTAAGTACGTGGGTATTTTCGTTCTGAAGTAGTCGTGGACACACACACACACAAACACACACACACACACGCACACACACACGTGCACGCACACGCACACGCATATGCACACCCACACACACACACGCACAGGCACACGCACACGCGTACGCACATGCACACGCACACGCATACGCACAAGCACATGCACACACACGCACACGCACACGTACACGCACACGCACACGACACACACACGCGCCCGTGCACGCGCACGCACACGCACACGCACAGCGCACACGAACGCGAACGCACAGGCACACGCACACGCGTACGCACATGCACACGCACACGCATACGCACAAGCACACGCACACGGACACGGACACACAAAAATTTCATATAAAAGTCTATTTTATATGTTTCTATTCTCTTTTTAACCACGTAAAATAACGGGTGGTTCTAAAAGATACTTTATTAACGAGTATTGACTAAACTACAAACTTCTTATTTTTATTTTTTTTATTTCATTGGATAAAGTTCATTTTCAATCATTTTTTCTGACCCTAATGAACCCCCGCTCTTCATCACTGGATTTCTCCCAAAATGAAAAAAAGCTTAAACACAAAATTTTAAGGACGTGGGTATTTTCGTGGACACACACACGCACACGCACACGCACACGCACACGCACACGCACACGCACACGCACACGCACACGCACACGCACACGCACACGCATACGCACACGCACATGCACACGCACACGCACACTCACACGCACACGCACACGCACACGCACACGACACGACACGTACACGCACACGCACACGTACACGCACACGCACACGCACACGCACACGCACACGCACACGTACACGCACACGCACACGCGAACGCACACGCGCACGCATACACACATGCACACGCACACGCACAAGCACATGCACACGGACACGCACACACAAGAATTTTATATAAAAGTCTATTTTATATGTTTCTATTCTCTTTTTAACCATGTAAAATAACGGGTGGTTCTAAAAGATACTTCGTTAACGAGTATTGACTAAACTACAAACTTCTTATTTTTATTTCTTTTATTTCATTGGATAAAGTTTATTTTCCATCATTTTTCCAATCGAAATTTGAAATTTTAGCAAGCAAATTGCTTGTTTACGGATATAGCAAATTTGAATTTGTAATGTGTATTGACTGATAAGTGAATTTTGATCTGAGAATATTATTGACGTGTGACACAATTTGTAACATGTGAAGTTTTTTAGGCTTATAAAGAAGTAAATAATCACCTCAAATGAGAGAGAGAGAGAGAGAGTTCCACAAAAGGCAAGGGTACAGTCTAAACTATCAGTGTTTTTCTTTATGGCTCAAGTTGATTTAATATTAAAACGAGACGATTTAATTTACTTCCATAAGTTATGTACATATTTAATTAGAAAATATTTAAAGAAAACGCGTCAATCTGCAAATGTATAAATGAATTGTAGAAGGAGGGTGGATGAGTTGTTAACATGACTTGAATTTTAGTTAGTTAGAAGCTACTCTAACCAGAAGTTCGTCTCGACGATTTTTATAGGATTAGGTGTTTGTTGTCGCAGATTAATGGTTTATTTATTTGTGTGAATTACATTTGTTCAAGAATTTTAACGTTAATATGTTTTTATGGAGCATATGAAAATCCCGCTAGCGATCCCTTTGGAAACTTGAGAATGCCACCAACGACTACTAATCTCTAACTTAAGTAACACACCTTTAACTCGGTTACTTTAAGGGTTACTTCAGGCTTTCTTTATTTTTATTGAATCACGCGCTTACACTTAACTGAATATTTTGCTGTTTTATCGTTAAATTTGCTTCAGCACTTTTTAATTTTCTTGATATTATCTTTTTTCAATTCGCACTATCTATCCATGAATGTGTATATATATATATATATATATATATATATATATATATATACATATGATTTATCCTCTTATGTGTTATTGCAGTCGCTTATGTACGTACTTCTAAAAGAAAATTTTCATTAAAAAAAACAACACTGACCATTCTAAGGTCCCTTCGAAAACAACGCGCGCGACCTCCCTTACTTAAGCTCGAACTGAACAACTATCTTCCTGTCATCTCTTTATTAAATTCTCTCTTATATTCCTTCTGCTCGCCACATTACCTATCTCTACGCGCAAACATCAAAATTCACCTATCACAAACGAGATCTTATGCGTTTCTTTGCCGCGTCGAAGTCCTGAAAGCGGAACAATACGCACACGATGCAAAATAAACAAAACAATAATTACTTAATTATATTCTTCTAATAATATTCACTCTGTGCATTATTCAGACCATAACTCAACTTTCTATGAAAAGTCGCATCGTTCGATCTCTATTTCCGCACAATTTGGGCAACATCATCACATTCTAACAACTTTATTCTTGAACACACACTCAATTTTTCATTATTGAACCATATTACAAAATTTGTACAAACAAAATATGCATACATATTCCTTACTACACATTAACACAATATCCGTGTATCATAATCTTACTCACTCATACGTCTGCAACCATTTCTTTAACCCGAATTCTTTTGTACCAATAGGAAAGGACCAGTGGCAATCTGGTAGTGTTTTGCCAGTGCCGTCTCGGTAAAAATTTACTCATATAGTTTCAATCAAATTTAATGCTATCAACATCATCATTCTGCAACATTCAAATATTCCTTGACATGATATCTGATGCTTCATTAAAAATTCCAGTGGCGTATCATTTACACAAATTTACATTCTACGTACACAAAAAAATTTTTTTGTGCAAACTCGCTTCATTTACATTCAAAATACGTTTCATACGTTATCAAAATACCGCATGTATACGATGCGTTAAAATAACCTTACACTATTAAATTAAAGCTTTTCACACGCATGGAAGTTGCTAAAAACTGTTACATATAAAAATTTCAGGCTGATCGAGGCACTAGGAATGGTATTTAAATAAAAAGATTATATTTATATAAATTAGACTTTTAACCAAGATTTTCGACTGGGATGCTGCAGAATCAAATACATTGTGAAAAAAAATTGACAGTTAAAATTGCTTTAAAATTTTATTTTAATCACTTTATCTTAATATGCATTAAATTTTAAAATCGCGTACTTATCCAAAACGTTGTACAAGCGTTAAATATTAGAAATTACTTATAAATGTATTTTGACTTTTTGTTTTAGATACAAGGCATTGGACATTACGTAATTTTTGTTTAGAGTACAATAAAGGTATTGAGGGACAGGTAAAATATGAACTCAAAAAGTTTCAGTTTCATTTTTGTATTGTGCGTACAGGTTTATTATGTAATTATATAAATCCGCTAGTACTTTTTTTTCATATATGTATGTATGGGGTAAGTTCGAGATAGATGGCCATAATGACGTATTTCTTGTCACGATTGTTTGCAGATGCTGTCGAAAATCTATTCGAAACGTGATACTGAAATATCGCTATGGCCATCTCTCTCTGACAATCAGGAGAGATGGCCCACTTTTTTCAGGGATTGATGGCCATAGTTTAATTTAAATAAGTGTGGGCTTTTTGAGAGCGTCAGCTAGTAAATACTTTTTGGTTTGCAGATGCCAAACAAATATAGAAGAATGTCTGTACAAACACGCGGTACGCGCTCAGAAGTTTATTTGTGTAAGGCAATTGAGAATGTTATTAATGGAAATAGTTCTATTCGCCGAGCTTCTATTCAATTCAATATCCTACGTAAAATCTTGGAGCGTCGAATTAAAACCGGAAATGCTCAAAATGGAAACATGGGCCCTAGCAACGTCTCTGGAAGAGAAATTGAAGATCGACTGTCGCGACATATTCTATCTATGCAAAACAAGGTTTTCCGTTAACCAGAGACGATCTCAGGATCGGTGCTGATCAATTCGCTCAACAGTTGAAAATTAAGCAGAAGTTTAACAGTGAAACTGGAAAAGCTGGTTACGACTGGCTTGGTTTGTTCTTGAACCGTCCTCTGGAAATTAGTATTCGTAAATTGGAAGGTGTCTCCATAGCTAGACCAACGGCAGTGAATCGATAGGAAGTAAGAGACTGTTTTAATTTGTGAAGATTATTTTTTTTCCTTTACTCCGCTAACAAATGGTTCAGTAATTAGCATTACTGTATGAAAAGTCTGTAAACGTTTCGCATTTAACAGTAAAACTAGGGTATAGAAATAAAATTATTCATGTAAAAATAGTTAATCCGAAATCAAGTCCGTGAACTAATTAACATATTAACTATCAAATATTGATAAGATGGTTGAGTTAGGTATTATAAATAATTAAATCGTAAAGCGTAGGTAATGCACGAGAAAGAAAAATAGTATTAAAGCTCGTGTATTCAAAACAAAATTGCTCATGATAATCAAATTTAAAGATCTAAAAGATTACACCTTTGAGTGTTAAGGCCGATTCTCCATTTATTGTTTCTTTTGTAAAATTTGACGAATAATAATTTATTTTGTATTAGAATATACATCTTCAATGGAAAATTACAATCAAATTGCATTTTGGTATAAAACGAATTTGACCATGCAGCATTACGTTTGTGAGTAAAAATTTCATTTAAAAGAAACACATGTCAATATCAAATACACTAACATAACTGCGAATACCGTTTAGTTTATAATAATTAAAGTTAAGTGGCCAATAATTTCCATAACCTTAACCAAATAACTCTTAAGATGCAATGTAATAATCTACCTGCCATTGTACAAAACTTTATACATTTTAAATAGTGCATTAAAACTCCAATACGTGAGAAAGGAAGCAACCGACTTCTGTAATTTTAATTGCGAATTGACAAGAAGTGTTCGTAATTATTAATTAAGCCATTATATAGAATAAGTAATCTTTTAGGTAGGAAGTGGTAAATTTTTATATCAATCGCTCCGTAATTTATTAAACAATAATTTTAGAATATCAAAATAAGCATCAAATCAATAATTAATTTAATTTTAATTAAAATAGCTTCCATGGCTTCTGGCTGAACACGGGAAGACTTGGAATTTTCACAAGACCCCACTGCGATCGCCTCGACGTTATACAGGCTGAATTTGGCCACCCATATCAGTATTTTTTTAAAGAACGGTAAGTCGTAGAGAGTTGGTTTAAATAAATCATTATAAACCCCATAATAAGGAATGGAATAGTGATATTATTTCTCGGAAAAGTGAGCAGTTTTCTCCAGAATCTCTCAAAAATTTTAAATGGCATCATGTGTCGAAAAATGTATAGAAAAGATCGTAAAAAAAGAAGAAAGTGTTATAAAAAAAAGTCATCATATTACTCTCGCCCCTTTTAAGTAATATTCGACTAAAACTATTAAATTTGAAATTCATTGTTAACAAACAAAATTGAAAAGTTAGATTTTACCAAGTTAGACAAAGTGTTCAAAATGTCTTCCATTTACTGATAAATACTGTTGAGATCTTCTAATTATACTATCAGTAGCTCTAAGTACTTCTTCAATGCTTAATGAATGGCAAGCATTACGAATTCTCAGCTTCACATCATCTCTCGTTAATTTTTCTTTATGAACAATATCCATGATCCGACCCCGAAGGGGCGTACAATCTGGTGATCTTGGCGGCCACGCCACTATGCTTCCTCTGTCTATCCAACTTTTGGGAAATAGTTGATTTACTGTGTTCCTAACGGCCAATAAAAATGAGCTGTGCACCCGTTTTGTTGAAACCACATTCTTGTTCGCGTTAATCAAGTCGTTACTTAAAAACTCGGCGTACCGTATCCCATTCAGAGTTTCTTCGAAACAATAAGGGCAAGTGATATTCTTTCAAGTACACTACACCATGTATTAATACTTCAAAGATGTTAGTTGTCAATAGTTGGTAGGCAGGAAGGATTTGTTTGCGACCATTAATGTGCATTGTGAATATTGACATCTCCAGTGCTTTTAAAAGTAGCTTCGTCAGTCCATAAAACTATCCTAGGAAAGTGTGGACATTTATTTATTAACCAATTACAAAAAATGACTCGTGCTTGAAATCATTCACGTTTAATTCTTGGTGGCTGTGAACGTGGTGTAGATGAAAGTTCTGATCTTTCAGAGTATTGGCTAATTACAAAATTATCTCGTATAATTGGATTTCCACAATTGTATGTTGGTTGCACCTGCCCTTTGGTACAAGTGCGTACTGCCAAAGTCATTAACGTATCAAAAGCTTCTAGATTAGAAAACGGCATAACTTCACTAGTTTAAGTTAACTAACATTTTAACGAAATTAAATTTTAACTTTGTGTCTACAAACACATATCAATAATAAACAATAAATCATCAATTTAAACAATGTATGATTCCACGATAGATTAATACAACACATGCAATTATTGACATTAAAAGATGTGTGTGACATTGATTAATTCGGTAACTAGACTTTAAAATCCGACTTTTCAATTTTGTTTATTAACAATGAATTTCAAATTTAATAATTTTAGTCGATTATTACTTAAAAGGGGTGGGAGTAATAAAATAATTTTTTCTGTACAACTTTCTTCTTTTTTAACATCACTTTTGTCGACATATGGTGCTATATAAAATTTTGGAGACATTCTTGAGAAAACTACTTAGGATGCTGACTTTTTCGAGCAATAATATCACCATTCGATTCTTTATTATAGGGTTTATAACAATTTTGTTTAAACCAACTTTCTACGACTTACCGTTCCGTAAAAAAATATTGATACGGGTGGTCTCATTCGCCCGGTAAATGTAGGTCGCGCGAGCGTCCCGTTATTTTTTCGTTCTCACTGCGTTAGTGTACAGATCGAAACTTCATTTGATTGAGAGTATAAGGTATAATAGTAGTTGTAAATTGCTTAATTGAATTTAACTAAATAGATACTCACTCCAGAATTAAATTTAAAGGTATATAATTTGCTGATGGCCGCGTATTTAAATTGTAACCGCTGAAATTTAATTAGACTGAGAGAGCTCATATTTATTAACAATCATTCATTCATCATCAACCGTTGGTGAAGGATCATTGTTTGTGAAGGCGGACCTGTGACCTTTGTCTAACTCCGAACCGCCGTCCGTCCGAATTAATTCTGTTTTAGGAACATCTGCCACCGACGGAAAATACCCTGATTTATCCTCCGTAGAGAGCCCCGAGCCAGCCGTTTAGAAACCGTGCGAGTTCAGAATTGTCCCCAAAGACCTCTTGAAATCAGCCCGAAACATCCCTTCTACCAGGAGTGGTACCGTAAAATAAAATACAGTAGCTTATAATTTGATGTGAATAAATATTTTTTCCATACGAGTCTTGATTTTTGTATTGGTGTGCGTTGAGGGCAGACTTCACTTGCCACCACCGAAACAACCCTTACCAATTTTCGTGACAAAACCATAAAACAAAACTCTTTATTTGACAAGCCTGCAAATATACTTAATATCGATCAGCTCAACTGTAAACCAGTCGAAGTACTTGGCAGAAATGGATCCAAACCTGTACAAACGGTAACATCCACACAAAAGAGATAAACAATTAGTTTGGTGATTTGCTGTAGTGTTGAGAGTAACTTCGTACCGCCTGCTGTTATCATAAAGGGGAAAAATAAAGAACAAGGGTGGGAGGGTCATCTGTCATCAGGATTTGTGCTAGCTATGTCGGCAAAATCTACCTACGTCAATATTTTTCTTCAGTGGATGCGTGAACATTTTGTCCCTAGAAAACCGCTAGGAAAAGTCCTGTTGTTACTTTACGGGCATGATTTCTACGTGAATTCTGTCGGAATGTTGGATTTTGCAGGGTTGAATGACATCATCATATTATGCTTGCCCGGCCATACCACGCATTTTCTCTAACCGTTGGACAGAAGCTTTTTAAGTCGTTAAAAGCGCATTTTTACAAATCGTGTCGTTTGTGGCTTATAAATCACGCTGGGCGGCGCATCATTAAATACCATTTGGGTGAGGTATTTAGTGCAATCTAGGGTAATTCTACTACAGCACAAAATGGGTCATCCGGTTTCAAAGTAACGGGGATCCTGCCTTTCAACCGCGACATCGATTATGCTTTTTGTGTTGAAAAAAATTCTGCGACAAAAATAGCACAATCTTCATCTCAAAAACAAATGGGGATTACAGAACAACCAACTGGTGGTTTAGAAGCATAAACATCAACTTCTAAAAACGTAGATAACAAAATAACTCCCACAAATGTATTATCTGATTTGTCACTGCTGCTCCAGAAAAAAAAAATTCAGACAGGAAACGAACTAAGCAAGTAGCGACTATTTTAAGTTCGCCGGAACATTTAAACCTTCGCAAAAAAAAATGAGAGAAAGCCCCAAGGCAAAGAACAAAAACTCAAGCTAAAAGGTATCAAAAAAGGGAAGGAAAGTGTTCAAGGCTAAGAAAAGAATGAAAATGGAATCTTTAATCAGCGAAGAATATGTAGAAGTTATTCTAGAAAGTGTAGTGCGGGTTTTGATTAAAATTTGTCCGTAGAGTGTGGGCTATAAGCCGACGCAAAAAAACTTGACTGAATTAAATGCGTTCATTGCCAGCTGTAGTTACATGAAAACTGCACGTCTTACCGCGGCTTCTGTCAAAATTGGGGAAAACTGGACAATAAGTGCAAAAACTCTTAAGCACAGGAATACCAAATTAAACTTTCTATGGCCATCACTCCCTGAAGGCATGGAAGAGATGGCCATATTTTAAATATACTTCACCATTTTTTTTATAGGCAAAAAATGTACTTTTTTGTTTGGGTGGCTCAAGTACTTTAGGACATTTCATTTCAATTATTCGTGTTTGCATACCATTAGTTTTTACAACTCCATCAGCGCTACACTTTAAATGGGGATAATCTTTATTCACATACAGCCCAACTTCCAACAACTGTTTGTTTGCCTGAATGTATTCGGAAATGTATTTTATTCTTGCTTCCTTTTCATGTATTTGACAATATGTAATTGCAGGTGCACTTATCTTAGGCGTGGGCTGTCGTAGATTTCTTTTAATGCAATTATTTTTTTCTAAAGGCGTTGTTGGTGAAGATGCAGCATTTGCATTAGCAGATGTAATAAAATAACTTCTCTAAGTACAACAGCTCTCAGAACGTTGTACTTCAGTGCCTTCCACAACAAACACCTTCTCCGTATGCCTTGCCATAAACTAATGCATGTTCTTCTTAAATATAAGCACCTGTTCAATACGAACATTTATACTACTTGGTTTCATTACGAAATCTTCGTATAGTAACTTGAGTAAAGCTTGAATCATGGTTGGGTTTCTTTACTTTTGCAAATCACAAATAAACTTATTTAAATTAACATGTGTTGAGTATTCCTTAGGTCTAGGATCAAATACTGAGTTCTTTATGGGCTAGAACCTGACACTTCCATACCTTTCTGCTGCACTAGCAGCTTGCTGGTACACATGGTACTATCATAACCATTTTCTCCAAGAACAACAAATAAGCACTAACAAGCTCCTGATGCGTTGTTTAACTTTATAGTAACCGAATGCGAAACTGTCTTATGAAAGTTGCTTTTAAATAGTACGATTTTTTATCACTACTATCAGACAGTTCATATAAGTAATCACTGCTTACGCAAACTGACTGCCCCACCTAAAGCGCTTTTCAGTGACTCCTGCATCAACCACCTCGAAATCTTTATTTAAGAAAAACACCCTGCAAGCAATGTATAAATATAGCCTTTGTTAAAATATTGAGGGATGACTCTCGAGGGAAAACGTGCCCATACAAATGGTTCTTCAGTTGCCGTAGTTGACGAACACGGAGTTACCACAAGATTTCGTTTAAGGACCCTACAAGTAAATAACACATGATTTCACATAAATTAACTGTATTATTTACTAACCGTTGAACTAATTCAACCTTATTTCAGGTTTTTTTCAAACCTCGGCATTCCAACAATCTTTGGAGTTCAAGGTTAATGTGGTCTTCAATATCTACACTTGGTCGAAAGGTAGCGTTTGGAACATTCTCTGGTTGCAACGAAATTGATAGTTACTCCACTAATAAAATAATAAGTTTATTCTAGCGTGGCAACAAAAAAGTTACTTAGATACTTGTACAACAAGGGTCGAGTCTTAAAAGATTATTTAGGAAATAACTACACACAGGGAGGGCTATTAGGCAATAAAATGAAAAAAAGACGGTAGGCAAATGTACGGAGTATGCACGGAAATGGTATTGTAGGCAAATGAAAGAACAAAAAACGACAGGATAATGAAAAGGTTTAAAGAACAAAACGTAAGTAAACGAGAAAAATTAGATGTTGTGAGTATAGTGCAATGTATAGGGATAATTTAAACGTATATTTAGCCCAGCATAGCCATCCCATTAGAAAGAAACACAAGTAGGGTAGAACTTTTCCCTCTGTTCTTTCAAGGTCAAATTTAAAAGGAAGTCGTCTATTGAAACCGTACTTCTTTGGTGTTCCTACGAAAAAAGAAAATGTTTTGATGTAATTTATGGTTCTGCTATTTAGTTAAAATGTGTGCGTGTTTTTTAGCTAGGTGTAGCGTGCTTGGTATGGTTAATACAATCCCGTTTGCCGGAAATCCTGGGGTGGTCATCATCGAATAGACGTGAGATGCGGAGGGCATATGTAGTATTGTCCAGCGATTCTTCTATCTCCTTCAGGAGGTCGTCAAGGAGTTCTGTTAGGATTGCGGGAGGGTGTTTGAATTTGAGTTTAAGTTTCTTTCGTAGAAATGGAGGATACGAAACAAAGTAGGTAACAGTTACACATAATTTAGCAACTGGTTTGAACACTTTTACGGTGATTAGCATTAAAATACTTTGTTAATAATTTTTCGTATATATTAGAATATCTGATGGACGCAAAGAGCTAAGTAGTATTCAGTACAAAAGAAAATGGCTCGCAAATCATTCACAAATTGATAAACAGGCTGGGAGTTTACTAAATTACCATGGAATTAAGAAAAAAGGTTGACAACGCAGAGTTGTCACCAGCTGAAGCAGTGTCAAACTTAAATTACAAGAATACTGCTAATAATGACACAAATCTAGAAGAACTTCTAAAGGAAATAAACAACCTGTGGTTATCTTAGATTCCGATGCAGGTCTTACAAAAAAGGTTTTGTAAGACGCCGTAAGATGTTTTTTAGTAAAATAGGGGCCATCGAAACCATTAAAGAATCCGACTGACAACACTGATCGAAAATTCAGTGCGAATTATTATGCCAAAAGAGTGAACAACGGAGAAGCATACTAGTTGGACTATTCCATTCTAAAAAACTATGTGTATTATTTATGCTGTAAACTTTTTAGTTGCTGTTTTCGTTCGCTTTTCACTGAAGGATTTGCACGTTGGAGGCACATCAGTGACACTTTAGAAGAACATGTGCCATAAAAAATCAAGGAACCAAGCCAAATGTCTTGGATTGAATTTGGTTAGCGACTACAATCTTCTAAAACTATTGACAATAAGTCCCTCAGGCTTATTGATACAAATTATTGTTTACCCACTGGAGGTGCCAGTAATAAACTTTATGACTGTAATAATAGAAATTTTTTACAAATCATTCAACTACTAATTCAATTTGATCCAATATTGGAAGAGCACGTTCGCAGAGTGCTTAAAAAAACAGGAAGCTAAAGTTCAATATCTTGGAACAGATATCCAAACGAACTGATTTATCGCTTACATTCATGTATTAAAACACATACTATTGACAGAATTAATCAATTCAAATACTATTCAACATTTGGATATGTATCTATCGACAAATTTAACCCCAATGATGTTATCATTAAGATTAATGAAACCTTTTTAGACCTTATTCCAATTGAGCGATCGACAGGACAAAATGTAATAATTGAAAAGATTGGAAAATTGGGGTTAAATTTGCAGTATATGAGAGGCCAGTCTTACGACAACGGTATCAGGGATACTATCTAGAATAAGGGCGATGAATCCACGAGCACTTTACTTGGCGTCTACGATATGGCAGAGGCATCACCAGAAGCGGCAATTTTTTTTGATTCGTCAACATTTAGGTGAGCCATATTATTAAGATATGTTAAAAGGCTAACTCTAAAACTACTGAATGGTATCAATTGGGAAGTATTTACGATGCTTTATTATGTAGAGAGAGCAGAGATTCGACGCGGCAAGAAAACGCGAGAAACCTCGTTTGTGATTGGTGAATTTTGATGTTAGGGCGAATATATTGTGACGTTTTGGTAATATGGCGGGCAGAAGCTATATAAGCGAATGCCCAATTGAAGGACTAGTCAGTCAGAATCGATGGGTGAAGGTCAAGGAAAGATTGCGCGCGCTTTGTTTTGGGGAGACCATTAGAATGGTCAGTTTTGGATTTTATTTGTGAAATTGTAGTTCAGTAACGTGGTCAGTAGTAGAGCGTGCGACGATAATAATATAAAGAAAGACTAAAGTAACCCTTTAAGTAACCGAACTAAGAGTTTGTGAATTTAGTTGAGACATTGGTGACCATCGTTGACAATGATTGATGTAGTAAATGTGTACAATCGATGATAACATCAAATCAATTGTGCAAATCAAATAATAGTTTTAATATATTTAAGTGAAAGTAAACATTCTTCATTGTGTTAAACGTTTTGAAGGGCAAAGATTAAAGCATAACAAATGATATGGTAAGGCGAAGAGCCCAGATTAGAAATGCATCTATTGCTAATTGAAATTAATCTTTGTTGATTTTGAGTTTAATGATCGATTTCACATTACCCGATCGATTACAAAATTTTAGTTAAACTACTTTGAATGATTTTAGAGTCAATCAGGTACAGAACACTACTGAGTGAATATTTTTATTAAGCACAAATTACAGATTTGAAGTATTAAAATTCAAACCTATTGATGAATGTCTAAATACGATTTTTAAAGAGAAGGTATTAATACAATACAAAGATATTATTTAAAGCACTGACCGTTCCATTTTTAAATGGAATTTTTTGTTGAGATTTCTTTTATTTGATTTTGATTTTCCTAAATTGAGAATATTATTTAATTCAATGCTTTATAACAGTTAGAAATATAAATTTATGGTTATACGAGGGATACTTAAAAAGTATTCAAATTAACGTTTTATGAGTTAGAATTTACATATGTACGGGGTGTGTTCAATATGTTTACGACCCGTGTATTTCAAAATTTTCTTAAGCGTTTGGATCAATTTCTTTTGAAGTCTGATTGAATTTGAGTGGTGAATGGCTTTACTGTGTAGGCTACAATCCTGTCTTCCACAGTCAGAATTTATTTAACATCCCGCCTAAGACTATTTACTTCAGCAAAGCTTAAGATTGTGGTGGCGCCCGGAGGCAATTTTTCCCGGACTGAGCATTGTGAGTTGTAGATTTATGGTAAGTGTAAGGTGTTTGCAAACTACCTTTCAGTCATTTTACTCCTTATATCGACCCGGCCCATTTCCATTGTGGCTAGCTTGACAACCCGCTTACTTAGGTAAGCCTGCACCACGCCTAGTGCGGTTGAGACGTGTAACAAAATGATAAAAAATTTCTGACTTACCACAAAGACTCAAATTCGGATAAACGGTTTAGCTACATTAGCTATATGCAGTCATCTGCATTTTAGAACACCATTTATTTGAAGACGAGGCCACTGTGTTTTATGCTTGACGGATACGACCTGGTAGCCGCCTCCAGGAGAAAAACATGCTTAAGGGGAAGTTATGATACTTACCAACCAGTCGGTGGAATAGACTCATGTAAATCCTACTCAAAGATTAACTGTAGGATATCACTGTAAATTAACATATGTTTATGTTGCTAATTATGTAAGGTACATTATTTCTCTTTATGGGTCTCCCCCAGCAAATTTCGAGGTCTTTCTGCAGTCATTGTCGGAAGAGCTAACGGATTTACCTACACAAGGATGAAAACGTTGTTGTATTGGGAGGCTGTAATATAAATTTTAAGGTTCAAGATTAACAATTCAAAAGCTAAATAATCTGATTTCGTATAATATGCAAGTAACGTTGAATGAGCAATTGTATATATATATATATATATATATATATATATATATATATATATATATATATATATATATATATATATATATATATATATATATATATATAAATCACATTATAATATAATATATTACTACATCAGTTCTACGTACATAAAGACAAAATTTACCTCGATTGGGGCTTGAATCTCGACGGCACAGTTGGTTAGCGCGCCACTCCAGCAAAGTACAGCTTGTAGGTTCAAATCCTACTTGAGCTAAACTTTTTATTTACGTACTTAATAAAATTAATAATAATTTTTAATTACATATTTACCTTTGAACTTATTCGTTCAAAGCAAAACTTATAATAAATTAATAAATTTATATTTAAAAATTTTCATCTATTATTAGATCGTTATGTAATATACAAATATTGTGAATTATACATACAGCTATAGTCCATTTAACAATAAATTTAATATTATTAAATTTCCGTAATCGTCGATATCTACCCTTTAATAATTCAAAAGCATTTTCAACTCATATTCGTGTTGATGAATGTTCATAATTATAAATGCGCTGTTGATCTGTTAAATGACCATTATGCTTCATTGGCGTAATCAACCATGGTAATGTGGGATACGCAGAATCGCTAAGCAATAAATATTTATTGTATATAGGAGATTCTAATCCTAAGGTACTGTATAATGGAGATTTTCACAATACACGGGTGTCATGCATTGAACCTGGTTCCCCACAATATACATCTACAAACACTTTATCTCTATTCGTTTCTCCTTGTAAAATGATGCCGCGGTGACCTTTAGGATTACAGTAACCGGCTTGATGATCCTTAAGACGACACATTTCGATATGTGAACCATCAATAGCTCCAATAACGTTGGAGATATTTTTACCTTGGTAAACTTCTTTTCAATAGGTACATAATCTTTTTCATTGGACCATTGTGTAAATGTATGCATTTTGTCAAAAATAATGTTTTCAACTATTTCAATTATTTTGTGTGCACTAGTTTCTGTAACACCAAATCTGTCTGGTGTTTGTCTATTAGTTTCTTATTTTGCAAGATATCATAAGAAAAGGAAAACGCTTGCTTCTGAAGATATCATTTTGCGACCTCCTATCACATTTTTTCTTTCAGGATGTACCAAATATAAACAAAATCAACGTTTAGGAAATTAAATACTACATAGTTCTAAGTTTACTATGTACTACTTCAAATGTTTCCTAAACTCTTCTTCAGAATACATGGGTATCACTTCTGATACTAAGTTGGACACTCGACCTTTCATACTGCTTTTTTAAGCAAGGGGTTAAGTTTCAGTATTTGAATCGTCAGAACTACTAGATCCCTCAATGCTTGAATCTCAATTTTACCCATATTACCACCCTCCTCATCCTATAATGAAATTAAAATATCACATTCGTTTATTCATTCATAATCTGTCTGTCTGTGTACATTTGAACGTCTCGGTGTTCTGTCATTTGTTCTATGTTTTGGGGACCTAACCCCATTAACAAAGGCCAAGTCAATGTGTAATGCGAACCCTGCCGAGGAAGGAATGGCGATACGAGACATGGTCTTGAACGGTGCCCTCTAGATACTGGCGACCCCCAATTGTAATGTAGCCTTCTGTTGTTAAGGGCGCACTAGGAGTAGCGACTTTTATTTCGTCCCATACTCGTAATATGAATAATTCCATTAAAAAAACCTCAAGCTTGCAAGGCTCTCAAACAGCTGGCAATACGAGTCTAGAAAAGTAGGCATCAGCCCGGTTCTTGACCGTAAAAAGAGTTGGTGGATACTTCAATAACTTAAGTCCTTTCCAAATAAATAAAGTGCTGTTTGATCTAGTTGAAGAAGTATAAATAAAATCAGGGATGGAATACCTTTGATGGAAACGGTATCAATGAAAACGATTTGGCTCATTTGAAATAGAGGTAGAAGCACATATAACGTTAAATACATCAAGAGGGATAGTCTACTGCAGAGGCCTACTAAATTGTACTGTTGAGGAAATAGCTACAGAATTGCAATCACTAGGTGTAACAGAGGTTAGAAGGATGAAAACCAAAATAAACGACGAAATGAGGGATTCTGCAAACCACGTGTTAACGTTTTCAAAGTCTAAACTCAATCAAAGTTGCGTTGTATTCGTAATGTGTATGTCCCTATATCCCATCTCCTCTGAGATGCTTCAGGTATGAAATATTTGGACATACGTCAACAAGATGTGAAAGCGATTAAGTATGCGTATGTGTTAAAGCATTACATGAAGGAAGATCATGCGAAGAACCTAGTACCTGCGTGAACTGTGGAGGTAATCACCACGCACGATGGAATGTCCAATTTTTCAAAAGGAGGTTAACATACAAAAAATAAAAACACTGGAGAAACTGTCGTATCCCGAATCCAGGAGAAAGGTAGAAATTTCTACTCCTATGCAAACCAAAAGCTACTCAAAGGCAGCGTCGACACCTCCATTGTTTGACACAGAGGCCTCATTAAAAGATATCGTTCCATCTCTAGTATCTGTATTAAAAATTGTCTTTGTACAGAAACCAATGCTTCAACAAATGGAAGTACAAATTGAAGCGCCTGAGCCGCTAGACGATAAAAGAAAAAGAGATGATAGCAGATGATGAAACGGTATTATCTACCTCCTCAACAAGACCATGTGCCGGGGAGACAACAAAGAAGGGAAGAGGATGGCAAAAGGGGAGACCTAGGAAGGTATTCTGTTAACCGTGATATTTACCTGTGATATTTTCAATATACTTGTTATAACGTCTTTGACAATCGACTGTGATATTTTACATTTACTCTAATAGTTTTCTAGTATTTTATTACTTTTTGTATTGTGATTGTTTTAATTTTATTTATTACCAGATATATTTACCTATTTACGCATTCCAACAAGTCCCTCTTCGAGTACGTGCTGCGAAACAGGAATACCACCCTTGCATATACGGAGAAGAAAACAACCAATATCACACATATGTAACATCCGCACCCAACCTGGTCATAGAAACTTCAAAGTATTATTTAATAATCACCAGAGAGATGGGATTTACTTAATGCAATGGATTTTGATTTCCCAGACGCATTTGATAGACGATTTGGAGAAGTGACACCTTAAACTCTCCCTCAAGTAAGACACATTAGAAAACTAGAAAGGTTTCGAAAAGGAGATACGTCTCCTGAACAGTATTGCGCCCACTTTTATCAAACAACTGCGCAAATTATACCGTTATTTTCACCGATGAATCCAAAACAAAAATACGAAGTGGTAGTGCATTTGTCGTTAACGATAAAACATATTCGTGGACCCTATCAAACATCAACTCCATCATCTCAGCAGAAGCGTACTCACTATGGTAAGCACTACTTTATTGTGATCTATCTGAAGAAAATCAGAGATTTTTAATAGTTAGCGACTCACAATGTCTTTTGTATACCTTGACTGACCAATTTATGGATCATCCAGATATTCAAGGATGCCTTGCGCTATTACAACATATCATTGGTCAAGGTAAAACAATCACATTTTTGTGGGCCCCGAGTCATGTAGGAATATGGGGAAATGGATTTGCAGACAAAGCTGCACGCCAACCCAAAACCACCTAAACGGCCCATAGCAAATTCCTATGACATTAAAAAGATTAGATGCCATTAAATTACATCGACTAAGAATGGAGCACACCTCTATAACGCATGCTCGCATATTTACAGGCGAGAGACCACCACTTTGTGCGGAATGCAATGAAACCATTACAGTATCCCACATATTAATCCATGGTAAAAGGAGTAAGGGTATAAAAAATTATATATCCTTGCCGATACCATGAAAGAGAATTCCTCAAATCATGCGTACATACAACCAATATTATAAGTTTCTAAAAGCAACATCGCTATATGACAAAATCTAATGTAGACCTTTATAAATCATAATGTACGACTGCACATGTAGCATAATAATAGATCAAGTGTAATACGCGAGAAACGGCTAATGACTCTAGCATTCGACGCCGTTAAAAAAAGAAAAAAATAATAATAATACCTAGGTGTTAGACTACCTACTAGGCGCGTCCTCAGGCGGGTAGGGGAATGACCTTACAGATGATCGTAAGTGATGCAAGGTCAACACCGAAATATGAGCTGGTGGCAGTAAACCGCCACTGTTAGCTATAGAGAATACGGTATCGCGGACAAGTCTGCGTGGGGCTTCATATCTAACGAGGACAGGGATGGCAACCCTGCGTCCCCCTAGCTGGAGGTACACTTTTCTTATGCTAGTCTTGAGTGGCTTCCCTTACGTTGACTCTTTTCTGTCGGAGCACTCTCGCTCCAACTCTTCCCAGGACATGCGCCGTCAAAAGCGTATATGGGTGTGGCTAGCCCGCGATGTCCCAGCTGGGGGCGGCTGAGAGCTATCCATCTCCTAATACCGCAACCGCGAGCTGTACTTCAGTGACTCTAGCAGGACATGGCTAGGGAATGTCGTACAACTAGCGGTCGGGGGTCTTGGTTTTACCGGCCGGATTGCGAGGAAGGTAACCTCTAAAAAAATCCCCCAATCCCAAAGTCGTTTGGCAGTTTTAGGTGCTGAAGCGATTGCGCAAGGAGAAGCCTGAGGGTGGTCAAGGGGGAAGCCTGGTCCTTAGCGTTGAAACGCCTGCAGGGAAACAGGCGCCTCCTCACAGTATAAATGCCCTGATGTAGAATGCCTGTCTGCTTCAATTGACATTTTTTTAGTGTGTTCTCGTGGGAACAAATATGTACGTATTGAACCCCCTGGTAGAGGACTCATCCTCAAAAATGAGCGTTGATGAGGAACAACGTAAAAATTCCTTAAATAAAATACATAATGGAACAGTTGACGTTGGGTAACACTCCTCGGTTTTTGGTCATTAGGAAGCAAAATGCTGAAAATTTTGAAAAGGGTAATTCGTTTGTGATTGTTAGGTGATGTAAACTCATGTGACAAAGTTGGTACAGGTTTATTAATAGACACATCATCTAATAAATAGGCGCAATGTTGTTTGAAATTGGAAAGGTTTGGTAATACTCCCGTAATAGTTGAGCCGCATCTTACTTTAAATACTCTAAAAGGTGTCATAACATGTAAACATTTATTAAATTGTACAACCGGCGAAATTTTGGAAAACTTGAAAAGCCACAAGGTCATAGACGTTAGAAGAATTACTATCAGAAAAGATGGAAAAACGATTAACACAGCAAGCTTAATTTTAACCTTCTGTAGCCAAGCACTACCAGCTATCTATAGACTTCCTGTCAGGCTCTATATTCCGCCTCCTTTAAGATGCTACAGATGTCAGGGCACACGACAAAGAATGCGCAAATATGCATATGTGGTAAGCTACTGCATCCTGGTCAGCCATGTGAAAAACTACTGAAATGCCTAAATTGCTACGGAGATCACACAACTAGATCTAGAGTGTGTTCAAAATACATAGAAGAAGCTACTATCCAAGAATTAAAGGCAAAAAATTGAATCACATATTTTGAAGCGCAAAAAGTAGTAATAGCACGAACACCTTCGGTTTCCACGTATGCAGCAATAACGAAAACTACAACCACACCTAAAAACGTTAATGTTAAATAACTAGTCTCAGAATTATATCCTCACTTTATTTCTGAATTAAAAGAACATTTCTTCGAAACAAAAAGGGAAAGTATCCCATTAACCAGCTCGATATAACCAAAACGTCATACTGCTGATTCGAACATCGAGTAGATGGAAACTGAAACCAATGACAGAATAAGAAGAAACTCATCAGTATCGTATTCTTCCTCTCAAAACTTAGACGAGTATGAGCTAAACGAAAGCAGCCTTAATATATTAACACAAAAAAAGAAGAAAGGTGGGCCTAACGGCAAACCACGTAAAGCTTCTTAAACTGTGATATTAGATTTAGATAACTTTAACTGTGATATTAAATTAAGACTTTTACCTGTGATATGAATGTGTCTGTTTTATATAAAGGTATAGTAGTCCTTGTTATATACATTATTTAAAACGTAAATGATTTTTTTTACACTTATTACATTCAAAACCATACAAACAATGGAAATACAAAGTTCCACTTAAACGATTTTGCATCCGTTACAGTAAAGGGGCCTTTCCCACAAGTCTATCCTGCAGCCTGCAAGTTGAAGCGGAAGTAATGCCACTACATCTAATGAGAATATGGATCCTAATGAAATACGTGATAAAAATACAATACCGAAACACTATATGAACAAAAACTATGTGAAATAGGGGAAAACAAAAGGAAATACAAATAAACCTATCAATATTAGAATTGGTAATACGCTGAAGCTATTGGTAATAAATACCACTAAATCTACAAGACGTAAAAGAAAAAGTTTTAGAGAAGTGTCAAGAGAAATGGTCAAAGCAAAACAGGTTTTTGAAAAAGCATACTCCGCAAGTCAGAAATAAAAAAATGTATCCGAAAATGACTAGGAAACTCAGCATCATAATAACAAGATTAAAGATAGGACACACCAAGTTAACACACTCGTAAATATTAGAAAATTCAGATCCACGTACATGTATAAGATGTGATAATCAACTAACGATACAACACATATTTGAAGAATGTCAGCAATTAAAGGATATGAGAAGAAAACTAAACGTAGATAATGGAACTACGACAGATTTTAACATCACAGAACAAAAAATCAAAAATGTAACCAACTACACAACTGAGATAGACATACTAAATAAAATGTAATAAGTAAGAATATACATAAAAGGAAATATGTGGCAAATAACCAAGAAGTTGAAGCCACAAAAAAAAAATAATAATAATCTTTACTATCCAACAGAAAACAATCCAATTATAAGAAGAATACATAAATGCTTTTCAAAGACGTTTGAGTAGTAAAGTAACGCACGTAAAAGAAAATTGAACTCCATATAGTTTAACTATGTATATATATATATATATATATATATATATATATATATATATATATTTTTTTTTTTGAGATGATTAAGAGTAGGCATAATAAAGGAGCTACAGTGTATTGAGTTTGAGTTTCTATAGTAGGCAAAGTAGATAACTTTGTGGAAGTATACAGTTCGTTTTCAATAAAAAATAGTTACGAGTGCAAAATTATGGTTTGTGTGACAAAACAGGCTTTATGGGGTCTGCACATGGTTGTTATTTTCATAAAAGCATTGAACTATACCAGTAGCATGTGAAAAAGGTCAACATGATTAATATTAGGTACGATTAGTTTCGTGTAACATATTTATGTAATTTCGCATTTTATTCAATGAATTGTAGCATTTTGATTACATGGAATATGACGATTATAATATGTAGAATGTATAGTATTAGGTACAATGCATAAACTATTTAAAATATGAAAAAAGGGTATGATACTGACATAGTATATTTGTAATTCAAAGACAAAGTATATAAAACGTGCATAAGAAGTGATAGTGACTTAAAAACATAATTAAGTACATGAACAACAATTGTGCAGTGTGATAGTTAATATAAAATTGCAAATTCTATACAAAAATTCATAAAATAGTTAAACAATGTGAAAATGTGAAATGACAAAATTAAGAAATATAGAGTACAAGTAAACAGTATTGGTGTTATAGACAGATTTAAGAACACATTTTATAAACATTCCAAGAGTTATAGACAGTTATACAAATTAAAAGTAAATTTATAGTAAGTTAGGTTAAGTATTATTTGTAAGAATTTCACAAAATTGTAGTAAGTTTCTCTCATTTCAACAAGGTATTTAACTATGAATATGTAAGAGAAACATAAAATTAGAAAAGTTAGGTTAACTACCTAAATTTTAAATGAGAAAGTAGAAGTTTTGTAAAATTTAAATAAAAAGGGTTGAAATAAATGTATTCTGATACAGTTTTTATGTGGAATTTGAATATGTAATTAATTTAGTTGTAGGATGTAAGATTTTTTGATATTAGTAAATTTAGATTATAAGTTGTCAGAATGAAATTTATCGAAGCAAAATAGGGCTTGTGAGATGTCTTTTTATGTGGAATTTTGCCCTGATTCAAAATATGTAATTAGAAATCAAATCCTAATTGTATTAAAAAGATATAGCATAATTTATGTTTTAGTTAAGTTTACAATTTTGTTTAGACCAATCAGAAGCTAGAATCTTTTGTGTGTAATGCAGAAAAAATAGAAAATTTGGTATGTAGTAGAAATGTATGAACTGGTCGATGAAGTTTAATTTTCTCATAGAGTTCGGGTTTTGTCTCACTTTCTTCATTTAACCACTTCTGCAGTTCACCTTTTTCCAGGCACATGTTGGATTAGGCTCGGTAGATATGTTGTGGTAAGATGCATTATCAACCACCAATACAGAATTAGGCTCGATCGAGACTGGGAATAAGTTTTTCGGTCAACCACATAATATAATTCTTAGAGTGCATGTCGTCATGATAATCTCCTGGCTTTAATCTTGATTTAAACATCAACAATGCATTTGGTGCAAATCTTTAGCACCGCCACATTATTAGGCGTTGTCCTTTTGAAACAGGTGCTTTCACTTCCTTATCACTGCTGTCATACCATCCATTTAAACTATGCAAGTATGATTCGTCACTATAAATGATGTTTCTGCCCTCTGCTCTGTTATTTCATTTTTCTTAAAATGTGATTCCTTTCGCCTTTTGCGGAAGTTTCCACCAAGACCTTTCAGTTGTCTTTACTCTTCTGCCATTTGAAACCTATCCTTTTCGAAAAAGAAGTTTAATTTTCCTCTTAAATGTATCCATTCTTCTTGGACAGCTGCGAACACATTTTGCATTGTTGGTTTTTGCTTTTCGATATCCACAAAATTGTAAATTATTCTTCTAACAACTTAATCAAACTTGTCGATAGTTGATCTAGGTGCTGGCTTGTTTATTGTTTTACGAGGTAAACCAAACGTACTTCCCTCAGGTTTCGATATGCCTTCCTGTGTAATGCGTTTAATTGTTCTTCTGGATAAGCCTGTTGCTTCTGCTAATCTACACACGATCGATAAGGATAATAAAATCGTTTGATTCTTTTCTCGCTTCATAAATTCATACAATTTATAAATAATTTCACGAACTTGACTGTGAACTCCTCTCATGTTCAAAACGTTTACTTATCAGTTTGGACAACAAATGACGATGAAATAATAAAAGTGTCTTGAAAAGATTTTGTATAAAACAGAAGGAATAAACTCAAGAGGCAACGACCGAATAAAACATGAAGTAAATAAAGCGAATGACTACATTTATAAGTTGAATAGTAGCATATTTGTCGAATACTTTCGATGCGTTTGAATCATATGAGCATGGAGGGACGAGTGCCACGACATTTTGAAACTACTGTAATATTTAGGTAACAACTGTGCAAGGTGATAAGGGAGAAAGCTGGAAAACTAGTATGAGATACCGAACCAACCTAGAAATGGCCTGTAAGCACTTACGTACCCTAGCTTGTATTCCGTTTAAATAACATTTTACCACGTAATAACCCTTGCTCAGTTCCCTGTGCGTAATTACAAGCGGTACCAATGTTTTCCTTGCACTTCCTATGATGAAGTTATATGACCTAATTAAATGTGTATGGACAATATATTATAAGTAAATAGCGTCACTTTATTCTAAAAGTATGATCTACACTTTACAAGAAAGTATAGAAATTATTGCTCTTTATTATGAGAACAATCGTTCTGCTATTATTGCTGCTAGAATATTTAATAATAGACATCCAAGAAGAAATACATCTCATACGTACATTTCAAAATTGGTAAACAGATTCACCCAAACTGGTTCAGTAATAACATCAAAGGAATTGCTCCAGATTTCTCACTCTCTTACCATTCTTTTTTTTAATTTTATTGACTAACAAGTCATAGTGTTAGTGTTATTTGTGTTAACATGTAAGCAACAATTCTCATAAACATTATCGGAATTGAAACGAGATTGACGTAGAGTTGAGATATCAGAAAAATGTTTTAATTTATAATTAAAGTTAAAAATAAGGTTACCGATCACAATCGTTCGATAAAATTGTAATTGTTTCGTTATTCAAGATCTGTGTAAACATCGGGTGATATGCAATTTTTTTTGTATGTTAATAAATTCTACAATTATCTTGGATTCAACGTCTATTTTGTTGATAGTGATTAAGATCATACAATAAATCTTCACTTCATAACGGAATCTAAAATAAAGGTGCAAGTAAATACAAAATCTATATGAACTTAAAATACAAAATTAAACCCGAGAAATTATTAAATAAATAATACATTTTAAAATAACACAAATAAAATAAAATGCTAGCTTATAAGTATTTGACCATTGTAAGTACATCGTATTTACCACATGAAGAACAGCCAACAGTTATTGGATTTGGATGAGATAATGGAATGTTAAGCAGCATATTTGGGACAGCAAGGCAGTACCACCGATTTATGGAAGGAAGTCTACGTCCAATGTTTAATGTGGACCAACCCGACATGAATATTATTTGGAATTTGCAGCAACACATGTGAGTTGTATTTCGCTTTCATAATATTTTTTATTGATGTCCTGTATTTATTTTTTTTAATAATGTACAAATGTTTGTACGAATTCACGTGTCAATATCTGAAAAGTAAATGTTTCAGCGTTATATTAAAATTAATAAGTTTACCTCAAACAAAATTAAAATTGTGCTCAATAATTTAGATCAATTGCAGAAATTTTGACAGGCTACATTTATTTCAGTATTAAGTGCGCAACGGATGTGTATTTTGTGCAGATCTCAACAAAGATGGTTTCGCATGGTAACCGTTTATTGTAAAATACAATTTGATCATTTACATGAATATTCAAAGATTTAATTTATTTTGCCAACAATCATGTTTAATACAATTGAATCCTATTCCCAAAAGAGATTTTGAGCTAGTACGGCGCATAAAATATATTTTTGTTAATACTATCAAAATAAGAAATTCATATCCCCAAAGTGTAGATTTAAAGTTTAAATATAATAATTTTTTTCGCCGCAATATATATATATATATATATATATATATATATATATATATATATATGTATATATATATATATATATATATATATATATACGGTAGAAGTGAGCGTCCCCTGTGTAAAAGTTTAGGTTCAGTTGACTTCCACTGGTGATTGGGCTTCCAAGAGACGGAAGCTCAATTACATCTTCATTTTATTTCAAATTATGATACTACGTGCCACCTAGCAACTAAAAAAGTAAAAATTGCACGGACTTCTACTTGCCCGTTCATTGATACGTGTATAAGTTGCAGTGCACGGAATTGCGAATTGGTGGCAGCACAATCGCTCTGTGTATACCTTTATGTATATTTTTTTTCATGTGTAAGATTAGGTGGCGTCCGCTACAACTGGCAGCGCTGCACTTCGTTACGTTAAAAATAAAAACAATTTAAGTTTGACCTCATACATTATATAAACATGCACTGGATGCATTGCAATAAAATATTATAAATAATTAATTCTTTAATTATCTAAATTTAAAGAGGATCTTTTAACACTTTCGATTTTACGTGAAACACAACATTTCGGTTACCGTCGGTAAGTAGAAACTGATAAACTGTTTGAGACCTCAATAGGTATTAAAGATAATTTCCTAAAATCTCATTACGGGACAGACCAAAGAATTACACTGATTACATTGGATTTAATTAAAACATGACACTTTATTATGGGTAAACGACGGAGAAAAAATTTTATCATGTGTTTACTGTGGTTTTGCTCAATAGGTTTTTCTTGCTACATCAGCAACTCTTTTTAAACAAATTTTAAAAGCTATATTTAAAGTTTGGCCCAATTCCATGACACACTCGAGTGACATACTTATATCCACTAGATCCTATTGTAATTCCTGATTCAGCTTTCGCCCCCTAATTACCAACTGAACGACCTGAGGCTAGGCAAATTGATCAGAATAACGCTAATAATGAAAACTATATTCAGCTTAATAACTGTAACAATCAGCCTTATAACGTTAATGATGTGCAATCCAACGATCCTAATTCAGACGACTCTGCAGATAACATTACGCATAGTATGAGAAAGAATACTATCCGGCAAGAAATTCCTGATAGTGTCAAATACTCTCACCTGTCAAGATTAATAGTACGACACAGACAGAAGCAGAAACTGTATGTCTCGATAAATATTTTAAAGAATTGCTTCCTACGCCTGAACTGTTTAAATTGAAAGGAAGCTAAACTCCAAAAAAATCTCTCAATTACAAGGCTCTGTTGGTAACCAAAGACCTGCAACCAGAACAATTATCTACGCGGAGTTGATATTTGTGGCACTTGGTGCCACGAAATATGTACTGGTTTCACAAAAGATGATAAAGGCGACTATCTGTGTACGTTGTAATTAAGTTTTGTTTCTTTTCATTGATTTACGATTTTTCTTGTGAGCTTTATTAAACGAATATTCGGGTAATAAAGCGCATTCGTAACTTTTTTTGAAGCATATTAAAATTTCAAAGTTTTAGACTGTGACTGTAATTTTAGTTTAATTTTCGCTAGTTCGAATTAGGATAATCTTGGTTTGGGTTGGCTGTTTTTGCCTTTTTTTGGTAAAGTATTTTTTTCTTAAATGGGCCTTATTTGCTGCAGGTACGTTATATATTGTAGTGTTGGGTAGGTAACTTAAGCAAACCAGTAGTAAAGTATAAAGACCTAAAAACATATTTTAAAATACGTATTGATACGTCTCGGCATATTGAAAACTATAACTTGATTTAAGGCAAGGAATTGTAAACTATTGTTACTAATTTTCCTTTTTAATTTCTTGCATCCAATACATTGATAAATTTTGTGCTGAAGAAGTCTTATGAGATTATAAAAGCCAATCAAAGTATATTGTATTACAGGCTTTAATTTATCACTGTAAGAAATACACTCAGCTAATTTTCGGCTTTAATTTAAATATTATGTTTCTTCTGATCATTAAGTATTTGATCACGAGTTGCACAATAAGGGTAATGCTACTGAATATGATATGATAATAAATTGGCTCTACTCGCTGATAGTGTTGAAAGTTAAGCTATGAAATGACAATGACTAAAATGTTTACAGTACAATGTGCAAAACATTCACCCGCAGTAAAGGTAAAAATTGAAAAATGGTCTTGATATGTTTAGAATATTGACCACATGTAAATTCGTTGAAAACTTCACATCGACTTTTTTATTGTGTACAAACATTCTTGTAATGCATTTATCAGTTAACATTACAAATATGGCTGGACATTAATACATTTTAATAGCGAGCTATATATCAATCAGTAACATTTTTCTAGAATTTATATTCATATTTGATTTTAGACAGAAACACCCTAAAGATCATTAATTTCATGTTATAAACGCATTTAATACAAAAGTAAACGCATATAATCAAAAGCAACATTATGGATAATACTAAAGGTTATTTGTTCTAAGAGTAGATAAATATGTGGCAACACTGCTGGGACGCCCACTGATACCATTAACTAAATATGCGGAGTTCATGTGTCCTGTTAAGATACAAAAATTCCTATACACTAGACGCTAACTAAACCTACACATGGCTCAGAAGCTACCTTGTACTATAAACGTAAAAATTGTATAACCTGGTGTATACCTGTGGACGCCAAATAACCATGTTTGTGGACCGGATGCCATCTTGATGTGTAGATAAATATATATATATATATATATATATATATATATATATATATATATATATATATATATATATATATATATATATATATATTGAGATGATTCAAATTACGTGCAAGTAGCTATGTATTTTGCATGGTGAAGTACGAAATGGTACATTTCATTAAATAATTCTAGATAAGAATGATTTAGATGTTTGAAAATTTAAATATTTCTTTATATAATTTAAATAATGTTAAAATAAGTAATCGACAGCACAGTACATTGAAGATTAGGGTATGTTTGTTATCGTTATGAGTTAATTCAAGTTTTCATTTAGTTTTGTAAGTTTATTTAAAAACAATATTCCCTGACGACATGTGATACAGGTTGTAGTTGACAGAAATAATGTTAAAACTAGATTTAGGCTGGTATCAATGTCGCAATTCTCATGTACGCAGCCAAGATTAGTGAAAACAATCGTATTAGTGCGTTTAACTCAAATTAGTGCAAAAATTATAAAAAAACAGAACAAGCACATTAGTGAGTGACTATAAAACATAAATCATGCAGCAGCTCTGGGATTATTGTGTTTAATCAACAATTTATGACCTTAAACTAGTGATTGACAACATTCCGACACTAGTCGTAGAAGAACTTATGAACCTACGAAAGTGGAAAAATAAATTAATTTGTGACTTGAACATTAAGTTTAAACACTTACATTAACAGTTATTGTGTTTAAAAGTGTGAAATTTAACATTAAAATTATATAAACAAAATGAGGTTATGTTATATCCTCGCATAAAAATTTTTGTAAAAAGTATTTTAAATTGAGACAATTTGTATAAAATAAATTACTAGAGGCAAAAATAGTAAGGTAGCCTCAATTTCATGTTATAATTCCTTATATTTATGTCCATTTTTGTTAATTTCAGTTTTTAAGAGAATTTAAATAATTTTCCTCTCAAATTGGCCGTAGGCATGTTTAAGATGAATATTTGGGTGTAGTAGCATCCCCTATTCATGTAGAGGTAATTTCCAGGCCTGTAAAATTCATAGAATTAGTGTAAATTCAATAAATAAGTGTAAAAATTAACGTAGTTATTAAGTGTAGGAATTAGTCCGTGTTTGGTTTTAAATTATAGATAAAATTATGTAGATTATGGAAATGTTTTTAGATTTAATAAATGTTAAAGGGGGCGAAAGTTATAGGGCTTTAAAGAAAAATCGTAATGTAAAAATTACAGTAGCCAATCAGAATTCAGGGAATATTCTTCGTAACTATAGAAAAACATTCGATGATTTGGTTGTCGACCAAAATGATATAAATACAAGTGCATTAGCTTCACAAACTCTATTGATTTTCATCTTTTGCAACAACTTGCCAAAGTAAGCTGTTGCCAAATTTTTTGAAAATAATTTTTAAAAACAAATTAACGTCACTTCGGTAACTTAACAAAGTGCGATTTAGTATCGGAAGTGTTAACAAAACAAGTGATAGTCTTTTGTCTGGACATAATTAAGTTAAGGTTAGTTTACCTTTTTAAATTTCAAATCGGAAGTTTTCGATAAGTTATAAAAATATTTCCGCAGTTTCGGCTTTGTTTGTATTTAAATTTATATTGTTTATGTTGGTATGGATATTTAATTGTGTTGTCTTCGTGCTTTTATCATTATACACCTTGTTTATCAAAGTGTGTTTAATTTACAACAACCTTCAACGATCCATGCTTTTCAAAACTTGTTTTGAACTTAATTTAAGAAGAAGTGATGAGCCTAAAAATAAAGATTCGTCAATATTTTAATAACAATAGTGAAACTTACCTAAATGAATAAGCTGTTCATTTAAAAGAAAATTTGGATGTTCGAGGAGCAGAGTTGCAGTTCGCAGGAGCTGTTGTTTTCAATCAACTTCAGCAGCAGTAACCCACAAAGGAGGGCATTGTATGTGAGTACCTTATTGTTGACATTGATACTTTATTGTTATGTTCATAATTTCAATCCTTTGTAATAATCATGATGTGCAACAACAGGTATTCATGTCCAAAGGAATTTTATTTGTCTAAAAATTTAAATGTTTTATGTTAATATTGTTGTTTATTCAGACGTAGTTGTACTTACTTGTATGTCGAATTTCACTTTTAGTTGTAGTCAAATCATATGTTTGCGTATTTACAGCGCATGCCCACGTATACTTTTAAAAGAATTTTGTTATGTACAGGGTGTAACACAGGTATTAATGCGAATTAAAATTATAATTCAATTTACTTAATCAATTTAGATACGATGAAATAATAGGACATTAACTCAATGTGCTTTAATCATAGTAACTATGATTATTGTATTCAAACAAGCAATATAATTCAAAGTAATAATCATTTATTTTATAATGTTAAAAGTAAAGTTTCTTCTAAATTTTGATCCCTATCCCTTTGATGAGTCTCATAGTTCTACCGACGAATATGTTATTTATATTAAGAGTTTTAGCCGATGTAAAATTATAATAACTATAAATTAATAATAAATTAAAATAATAATTATATAATATTAATTAAAATATAAATATAGTTCGACGATTATAATAGGTGGGGGTTTTAAATACAGTACAGTTGGCTTCCAAACGTGGGGCGATTTTAGTAAATTTAGAAGGAACGACAGTTCAAAGGCATAATAAAATTTATTTGATCAAAAATTTTAATATTGTGTTGCTAGTAGTTAAAATAAACTAAAGATTAAATTTAAAAGTGTTAAAATTTGCTTATGGAAGAAGAAGATATTAGATTAACTAGGTCAGGAAAGGTATATGGTCCTAAGGGAAGTAAATTACGGAAGAAGGAAAAGAAATGTCTAATATAGAAGAAATGGAAGGTGGAACTAGTATGAAGAAGGAAAATAAGGGAGACATGGAGATGCTTATGGCAATGCTCCAACAGATGCAACAAAGCAGGATTGAGGACATGAAAGAAATTAAACAAAGTAGGATGGAGGACATGAAAGAAATTAAACAAAGTAGGATGGAGGACATGAAAGAAATTAAACAAAGCAGGATGGAGGACATGAAAGAAATTAAACAAAACAGCATTAAAATAGAACAAACCATGATAGAAAATAACATTAAGATGGAGCAAAGCAGAAAAGAAGATATGAAAGAAATTAAAGAGAATAATATTAAGCTGGAACAAAGCATGATAGAATACAACATGAAAATGGAGCAAAGCAGAAAAGAAGATATGAATAAATTAGAAGAGAAATGGAAAAATTAATGAGACTATAGAAAACAGCTAGGCAATGGAAAGCTGAAAAGGAGCAATTAAGCGAAAAATTGATCAAGTGCAGAAAATGCCAGTGAAGAAATGAAGAGTTATGTAAAGCACCAATAACCAAATGTGGAGAAATGTACAAATATTTCAAGAACAAGAGAGTATAAAATGTGATAATCTTAATGTGAGCATGTTTAATGAAAATCAAGAAATAAGGGAAGAAGTGAACAACAATAAAGAACGTATAAAAGAAGTAAAAGATGCAATGCAAGAGAAATTTGGGGAACATGATATAGAATTGAATGGATTAAAAGGAAGAGAACCGGTAAGAAGTTGTACGGGAAATTTAGAAAACACGGCATGGGGACAAGAGCTACCATTTAAATATGAAGGTAAGAGACAAGAGTCACCCATGTTATTTTTAAATAACATTGAAGAGTACTTTGACGAAATTAAATATGTTGGAAATGGAATGAAGCTAATAAAGAGAATGATGAAGGGTAACGCAGAATTATGGTTCAATATGATACAAGAACAATGTGGGATTATCAACAATTTAGGAATTTATTCATGCAGCAATATTGGAGTGAAATCAACAAGACATGATTAAAGAGGAATGCACCAGAGCTAAATATAACCGAAATTTAGGAACGAGTAGAAAATTTATATTATGAGGAAATATCAAATTGCTCGTTATTTTACTCCAGTTATTTGTGAGGCAGCGATGGTGAGATACCTAAGCCAGCAACTCGAGAGTATTATTGTTCAAAACATAACCAACATAAATGAGATGTTGCGATTTCTAAGAAGGTATGAGGCATTTGAACATAATCAAACGTCAAGAAATAGAGTAAGATGGAGTGACGAACATCAGAATACGGATGGCAACAGGAATCAGAGAGCACAATTTCCTCAACAACCGAATCGAGGGGGTTATAAAGGAAATAGGGATAGATTCGATCATAGTTACCGAAGATTTCCTAACGGTAATAATCCCAATAGAAATAATGACAGTAATTACAATCGAACTAATGGCAATAAGCAGTATCATAGAAATGACAGCAATTATAGTCATAATAGAACTAATGGCAATAATCAGCATGACCAAGGAAGAGAGAATAGAAGAGATGCGCCACGACACGAAAGGAGAAGGCCATACCAAGAGATTGTGGACAATCAAAATGGTAGAGCGCAAAATAATCACTATAAGTGGGAATCCGAGTAGTGAAGAAGTAAGTCAAGGATCATCCAACGAAGACACTAATAATCAAAATTTTTAAATAAGAGCTTCCTCGTTGATAACGTCGTCACCAAGTATCAACATCCGAAAGAATTCATTAACATCGATCAAAATTTAGAAAAAGAATCAACACAGATACTACAATTACCTTTCGTCAATGTGGAAGTGCAGAAGTTAAACATATAAGCTTTAGTGGATTCGGGGTCGGAAATTTCTTTAATTAAAGAAGAATTTGTAAAACAAAATGAAAAACGTTTTGAGAAAGAGATTATTAAGGTCAAGAAATTAGAAGTTTATGCAGCAACAAATAGAAAAATTAGTGCAATTAACAGAATGTTAAGTACAAATGTTAAAATTGGAAAACAAATTTATCCTACACAGTGGTATATTACGCCGAATTTAAACATGGATATGATAATCGGTATAGATTTAATACAAAATATAAAAATGAAAATTGATGCCGATAATCACACAATTATAATAGGGGATGAAGTATTGAATTAGACGGATAATAAGTTTAATATTAATGAAAAAAGTGTCCAATATTTGAAGATAGATAAAATCGTAAGCCATGAACAGATTGTGGAATTATATTTAACAAACTTACCACAAATTATAGGAATTATTAAAAACAACTTAACATTAATTGATGAGAAGCCTGGTTCAGATAAACGTTGCAAGCACAAGATCGAAATTGAAGACCTTGCAACATTTCATAATAAGAAGTATCCGAGATCTAAGGATGTAAGAACATTGTTAGGTGTTTTGAATTATATTTTAAAATTTATAAATAAATATGCAAAAGTGTCTTTGCCATTATGGGATTTAATAAGGAAAAGTGTAAGATGGAAGATATGGAACAAATATGGGAAGAGACAGAATTATAAGTTTAAGAAGAAAGTCAAATTTAAAGGAGATTTAGTTATAATAAAAAGGTTACATGTAGCAGATCGTTCTAATAAGATTTGTGCTAAGTTACAATTGCCTTATGAAGGGCCTTATAAAATAAATAAAAATTTTAATAACACAACATATGAATTAATAAACGTGGAAGATAATAGTGTGGAAAATTTATATCCATGATATATCCGTATCTATATAAAATTTAGGGTACAATCCAAAGTATTAGAAGTTTGCCTCATATTAGAATTCGGAAATTCTAAAACTTCAGATTGGGGAATGTTGAGATGATTCAAATTACGTGCAAGTAGCTATTTAAGTTGCGTAGTAAAGTATTACTTTAGTTGGTACGAAATGGTACATTTCATAAAATAATTCTAGATAAAATGATTAATAAACATTGAGATGTTTGAAAAGTTAAATATTTCTTAATATAATTTTAATAATGTTAAAATAAGTAATCGACAGCACAGTACATAGAAGTATAGGATTGTTTGTTATCGTTATTGAGTTAATTCAAGTTTTCATTTAGTTTTGTAAGTTTATTTAAAACAATATTCCCTAACGACATGTGATACAGGTTGTAGTTGACAGAAATAATGTTAAAACTAGATTTAGGCTGGTATCAATGTCGCAATTCACATGTACGCAGCCAAGATTCTTAAAACATTCGTATTAGTGCGTTAAACTCAAATTAGTGCAAAAATTATGAAAAACAGAATAAACACATTAGTGAGTGACTATAAAACATAAATCACTAAGCAGCTCTGGGATTATGTGTGTAATCAACAATTTATGACCTTAAACTAGTGAGTGACAACATTCCGACACTAGTCGTAGAAGAACTTATGAACCTACGAAATGGTAAAATAAATTAATTTGTCACTTGAACATTAAGTTTAAACACTTACATTAACAGTTATTGTGTTTAAAAGTGTGAAATTTAACATTAAAATTATATAAACAAAATGAGGTTATGTTATATCCTCGCATAAAAATTTTTAAAAGTATTTTAATTGAGACAATTTATATAAAATAAATTAGTAGAGGCAAAAATAGTAAGGTAGCCTCAATTTTATGTTATAATTCCTTATATTTATGTCCATTTTGTTAATTTTATTTTTAAGTATATGGTAGAATTTAAATAATTTTCCTCTCAAATTGGCCGTAGGCATGTTTAAGATGGATATTTGGGTGTAGTAGTTTCCCTATTCATGTAGAGGTAATTTCCAGGCCTGTAAAATTCATAGAATTAGTGTAAATTCAATAAATAGGTGTAAAAATTAACGTAGTTATTAAGTGTAGGAATTAGTCCGTGTTTGGTTTCAAATTATAGATAAAATTATGTAGATTATGGAAATGTTTTTAGATTTAAAGGGGGCGAAAGTTATAGGGCTTTAAAGAAATATCGAAATGTAAAAATTACAGTAGCCAATCAGAATTCAGGGAATATTCTTCGTAACTATAGAAAAACATTCGATGATTTGGTTGTCGACCAAAATCATATAAATACAAGTGCATTAGCTTCACAAACTCTTTGATTTTCATCTTTTGCAACAACTTGCCAAAGTAAGCTGTTGCCAAATTTTTTGAAAATAATTTTTAAAAACAAATTAACGTCACTTCGGTAACTTAACAAAGTGCGATTTAGTATCGGAAGTGTTAACAAAACAAGTGATAGTCTTTTGTCTGGACATAATTAAGTTAAGGTTAGTTTACCTTTTTAAATTTCAAATCGGAAGTTTTCGATAAGTTATAAAAATATTTCCGCAGTTTCGGCTTTGTTTGTATTTAAATTTATATTGTTTATGTTGGTATGGATATTTAATTGTGTTGTCTTCGTGCTTTTATCATTATACACCTTGTTTATCAAAAGTGTGTTTAATTTACAACAACCTTCAACGTTCCATCCTTTCAAAATTTATTTTGAATTTAATTAAAAAGAAGTGATGAGCCTAAAAATAAGGATTCGTCAATATTCTAATAACAATAGTGAAACTTACCTAAATGAATAAGCTGTTCATTTAAAAGAAAATTTGGATGTTCGAGGAGCAGAGTTGCAGTTCGCAGGAGCTGTTGTCTTCAATCAACTTCAGCAGCAGTAACCCACGAAAGGAGGACATTGTATGTGAGTACCTTATTGTTGACATTGATACTTTATTGTAATGTTCATAATTTCAATCCTTTGTAATAATCATGATGTGCAACAACAGGTATGCATGTCCAAAGGGAATGTTATTTGTCCTAAAAATTTAAATGTTTTATATTAATATTGTTGTTTATTCAGACGTAGCTGTACTTACTTGTATGTCGAATTTCACTTTTAGTTGTAGTCAAATCATATGTTTGCGTATTCACAGCGCATGCCCCCGTATACTTTTAAAAGAATTTTGTTATGTACAGGGTGTAACACAGGTATTAATGCGAATTAAAAATTATAATTCAATTTACTTAATCAATTTAGATACGATGGAAATAATAGGACATTAACTCAATGTACTTTAATTATAGTAACTATGATTATTGTATTCAAACAAGCAATATAATTCAAAGTAATAATCATTTATTTTATAATGTTAAAAGTAAAGTTTCTTCTAAATTTTGGTCCCTATCCCCTTTTGATGAATCTCATTGTTCTACCGGAATTTATTTTTAATATATTAAGAGTTTTAGCCGATGTTAAATTCATAATAACAATAAATTAATAAATAATAATTATATAATATTAATAAATATTGGTGGGGTTTAAATCAGTAAATATATATATATATATATATATATATATATATATATATATATATATATATATATATATATATATATATATATATATATACGTGTAAATCAGATAGGGACCACCCCTGTAACTTTTGAACGCGTCGTTAGATTTTGTGGTGGGTTGTATTGTAGCCAGTGTGGGATGTCTCTACACAGAAAATGACACAAAAGCTGAAAATTTAAATGGAACAACCTGTATATTTTTACATGTTTAAATTCTACGGCTTCAAATACATACATTTCATCTGTCAAATGTCAACCAAAACGCCATTTTACTTTGACAGAGTCGGCTTCAGGAGCATGTTGTGTAAATAAAAATTAGAAAATTAAAAATTACTGCTTTATTTAGGAATTAAGGAACTTACTTTGCATATCGTTTTACTAGTACTTGAAAGAGCTATTTAATATACAGGGTGGCCCATTCATGTTTCTATTGGAAACAATGAGTTTTAGTTAAAAAACCGTAATTTTGAAATTTGATCGTTAAGAAACTTCAGAAAAATTAGTTATTAGGAAAAATAATATTGTGGGGGTACGTCAATTATCTACAATTTAGATGACGTTACAATGATCTAAATTTAAAAAAATATTAAAAAAAATAAAATTAAAATGGCGTCTATGTAGACATTTGACAGATGAACTGTATGTATTTGAAGCCCGAGAATCCAAATATGTAAAAACATACAGGGTGTTCCAATTAAATTTTCAGCTTTTGCGTCATTTCCGGTAAAACGGAAAGTTGGCCATATTGTTTTTTATGTAAAAAATCCCAAACTGGCAGTAATGTAACCCACCAAAATTTGAACAAAATTTAACGACCCGTTCAAAAATTGCAGGGCTGACCCCTGTTTGATTCACACCCGGTATATATAAATAAACTTAAACTAAGACTAAATAGGTTGCTAATGAACATAAAACAGAGTTCTTGTCATGGTAACTAAATAGTAATCGCATATATAATAGTAACAGTAAGTACAATAACCATTAAGTTTCATTTGCATTTGAAAGACTCTTCAATATGCAAGCAAGCATTAATGTCTACGGATTTCGTAAATTATTATATAATCGCATACAATTAAAAATAGACATTTATACAATATATTTGTTTTGGGTGTAGGGTAATAAAAATGTTGTGGTGTCGGGAAAGATACGAGGGAACGTGAAAATGAATTAATGAAAGTAAGTAAGGATAATCAATTTCATTGTGCAAGAGTTTATATAAAAATTTAAGACAATGCTTATGGCACCGGAGTTCTAAAGTATGAAAATTGAATCTTTGAAGCAAAAGGACATATTGATAGGCTCGTTGAGGGTACACCTTGTCCATTTTAAAAACTAATAGCTGTTAAAATTTTCTTTGAACGCGTTCAATAAGATTCTTTTAGTTAATGTACATAGGATTCCAAATTAGCGAACAATATTCAAGCTTTGAACGAACTAAAGAAAAAAATAAACTTTTTAAAGCAGTTACATTACAAAAAGATTTGCAATATGTATTATAAAACCAAGCTTAATTATAGAAGCTCGTGTTTGCATGTGAAGGTGAAGGTGTGATCTTTAACAACCTCAGACCTCTGTAGAATAAATGAATGAATTGAATTTACTTTTCTGGTTAAGTAAAAATTGTTTTGCACTTGGGGAATACTTAAATACAAATGGTTACAAATACACCATACATGTATCGTGTCAAGTTGGCGTTGAATAAACTTTCAATCTTCGACGGATGACATACAAGCAAATATTTTGAGATCATCGGCAAAAAGTAATTTCCGCACTCTATTTTTTTCGGTGAGATCATTAATGAATAACAAAAATAGTAGATGGCCCAGAATGAAAGGGAATGTGATTTTACAATTACATAATCACCAGTAACGAATACACTTTATATGTGTCATCTATAAGTAGGTAACGTAAATGTGAATAATTATGAATAGAAAAATTAATTGCGGCACTAATAGCTAAGTTTATGAAATAACGCACTTTGTTGTTGCACGATGTCGAAATGTCCGTTAGAAATACATAATATATACGTAAGAAGCAAAACCAATAAATGATAAACTCATTCTGTATAAAAAAATTGTTCAGTATAAAATGAATTAAAATTCAGTACGTTATCCTCCTTTTTTATTGAAAACATTTCTAGCACAACATAAAATTAATTAAATTTATATTCAAACATATTCAAAGGAAAATTAAAAATGCCAACAAGAAGATAACAGTAATACTTCAGTGTGATTAACGTTGTACACGAGCAAGCGTACAATTATTGAGGGGGTGTATAAGTTATAAATATAGACGCCCGTAGCTCGTTTTTAATTTACATAAGAACAAATAAAAACATTTTTGCATTACAAATGTGCAGACATGGGCGTATTTTAGTTAAAAGGTATAGAGATGTATCTCACAGACTGGCTTTACTTCATGATTTATTTCTAGAACATCCCTCGAATTAATTCAACAATAAAAGTGATTAAATGACCAAACAATGTTATACAATGAACGATAGTGTAAGTCGTTTGCTTCTGTATTCATTTGTGAGGTCGTGAGAGTTATGCGAATTTTCACTTTCAAAAAGGGAAAAGGAAATATGGATTTCACGTTTTGAAGATTCAGAGTAAGTACAGGAAATTAAATGACTATTTTTTTTAAATTGTGCTAACATTTTATTTTCAATTATTTATGAAACATTGTATTAGGTATTACACCGTAAGACATCACTCCAACTGCTTCGTCAGAAGATAAAATTTAAGCTTCGGTGGAAAAACGGGTTTAGTTTCCCAAGTTTTACAATAATAAAAATTTAATAGCTGAATGTTAAAGTATTAGTAATAGTAATAATAGTATTTAATGAATTCTTATGATTCCTACACCGCATTCAATAGGATAAGGGTCAAAACACTGAACACAGTCTTCTGTTCTTCCCCCCTGTGGCCTCATTTAGGATAACAGCATGGTTTGCAATGACAATAACTGATAACATTATTAATCTAATATATCATCATACAGATATTACTAATTTGAATTCGATAATTTAATAACTTGGTTGGAAGCGCCTTTTGTCAACTAGATTATGTCAACGTAAGCAGAATTTATAGTAAAATATCTGATGTGGACCTTCCGACCTACAAATGGGAATTAAAAGAAATGAAATAACTTTAATAACATTTTTTAGCATAATTATGCAACCTTTTTTATAAGAAGTTCATTACGAAAATAGGCAACATTGTTAAACAAAAACAATAATCTTTGTCATGACGTTTAAAACTTTATGTCAGATAGAGATTACTAGAAAAAAGGAAAAGGAAAAAGCCACGTAGTTCATTCCATCCCCAAGGGGGAAGGCGGGCTGCTCGACCTTTCCGAGCTCCTTCAGGCACAATCATAGATTCCTAGCATACATACATACATTACGTATATGTGCATGGCGGGATAAGGATGGGTGTGGTCAGGATAGGATCGGAAGGAACGGAGTTAGGATACTGAAGGGGAATACTACCCCAGCATTCGCCTAAGTAGCCGCAGTGACCATGCCGCTACATGAGTAGGAGGAAACCCCCCTGCAAATACCTCATACAAGGTAGACGGTAATGGGAATCGAACTCATTACCTCTCGAATGCTATGGGTTATGTAACCACTACGCTACCAGCTCGGTGATTACTAGGCATAAATACATGTTAACGTAAAAAAAAATTGCAAAGCCGCCCGCTTCCATGAAAATATCGATAATACAGCTTTAGCATATTCAATCATATTTATATAATTTTTACATTTATTTCGTTTACATTAAAAAACGTTATAAGGAGTATTTATCTAAAATTAAATTTTCTTTAAAACCACGCCTGCACTTTTTTTTATAATATTAATCGTTATTCAGATAACGAAAAAATTTGAACTAACACTCAAATTCTACCTTAGGAATTTTTTCCATATAGTAGTAGAAGAGGGGCACCATCCGCCATTTTGTTTTTTCCTGAGGTCACCCTTAGGGTACCTTTGGTCATTTTTTTTATATATTCCCGCGTGGAGATCGAATTTTTTTCAGCTGAGAATAAAAAGATGTTACTTAATCTGTTATTAATATTTATTAGGGCCCGTTTTTATCAAAGGAGATAGCATAATTGTTATTAAAATTATCATTACATTTCTTTTTTAATTCCTATCTACAGATTGTGACCCTTGTACCTACACAAATAATTTATTTATACATTGGTGTTGCATTCTAATAAGGGGTCCTAGTCTTGCAAGACGGGAATCTGTTCGCGGGCTTCGCCCCTGTCATAAAAATTGTATTCTAATAATGGGGGAAGAATTAATAGATAAGATATGTAAAGATGATGATGACAAGCGGTTTCACAATGAAAAGATGTTGTTTAATCTGTGTTTATTATTATTAATATTTATTAGGGTTGTTTTCATTTTTATCAAGCGTACAAAAACCTAGTCCTTAAAATATTATGTTCTATGCAATCTTCAAGACTGCATTTAAGCGCTAGTTCAAATTTTTTTCAATATCTGAATAACGACAACGAAATTTTAACCTTCAACGTTATACGTATAAATGAGTAATTAAGTTACATAATTGATTTGCTTTACACATTACATTATGCTTTAAACGATTTCCATCTTGAGAACGTTAAATTATATGCTCAAGGTTTAAGTGGAAAATAAAAATTGCATTAATACGATCAATGGTTACACATATGCATTATAGCTTGTTTTACGCTTCATTATGTACTCCCTATAATCAACTATCAACTAAAAGTAAATATTGAAGGTCAACTGCTAAATTATATGCTCAAAGTTCAAGTGGAAAATAAATTCCATTAAATGGTTACACATATGCATTATAAGCTGTTCTACGTTTCAGTAAGTGTTCCTTTTAACAGTGTTATTAATTAAAAGTAAATATTGAAGGTAGGCAGTTAAAATTATGTATACAAGGTCCAAGCAGAATATAAATGCATTAAATGGTTACCCACATGTATTATAGACTGTTTTACGCTTCATGGTGTGTTTTACTTTAGGAATGACTTTTTAAAATCAATTGCATTACTTTTAGTACCCAGTTTAAATTACGTAAAATTGATTATTGATATGGACTATCATACTTTATTTAAAAAGAATAAAATATATTCATAGCTATAAAGCTTATAATACAGATTAACTACTCTTTATTCACATGCCTTTATGTTCAAAATTAAGGGCAGCATACTTTAACATATCTGGAACTTCATAGATAACATCACCAGCAGCATCAACTTCATCATTTTCATCACAGCTAATACCCCTGATACTGCTTCGTAATAATACTCATTCGACTGTAGGTATGCTTTAAATGCAGCGGATAATATACAATCTTTATTTGCCGCTATTATTATTACAGAAATGTGAGATTATTCTTAAAATTAGCTAATTTCCCTACAATACCTTGAAACACTACATAGGCTTCCAATTCTTCCTCATCATTGAAGCTGTACAGCATACATATTTATTGAGATTATCCAATTCCGGATCAGTAGCTTGCTTTCTAATACACAAGATAGTATCTTCTATATAGCGGTGTATACGTCGAAAAGTGTCCTGTGTCTTCTTATTCTTTTTAAGCTAGATTTTGCTTCTATACAGCATACAAGCTCTATCTTAGCTGAATTACCTCTGTCAAAAAAGGGGTTATAATAAAATTAAGCATACCGGCCCCTTATTAGAACACTATCTTTATAATCCTCGAATTCTTACCGATAAGGGTCTACCATGACATGCCATTACATAAGACGGCTTTACATACAGGAGGGATATTAGAGTGTTGCTAGATAAAGCGAAAAAGTATACACCACGCATAAATCTACAGCGAGAAATTTACTCGAGGCTGGTACATTGCGAGTAACATTTTTTCGAGTTATTGTGGACTGATCTTTGTGATATGTGATCTTAAAGTAATCACAGTAATAGTTGCAGCTACATACTAGCGGTTATAGATGTGTTTATCAAGAGGGTTTTGATATGAGTTCTTAAAACGAAGACAGTTGTATCTGAAAGCATTCACCGTTGTTTTTAAGAAAAGCGATAAACTTCATATAGGTAAAATCTTGCGACGCGAGGCTTTCGGCGAAGGCTGTTTCGGCGACACCCACTGCAACCCTCCCCGAACATAAACGAGATTGTAAAACAGGTGCAGGGCGTCGCAAATTGTTCTCGGGTCTACGCTCCTTTTCGTGATCGGAACTTGTTCGTGGGCCCTCGTGTATTGTCGTGGTACCCTTGCCGGAAAATTTGAATTTGTATTATAATAAGGGACCTAATGATAACTTGTAAGGCAGGTGTAAGGCTACGCAACTTGCTCTCTGGTCTTCGCCCCTTGACCAAAAATTTGAATTTGTTTGTTGCGTTCTAATAAGGGTGGCCTAACTCTAACTTATAAGACAGGTGTAGGGCTTCGTAACTTGCTTTCGGGGTTTCGTACCCTTGGTGGGAAACTTGCCTCCGGGTCTTAGCCACCGGCCCTGGTGGGAAATTTGAATTTGTATTTAAATCTACCTTCAGATTGTTTATTGCGAGAAATTTTAACTTGTAGTCTAATAAGGGAGCCTAATACTAACTTACAGAACAGGTATAAGGCCTCGCAACTTGCTCTCAAGGTTTAGTCCCCGGCCTTCCTGGCGGGAAATTTGAACTTGTATTCTAATAAGCGGGCCTAATGCTAACTTGTAAGACACGTGTAGGGTTTCGCAACTTGCTCTCGGACCTTCGCCCCTTGTCGTTCCCCACGAGATCAAAATTTTGAATTTGTTAATAGCGCCATCTATTTGTGTATAGACTAACGAATGTTTTCCGTAATATAGCAGGCACCATCTAGCGGTATATTTTAAGTACGTACAGGTCCCTGTAAGGGTTATGGTGGGAAATTTGAAATAAGAGGTCTAACACTAGCTTTTAAGGTAAAACGTATGCATCTGGACCTCAACCAACCGATCAACCTCCATCAAATCAAACAACGGGGGCTTCGCCCCTTGTTCTAATGCCTTGGTTGTAATTTTGAATTTATATACTAATAAGTGTTTCTAATGCTAACTGGAAACACAATATAAATAAAGTTTGCCGCGTGTAGGATTTGAACCTACGACTATTCTAATAAGGGGGCTTAACGCTAACTTATAAAACAGTTATAGAACTTCACAACTTGCTATCGTGAGATCAGCTTCAGGGATGAAGAAGAACTGAAGGCCTATGTAGTATTTCAAGGTAGTGTGGGGAAATTAGCTAATTTTAAGAATAATCTCACATTTGTGTAATAATAATAGCGGCAAAGTGAAGATTGTATATTATCCGCTGCATGTATTTTTTTAAAGCACAATTACAATCGAATGAGTATTATTATGAAGCAGTATCAGGGGTATTAGATGTTTTTGCTTGTTAATAAGCAATTATAATATAATCGCTCAAGATGAAAACGGTGTAGTTGATGCTGTTAGTGATGCTATCTATGAAAATCCAAATAAGTTAAATTACGTTGCCCTTAATTTTGGACATAAGCCCAAAAGTCTTGACTACCTAAAATGTCTTTACAGTAATATTTAACATAGGATATTATGGATTACCAAGATTTGAGGGTGTTTTCGATAATTCACTGTAGAACTTTTTGCGACCTCGATCTATATAAATAAAGAGTAGTTAATCTGCATTATAAGGTTTACGGCTATGAGCATATTTTACGTGATATTCCATATCAGTAATCAATTTTACGTAATTTAGTATGGGAACTAAAAGTAATGCAATTGATTTTAAAAGGTCATCCCTAAACCAAAACACACCATGAGGCGTAAAACGGTCTATAACACATATGTGTAACAATTTAATGCATTTAGTTTCTGCTTAGACTTAATTTTAACTGTCAACCTTCAATATTCACTTATAATTAATAACACTATTAAAAGGAGCACCCAGTAAAACGTAGAGCAGCCTATAATGCATATGTGTAACCATTTAATGCAATTTATTTTTCACTTCAACCTTGAGCATATAATTTGGCAGTCGACCTTCAATATTTACTTTTAATTGACAGTTGATAGGACTATTACAGGGAGTACACAATGTAGCGTAAAACATATATATATATATATATATATATATATATATATATATATATATAGGTATTTTTGAATCTTTGAAATATGCAGTTGTTTTAGAAATATTTGATAAAAACCAATAACTGACTCTACTAAACCCGCTTTATTTCTCCCAAAATCTAATCTAATCTAATCACACGCACACGCACACGCACACGCACACGCACGTACACGCACACGCACACGCACACGCACACGCACACGTACACGCACACGCACACACACGCACACGCACACGCACACGAACACGCACACGCACACGCACACACACAGTTTGGTGATTAATTATTTTGTAAAAGATACGCGTTGCGTGTAACTGCCTCATTTCGTTCATGCTGAGTCATCCTATCTTACATAATGTGTGTGAAATGCGATCATATTTTCTAACACCAAACACGAAACGTAGGAAAGAATTTTGAACTCTTTGAATGCGATTACGACACTTGGCTAACTATCATGGTCCAAACACCACATCAGCGAAAGTAAACTGCGATAGAACCAACGCAACGCATAGTACCACTATGAGCTTGGTGCTTAGGATATGACGGTTGCTGTACAAAAACTGCAAAACCTTAATTTATTATCAATGTAAAAACATGGTATGTGTGAATCTTTTCGATATTGCAGGCTCACATTCCATTAGCATAAGTCATTTGATTATAATCTCATTATATTTAGAATTTACATCAGTTCTACATACATAAAGACAAAATTTACATCGATTGGGGCTTGAATCTCGATTGCGCAGTTGGTTAGCGCGGTACTCTAACAAAGTGCAGGTTGTATGTTTAAATCCTACTCGTGGTAAACTTTTTATTTATGTATTTCATAAAATTAATAATTGTTACAGACAATTTATTGGGATTAATCTTAAGTGAATCATTATTTGAATCCCTTAGTATTTTTGCTAGATCCCGATTAATATCTGATACCGCACTATCTAGATATTAAGCAGTAATGTATTAGGATATCGTTGGAATATAAATAAAATGTAGAATATTCCAGAACGGATAGTGTAGATTGTATACAAAAGTGGTCCTAAAATTGAACCTTGGGGAATTCCTTTCGATAACTGCGTTGTGTTCTTTTAACTATAATCCAATAGAAATTTGGGAATATGAATTCAGATCATTTTAAAATAAAATCCAGCCGCATGGGCGTTTGTTAGTTAAAACAATGTGCTGAATCAGTCACATCTGAATCCCCGCGATGGTTTCTTCGTAGGTCGTACTAATGCGATTAAGTTGTATTATAAGATGTGCAAATCAAGTATTTGGATATTTGTTCACAATACCCCTATGTGAATAAATATTTCAAGTATCCGGTAAGGCATCTTACACTTCACATTGGTGCTGACTTCTCAAACCTCGACTTCCACTCTATCGAGGGCCTTGTGAAATGCAGCGTGCTCCAGCCATCAGATTCGTACCATCCTGTCCTGCCTATTAAAATGCACGTTAAATTAATGTTCATCTTGTATAGAACCTGTGCTGAAACTATGTTCCAGAATGATTGCACCCATACGCAGGATGGACGTAAATTTAGCGGAACTTACCCAGCGGACGATCTTCGAAAAGCTACAGTATCGAGTTTTAGAAGTCTTTGAAGTGTAGCATGAGTGGGGGTCTTCATGGTGTAACGACGATGACGAATCGAAGGATCGATACATACGCGAGTATTTGGTAAAGAAGGGTGTCCAATTGGACAAAGACAAAATTTGCGCAAATCCAGGCCTTAGATATACTTCAAAATTATTTTTAAATTCATTTTGGGACAAGTTCGGGCAGCGGGATAATTTAATACAAACCACAATTATTTCGGATCCTCAAGAGTTCTTCAAACTTATGATTGATCCTTCCAAGGAGGTCCAGTCCATTTTAAATGTGAACGAGGAAGTTATGGTCGTAAACTGGCTTAGACCCAAGGATCGGAATGAACATCTCAATACTGGCAGTGTAGTCTTGTCAGATTATACAACCGCCAATGATCTCCTAGTGCTGTACAGTTAGCTAGAAAAACTTGCTGAACGGGTGTTGTACTTTGATACAAAACAAGTCCCAGAGAGTGGGCTCCATCTGTCTGTAATTTTCTTGGCGATATGGCCGATGAGGTAGGGGTCTACGGAGTCCTAAGAACTATGCATACAAGATGTTCTCAACAAGTAAAAATGAATACATTATAGTGTGTAAAGTTAAGGGAATCACCCTAAACCATAAAAATTCCCAGGTGATTAATTTCGACAAACTAAAGTCTTTAGTGTTAAATGGAATCGAACCTGTGTAAGCGCAAACTAACCGTAAAATTGTACGAAGTTGTATTAAATCCAGAGAGCAAGATTTATCAGATATAGTACAGTAAACATCATAGAAAGGAGGATGGTTATGACAGTCATAAAAATGTGTGCACTTTTTTGTGTTATTTTCTTGACCGCCTTCCGTCGGCACTAAAACCTGGCTACGCCCATGGCTTGAGGCCAACTCTGTCAAAATAACTCTTGAAAAAAGTCACTAAAAATCGTTTAAGAATTGAGTTCATTCTAACATCAAAATGCGTGCGATAATTGTGCATTCTAATCCCGAAACAGCGAATATAAATTTACAAGCATAATTAGCTTTATTCGAACTCATACTTTTCTATTTTCCTTTGGTGAGTTTGATATAACTGTACGTTAAGTTAATAAACGATCCATCGTAGCATCAGGACAATTTATTATTGTGTTACAAATGGGACTGTGTGAGTTCTCAGAAGATTTTAATTATTATATACACTTCGCCTGCACGATCACCCTTATCATATATTATGTTGTAATTATCCTAAAATTCATCACCTATTTATTATTCAATCCTAGTGCAGAAATTTCTATCAAAAAACTTCTTTCCGATTTATTTCCTTAAACTGAATGTAGTATTGTGTATAAATCCTATCAGTTTCTCACTACTTTTCCCTCTCCTAGTAAATCCCCTATAAATATCCGCGTTCACCTTCACTCATCCTATTCTATTTCAATTCGAATTTGATTCAACTTGATCTAGAAATCCTAACCAGTAAATATCAAATTACCTGCCTGCTTATTATAACCTGCTTGTCATTAATTCCATTCTAACCTGCCTGACATATTTCCTGATCTCTCGATATCCTAGTGCCAGTTCAAAATAATTCTCCAGAAACGTAAGTAGCTATTTGCACTTTCTCGGTGTTTGTACCACGAGGAGTAGTAAGTAGTTACCCAGTAACGTGGTTCTACTACTGGTGGCTTCGGCCCCAAGAAGTAAGGCTACCTTACGAAGCCCCTTTCCTGTCTAACCCTAGTATCCGAGAAACAATCTCAAATCTTCCCTATCTGTGTACGTACCTCGAAAGATAGATGAAGATTGTTAATAGTATTGCTTTATTAATGGTGGTTTCGACCCCAATTATAAGGTAATCCGATACTTTGACATTACTATAATTTTCCCTATTACCCTCGTATAAACCTGATGCCTACCTAACATCTGTTCGGTGTTACTACTACGAAGGGTGTATAGAAATCATTAGATATCCATTTAATCCAGATTCTCAATCTAATACTCATACCGTTACCAGCTTAGTATAAACCATATCCCTATAAATTTCCCGATTAACCTTGTATAAACCTGATCACTATCTAACATCTGTTCGGTGTTACTACCACAAGGGTGTATATAAATCATTAGATATCCATTTAATCCGGATTCTTAATGTAAAACTTATACCGTCACCAGACACTTATCCGAATACCACTTACCCCTATGTCCTCTCTCTGTTACACACCCTCTTGTACTCTTATCCGAACTCCTACCACCTAGTATCGAAACCAAATTACCCACTCACATGGCCCTGTAATTTCAAGATAACACCCCAGAATAAACTTCACAAAAATTCTATTTAGTCTAACCCCAGTACTAATTATTAAACATAATTTAGTGCACCATATTTCCATTTCACCTGATTTACACTTTACATTAAAATTTCTCCATTTAGTTACTCGATTAATCATAATACACCAGAACAGTTAAATAAATCGCATTGTATTATACATAGTTCATTTAGTACAATTGTGTGCAATCTATTTTAATAATATCCATTAAAAATCAAGTCACATTCCAAACACCCAAATTCTACAACACTAACAAACAGCTGATTATAACAATTGCAAATGTTAGTGTAGGTCAAGGGTTATCCTAACCTGTATAAGTACCACAACTTTCTCATCAATATCAAACAATTGTATTTAATCGATTAAACCTCCTCTAAGTCACACAGATTTTACCCCTATATTTGTAATCACCCACAAATTCATTATCGCAAAGAAACATAATAGAATCATTGTCTTACCTGATTGAAGTTGTTATTCCACTTTCATAAAAACCACTCGGTCCATTTATCTTCACCCCCACCATTAACCCGACCGACAGTCTTCATTGTTAATTAATTATTATTACACTTACTAAAAGAAAACCCTCGGAAAGTAACAGACACATGGTTAATGACATTTGTTACAGTTTGCGACAGGTGCGAGCGAACCCGAAGCCATATCCCGACATCAGACTCAAACTACCGAACAGAGTTTAATTTGGACTATAAACCAGAATAATTATTTGTTCTTTATTATTTAAAAGTATTATATTTTTATTTCAATTCACAAAATTATATTCTTAATACATTGTGTTACTTGATTCTAAATTCAGGCAACCCAGCATACATTGAAGTGTTGAAAATTGCAAACTGAACCTCCTCTGTCATCCTGAGCTAGAAAACCAGGGCAATTAATAAAACAAATATCGTACACTCGTTTAGGGTGTTACAATGTTGATATACTATATTTTGTAGTGTAGTACAATGGTTGTTTTGACAACTTTGCATATACTGCATTATTCTTGAGCAACAACTTTTATTTTAAAAATATTCTGTTTATGTTCCTAATTTTAAAAATTCTTCATCTCTAATTCGTATTAATACGGCTCAGGAAATGTAACTGAGGAGCTTCTGGCGAAAACAGCCATAGTCCATTTTCGTTAAGTTGAGATAATAAAAAAAAACCTTACAAATTCCTTAATTTTGAAGATAATCTAGAGCATTTTAGCATACTCGTGCCTTTAAATATTAGAAAATAATTTACCGGGCGCTACTTATTAGAAATATACGCATTGATGAGTGGTGAGCTATTATTTCCAAAATTTTGAAGGACATTGGTAGTTTTTTCCAAAAAAAAAATACTAATTTAAAAAAGCGAAAAAACAGACAGGTTTTTTATTTGAAACAAATTAATGGTTTGTTTGACAAAATTAGTTTATTTTTCCTCCGCACCACTGCCATTGTCTTCATCCTCTGTTTGGGCATAGTCTTGCATTTGATTGACGTCAGCTTTAGCTTGCAGCCTCAATTAATATTGATGGTTCTCTGGTAATGTGACAAAGTTGTCCAGTTTCCTCAAAAAAGTTAACTTATTCCTATTTCCTTTTTGTGGAGTGGCTGTAAGTTCAACTCTGATGCTAGCTTCTTTTTATTCCGAATGTGGATGGTCTCCCGCAAACCAGTATAGTTACGTTTGACTTTTACGTACTCGTAGTCGGAGGAACAACGAATTCCTTTTATTTTGATGGGTGGCTTAGAGTTAGTAGCAAAGAAAGGTTTCAAGGCTTACGCAATGTTAAAAAAATTTTGCCGTTTCTTGTTGACCAAGTTGAAAGGGGAAGGTTTTTCCCTAGAAGATAAAATGAGTTTGTCCCTGTCCGATTGAATTTCGGCATTGTTTCCTCTCCTCTTTGCTTCAATTAAGCTGAAGTCCTGATCATTAGGAAGACGGGAATGTCTTCTAATAGGAAAGTAGTATATGATTTTCTTGAATAGGTTCCACCTATGTACAAGAAAGTAAAGAAATCGAACCATCACATAATTTTTATTCTGCCCTGGGCAGCCATCACTGAACAAGACTAAGGTGTCTTTATAATCCGCTCCTTGATGATTAAATTAGTATAGTAGTAAAGAGGTAACATCGCTCTGGCTTTTCCTGCCATTTGTCTCGTCATATACAAACATTATAACATCATTCGTCCCCAAGTCGTGTACTCCAAATACATAATACCACAACTGGCTTTGTAATGGGATTTTCGGCTTTTGAGAAATAAAGTTTCTAGGTCTGTAGCTGTATTAATTTGTAGCATCAAATTATCACAAACGGAACAGGTAAAGATGTGTTGAATTTACTTTAAAAAACTGTCCAGTATGCCTTGTCAGTGATGAAAATCTTATACTTCTCTGGAAACATCTTAAACATCTTTTTTATAGAGAGACTTTCGGGTAAGTATAAGCGATCTGGATTTTTACGCCTAGAATAGTGACTTTGTCGGACCTTGAAGGACTGGATATGTTGTATGATGAGGTTTTCAACTTCAGTGGGAATTTTGTTGGATCTGATTGGATTCTTCTGACTCTTCCCCTAGATATGCCAAAAATAGTCAAGGGTGCTTTGAAACATACAGAAATTTCAGAGTCAACAACTGGCACTTTGTAAGAAAACACCGCGTTGTTTACGAACTGTTTTGTATTGGAATCGTCAGAAATTTCGTCTTGTGAATGCTGTTGTTGAGATTTTCTAGAACGACGACGCACTGAAGCATGTAAGCTAATAAGGTCGCCTAAGAAGTTATCCTATTCATTCTTGCTTATTAACGAGTTAAATGTGACAAGCAAATTACGTCTTTGATCTCCAGATATTGTTTCGAAACATTCAAGTCTTGTATACCTAAAAGTTCAAATCTTTACTTGTGAATATCTGGTGTGGAATACCACACGACCTTCCAACCTACAAAATGGAAATGAAAAGAAGTAAGATAATTTTAATAACTTTTTTTTGTAGGATAATTATGCAACCTCTTTTATAATAAGTTAATTACAAAATATGCAACATTGTAATAACAGAAACAATAATCTATGTCAAACAGACGTTTAAAACTTCCTGTCTGACAGAGGTTGATAGGCATCTAGATGCTAACTTAAAAAATTGAAAGAAATGAAATACTTTTTTAATTATAAATTTTTTAGGGTAACTGCAACAACTTTTATTTATACGCTCATAACGAAAACAGGCAACATCATAAAAACAAAAAAATAATCTGTCAGAATGACGTTTAAAACTTCATGCCACGCTGAGATTAATAAACATAAATACATGTTTACTTAAAAAAAATTCCAAAGCCGCCCGCTTCTGTAAGACGTCAATAATACAGTTTAACTATTTTCATTCATATTTAATTATTTTTTAGATTTACCTTGCGTTATATTAAAAACCTTCATAAAGAACAGTTATATAAAATTAAATTTTCTTTAAAAAACATGTCTACATATTTTCTTCTAAGATTAATCGTATTTAACTAACACTTAAATTCTACCTTGGGAATTTTTTTGCCGATAAATTACGCGTCGTATCAAAAAATTGCATAGAACATAATTAATGGATATGTTTAGGTTCTATGTATAGGTATTTTTATACCTTTGAAATATGCAGCTGTTTTAGAAACATTTGATAAAAACCAAAAACTACCACTAATAACCCCCCCCCCCCTCCGCTGTTGGATTTCTCCCTAAATCTAATCAAATCTAAGCTAAATTAAAACAAGTTTAAATACAAACTTTCAAGTACGTAGGTATTTTCGTTCTGGAGTTACTGTGGATAATAACACACATCCATATACACACACAGACACACACATCCATCCAGACAATCTTGGCAATCTATACCTACATATGTATATATAGGTTGGAAGATAAAACACGAAACGGATTGTAAATATGAGACATACCCGCAATCTGGTCTTGAAGCTCTTGTTTTCTAACATGATTAACATGAGCTTCCGCACATATTTTTTTAATTTTGATGATTAATTCTTTTTTCACCTTCTTTTCACGCTTGTGTTTCCACTTTGTAGGGTTATCTTCATCTGTATATTTCTGGGTATCACTCATTTTAAACAGGAAATCACAACTTTTCAACCATCAAGATAACACTGATAAAGATTATTGAATTAGGTTCAAACAATAATACGGACACTTTTCGAAACAGCTATTGTCCCTGACTACGGCAGTTTTTGCAGAATATCGATTGGACTATGGTTGTTTTTGTGGAAACACTAAAACTTTACCCTGTTATAACTTGTGACAACGGTGCTTCTTGCCAGAACAAACTGCGTCAATCTGTTTGGCGACTCTGAAAATAGATGTCGCTATATGTACCTTGGATTAACATTTTATGGACTATGGTTATTTTTGCCAGAAGGTGCTCAACTGATTAAGCTTGTAAATGTCAAATCAGTTGGTGCAGGCACAGTGAATAATGTTATTGTAAAATATAAAGAACTTTTTAAAGGTATGGGTGTTACTAAAGATTTTCAGTGCGATATATAATTAAAACCTAATCCGGTATACAAAGTTACTCCCAGTCATCGTATACCTTTTAAATTAATTCGCCCTTTAAAAACTGAACTTGATCATCTGTTTAAAAATTGTATTATAAAACTAGTAACGCAGCCAACTGATTTTCTACATCCTATTGCTGTAGTTAAATATACCATAAGGATCTGTTTAGACTCAAAGGAATTGAATGCTAATATTAAAAAAAAGTATCTTTTTGATAAGTTTAAGTGAAAAAACTTCTCTCAACTACTTTTTCAACCCCATGGGGATATTTACATTTACCTTTTGGTTTGTCTCATAGTAGAGAAATTTTTTCAGTCAGTGCTGTTTTTAAAGGTATTCAGGGGATTAGTATTTACAATGATGAAACAATTATAATTTCGGGAACAATTGAACTACAGATTGAAATTTTAACACTTGTATTCCAAAGAGCTGAAGATCACGGAATTACTTCCAATAAAAACAAATGTTCATTTCTACAAACAGAGATTAAATTTATGGGGAACATTTTTTCAGAGACTCCTAACCCAGACCGTATTTTGGCAATTATTGCTTTACCTGCTCCAACCAGTCAAACAAGAATTACAAAAATTTTTAGGTTTTGTTACCTACTTAGGAAACTACATACCAAATTATCAGATATTAATTCTACTTTAAGACAAGTATGCAAAAAAAAAGATTGTTACAGGGCATGGAGGAAGCCTCAACAGCAGGTTTTTGATAAGCTTAAAAATCAACTTATAAAATCATATTGTTCACATTTTTATGGTGTCAAAAAATATGTAACAATTGCAGTAGATGCTCCATGCATTGGAGCTTGCTTAATACAAAATAATAAACCGATTATGTTTGCCTCAAAAGCCCTGACTGAAACCCAGAAACAATAAGCCACAATTTAAAAGGAAATGTTGCCAATTCTTTTTGGGAGTGAGCGTTTCTATCAATTTATACACAGGTATGGAAAAATATTATCGCAGGTCTGACTTATAATAAGTAAAACAAACACAGTACAATCATTTCACGTGCTAAGTGAGATAGAATACACAACAAACTAAAAGCGCTGATGCCAAATGGCTCGTTTAATTGCTTCTGTCAACGAGAATTGAAAATCACTGTTTTTGCAAGTCCGACACAATACTCATGTACTCCACTGAAGGAAAAATACAGATTACTAAGTGGTATTATTCAGGAAGCACTGCACAAGAAATAATGGGCAGGTTTGTTTCTTCCTTTGAAAACAGGCCATTTCCGTCACAAAGTATGTACAGTAATGCGTACTGTTTGTAAATTTGAAAAATGTGGATGTTTAAATAATTGTAGAAAATACAGTAGCATAGATGGTAATGATGGTGAACATCCTGGTAGCAACTTAAACGAACAGCGCAAACTCCAAGAAATTGCAGTGTATAGTTTAGCAGAAACTAATTTCCTGTGCAATAGTACAACAATTGCTGAAGAAATGAATATTGAACCAAGAACAGTTCGCAATATCTTGAAAGGGAATAAATACCATTGCTATAAGTTGCAAACTGCACAACAAATTTTTCCAGAAGATCTTCAAAAGCGTATGGAATCTATTGAGAATGTTTTGTTTACCGACGAGTGTTCTTTTAACTTACATGGCCATCATAATCCGTCTGTCGCTGTTAGTTACTCTCGGGAAAAAAACACATTAATATTCCTTACCGGACACAATACCCCTGTGGGCAGGAATTTTAGTCAATTCCATAATTATCAACCGAAACTTGAATGCGTACAAATATTTAGAACCGTTGAGAAAGCAGATAGTTCCAACTGTTCTACGCCTTAATATAAATTTTGGTGACATTTGGTATCCAGAAGATAGCTGTCCTGCTCATACTGCAATAAAAGTTCAACAGTTTTTGGAAACTACGTTCCCTAACCGTATTATTAATGGAAAAGGTACTATTAAATATGCTCCTCGTTCATCCGATATCGCACCGAACGACTTTTTTGTTTGGGGATACGTATCCCAGCAAATTTATAGGCACAGACATGAACGTGCTAACAATATGGACAAACTTCGTGTCAAAATTACAGACTCTTAAACAGCACCACCCAAGAAATGTTAAAAAATATCCGAACTGAATTTTATCACAGATTGGGTTACTGCCTTGCGCAAGGGGAGGTCTTTTCGAAAATCTTATAAAGTAGACTTTTTAAAAAAGTGTATTCTGTTCATTTTTAGAAATAGTTGTGTTTTCAATAAGAATTATAATGTTAAAGTTAAATCTTAAACTTAAGTTATACTATCCATGTAAATGTTAATGTTCTTGTGTGTAGCTCTCGTAAGTCTCTTCTTGGTTCTTCTTACGAATAGTAATGAAACCATGTCATACATTTGCAATTACAATAAACTTCGTTGTTTGAGGTGTTTAATTGTAAAGTATTTACTTAATAGTTTCAAAGAATGCCCGACTTTTCAACATCATCTTAATTGCTTTGGTTTCGTTAGAAATGTTGAAGCTAGATTGAAGGAGACTTAAGTAGTTCATATTTTGTGCCTACAGTGGCAACATCGGTAAAGCTATGTCTCTCTCACACCCATATAATGCTTATTGGGTTTCTTTCTAGCTTATTATAAGTCAGACCCGCAATAATGTTTTTCCATACCGGTGTGCAAAATATGTATTGGCCGAATCCGATGATAAACCTTTAGAAGCAAATTTTTAAAAACCTCTGGCCATTGCCCTTTACGTACACAAAGCATGTTGATTAAATTACAACATTTTGATATTCAAATTAAATATAAACCAGGAAGCGTGCCAGTCATTCCTGATTCTCTGTCCAAAGTTACTAATACAACCAATAATATTATAGATAAATTACTAAATGAAACTGATATAGATGCTCACATATCAATGATTATGGATTATAATAATATATCTGATATAAAAATGGAGTTAAAGCTAATAAAGAATCACAAATGACACGATTAAAACAATTAATGGATGGCCGCATAATAAAAATCAGGTCACGGACAGTATAAAAATATTTTGGACTTATTAATTAAGTCATTCAGGTATCAAGGGTGTTACTGCTATAATAATACCCCTAGGTCAACAGTGTACTTCCGGAGGGCCTCTGGCCGGAGGTATGTACGTTGACTGAAGGCGTGGTGACTTCTATATTTAATGTCCTTTTAGTGTGTTATTCAATTACAGAAAGATATAATCAGGTTTGTTCAGTTATCTTGGTTTCGTAAGTATGCATTCTGTTCTTTTTTTCAAAATGCCCTAGTGCATTATATCGCTTGTGTTTAAAAATAGGTGCAGTATTGGAAAATAACACACTATAAGGACATTAATTTATAATATTACATATAAAGGAAATCAAATTTTAATTTGATTCAAGCCGAATATGTCTTCACAGATAAAAGATTTAATTACAAAATGTCACATTCGTTTAAATAATAAAAATTTTAATTCTAAATAATCTATGGTGATAACGGAAACACCAAATAGACCATGCCACAGGTTAGCCACAGGCCTGTTTTGTTTTCAACGTGACAACTATATGATTGTCTTTAATGAATTTTCCAAGTATCCAGAAATAGTTAAAATAAAAAACATGATTACCTTAAATCAGATGGAGGTCCTTGTTGTACGTCAAAGTTTTCAATAATTTTGCAGCTCAACGGCAATTTAAACATATCCCGTCTAGCTCTAGATACCCACAAGGGAATAGTTTGGCAAAACGGCACATTCAAACTATTAAAAATATTATGAACAGCTTCGTAATACACCAATCAGTAATAATATCCCTAGTCCTGCGGAATTTTTTTCGGTAGAAGAGCCAAAGGTATATTACCCAGACATTGGTAGAAAAATCATTTAATATAAAATAAACATTAATAGTATATTATGTACCAAGAGTTCTAAGAAGCATATTACGCACAGGTGTAATTCCACCAGTGTGTAATTGCTTTACAAATCGAGTTATGTAGTACATTTTATCTACGACCACAATTCTTAGCTCAAAAAAAGGAAAGTGGTTCTATTTGAAGGTTTTATTCAAATTACAAAATACAATATAACAATAAAAAATATTTAACAATTGTGTAGTACAGTAACAGCACTTTCGTTAGTTTCTACAATTGTATGTGTTATCGTAGGGGTAAGAATATTATTTTGCAAGCATAGTGACATATCTAATATTTTTGGACAGTTGTCATTTTTATTTTGTCTTGAATCATCTACATACCCTTCGGCCACAGTGCACGATTGCCATCCACCATGCCTTTTCAATGGCAGTAGATCACCACCAGCATCAACAGGGATGGTGGCCGACGTCTAAAACAGTAACCAGTATATTCGTTAGCATTTAGCAATTTCAGGTACTGGGCGATTTTTTTAGGTACATCGCCAAAAGTATTGATACCAGCAACCTGCTTACAAATTTTTTTCGTTTCTATAAATTGAACAAAATGGCAGAGGGTTGATATTTTCTCCCACAAGACGAAGATTTATATATTTTTTACATATTGGATAAAATCTTTCAGAAACGACAAAGGAGCGTAACGTTTTGTTTTTAGAATTTAAAATCTTAATTATTAGTGATTTTTGTGCGTCCTCCACGTCATCTAGATTGATGCCTCGCAATTCCTGCTTTCTGCATGCACCACCAATACTAATAACCAGAATTATCTAAAATAAAAGTAATAATTATATTAAAAGCTGTGGTGACAGTCAGTTTCCTGTGTGTTTGTCAGAAATAACATTTATCGTACCTTCATAAGTCGGTACTATTTTTCTGGTGCATTATTTAGGAAATTGTTAATTTCCCCCCATTCAATACTTTTAAGAAAGCTATCAACTTCGGATAAGTAGCAATGTTTATGTTGTTGTGCTTTAAACCAATTGTTGCTCTTATCATAGGATATATAGCCCAAAGTGAACTCGGTTTCATAGTTTGCCAGAGTTCTTGGAAATAGGCTAAGAGAATGTTTTCCGAAAAGAACTGAATGTTGTTGTTCATTCTCCAGTGCATAAATCTTCGATACACAGTTTCGTACCTTTCTTTGGATTTGACCGGCAATAAATTAGATGTAGCGATCTCTGCCATTTCCTTTATGCCTGGTGGTGTGCAAATTTCGTTATCCTCGCTGTTGTTCGACATTTCCTGATTAAAATTTAGTACGGTGAGTAAATAAAAATAAAGTTTTCGTTAAATTACTTTGTTGTTAAGGATGAAAAACTAATAAGCGATTGACAACTTAAAACTGTCATTTACTACTGTCATTGCAATATCGATACTGTAGTCCCTTGATACAAAATAAAATAATATCCATACACAACGATTGACTGTGATTCCCTAGCCTTAGTTAACGTAGTTGATTGCTTGCCTACAATTATAAATGAATTTTAATCTGTACTTCTGTTATTTGTCTTTACAGCTCATAATTATTTAGTTGTTACACGTAGCGATACATTTTAGCAATAAGCCCATTCGTGCATTGTGCTGTTTAACAAGACTGAGATGACAATCGGAAATCTAGGTTGCTAGGTAACACAACCCTTACGTTTGATTTACCATTACGCACGCTGTGCGGTAAATAACACATAAAAGGTCTCTGTTGAGTGCAAGAATGATCATTTACGGTAATGGATACTTTATGTGGCGAAGCGGAATGTTTATTTTGCCGAACGAAGTGAGGCAAATAATTCAACAGAGCTATATAAAGTTACTTTTACTCCGAATAACATATACTTTTTTATCCACAAACGTAAAAATAATTGGTAAAAATCGGAAGGAAAGATCAAACATAATTAGCAGGTAAAAGAATAAGATAATCAAGACGCTTTGCAAGTAATGAAACCATAACAACGCACCTTTAATAAGCACATTTGGTAAAAATAAAAATGCCTAGGCACAAAAGTACAACTTTCACTCCATGTCTGAAAAGTAAAACTTTTACCTTTGACATTGAGTCATAAAAGCGTCACTTTTGTGACGTTTGCGGATAAAAAATATTACGATTGATCTATCAAAATTTTTAAACCAACATTAGTAAATAATATTGTTCTTGTGAGAGTAAATATAGAATGGATTAAAGGTCATGTAGTAGAAACTATTAATAATAGGCCTAAGTTGTTTAAAATAAAATTATTTAATAGTAGTTAGTATAATTGAGAGAAACAGAAGAGGTTTACTGAAAGTTAGAGATGAAAATTCAATTAAAAACTATAATAATGACGATGATTTATAACTTTAAATAATAGTAACCACACGAAAATAGAAATACCTAGGTAATTAAAGTTAAGATAACCTCTTGCCGACGGTAACATCATCAACAACAATACGAGATAGAACCTATTACCAATGTTGATTTAGTAAATCCAAAAATTCAAAATTTTAAGATTGATATTCCAAATGTCATTCGAACTAGTAATCTTAATATAGAAGAAAAAACAGAAATTATATCTTTGTGCAACAAATATAGACACCTTTTGCAACAAAAATTGTGACTTAACTTTTACCAACGCTGTAAAACACAATGTCAGAACAAATGATAACAACCAGTTTATTGTAAATCATTCCGATACCCACATCAATAAAACCTGAAATCCAGAATCAAATTCAAAAACTGCCTGATAACAAAATCATTAGACCAACCATTTCACCTTATAGTTCACCAGTTTGGATTGTACCGAAAAACCAGATACGAGCGGAAAAAAAATGGCGACTTGTTATGGACCATAGGAAACTAAGTGAAAAAATGGTTGAAGACAAATATCCACTCCCAAGAATTGACGAAATATTGGACAATCTAGGAAAGTGCATGTACTTTTCTACCTTAGATCTTGCCCAAGGATTCCATCAGATAGAAATGGATCATGATTCTATCTAAAAAAACTGCTTTCTCGGTAAACAATGGTCATTTCAGATACGTTCGAATGCCGTTCGGACTTAAAACGCCCCGAGTACGTTCCAAAGAGTAATGGACAGTATTTTACGCCCAAACCTGTATAAATTCTGTTTTGTATACATGGATGATATTGCAATCTTCTCAAAATCACTTCATGAACACTCATTACACATTAGACAGATCTTTGAAAAATTAAGAGAACATAACTTGAAAGTTCAACTAGCTAAGTCGGAATTTTTGTGTAAAGAAGTAGCCTTTCTAGGACACGTAATTACCCCACAAGGTATAAGAATTTAGAAGAATACCCACTTCCAAAAACAGTAAAAGAAGAAGTTTTCCTTGGACTTGTAGGATATTACAGAAGATTTTTAAAAAACTTTGCTATACTTGTACAACCATTTACCAAATGACTTTGCATTTTACTCGAGGACTTTAAATAGTGCTGAACGCGATTATTTAACTATCGAACGTGAATTGCTAAGTATAGTAGAAACCACGAAACATTTTAGACCATACATTTACGGAAAACAATTTATAATAGAAACAGAGCATAAGCCGCTAGTTTGGTTTTTTCCCTTAAGGATCCAAATTCCAGACTAGTTAAATGGAGATTGAGACGCGAAGAGTTTGACTACAAAATACAATACAAGAAAGGCAAAGAAAATTTAGTAGCCGATGCGTTATCGCGAATCGAAATAAATACAGATGAAACCTCAAACCATACAGAACTAGAACTTATGTCAATAATCCCAAATGTCGACGAAAACCCTTCGTCCGATGATTTAGAAGAATCATTGAATAGACAACAAGATAATCAATCGAATAGTACACAACATACATCTACTAAAAATCCAATATTCTCAGTACCAATCTCTGGGAATCCAGTAATTCATTTCATGTATCGCGTAATCTTAAAACTAGGAAATCAATATAAAATAGAATATCAAAGACCATTCTTAAAACATAACTATGTTGTTACAATTAGGCAAGGTAACGAACTGAAAAACATTTCGCGAACGTTAAAGGAAATCATAGATCCAAAAAACTTATACGGAATATACTTTAAGAGATAAGGAACTAGAATTAAATTTTTTCGAAATAAGAAGTAATTTATTCAATAACAAAGTAAAATTTGTTAAAAGCAACCTTCTAACAAAAGATATAGAACAATCGAATGAAAAATTCGAAGTAATTATTCTAATAATCGCAATGGCATACTAAAAACCTATAATCACTTAAAACTAAATATTACTGGCCTAACCCAAAAACCACGATAAACAAAGTAATTAACGAATGCGAAACTTGTAACGTTAGTTGGTACGATAGAAATCCATATAAAATTCAATTTTTTGGACCTTTACTCGCAAGGAAACCTTTAGATGTAGTACACATTGATACATTTAGTTTCGAAGGAAACAAATTTTTACCAACAATAGACCTCTTTTCACGATATAAACAAGCCTATTACATAACAGACGTATTAGGATTAACAGTGTTAAATAAGTTGAGACAATATTTTTCGCACCACGTTTACCCAAAGAAAATCGTTTGCACCACTGGAAACAAGGTCCAAAATTCAATATCGGCCGTATCAATGTACAATCAGTCTATACACTCTGCAACGGGTTATACACCTTTTACTCTACTGTACGGGCCTTACGAAAACTTAAATGCACATGATTTAAACAAAACTGGGTACGAAAACTACAACGAAAACCGAAAAAGCTAATAGTTACCCTTCTACGAACACATATCACAAACAATTAGAAAAGGGCACTCAGACTCTAGAAAAGAAAAACAGAGATAAAGAATCAACCATTGGAATAAATGAACCAGTAGCCTATTTTACACGGCAAAGGATTGGAAAAACAGATCCGCGCTTTGATAAAGTAAATATAACATCCGTTAATAAAAATAAAATCAAAGGGCTCAGAGAAAGTTCAAATAGACCAGCGAACATACACACAAGAAGAATGAAACGTATTAAAAAGAAATTTTGCTTGCAAGATTTTCCTTGCAATCCAGAACCAGGGCCTTCAAATTGAAAGATTTAATACAAATGGGTGCATTACCGAAAAACATAGGCCCAGCCAAATTAATAGACCATTATCATAAGTTTCACTTCTATATTAATATAAGAGATTTATGATTAAGTTATTATCAAATATTAAGTAAGGTAGGAGTTTTAGGCACAAATTCAAACGCCATGCTACAGAAATTAGTGTATGTGTTGAAAGAAGATTGTAAATATATATAAAAAACAATTATCTAAACTTAAATGTAAAAGAAAGCGTGGTCTCGCTAATATTATTGGTACAGTAATAAAATATACTACTGGCAACCCTGACAACAACGATTTAACTGAAATTAATAAAAATCTCAATTCACTATATAAAAATCAAGATAAAATTATTCAACAGGTAGATAAATACACTTCATTTGCTGATCACATCACTGAAAGGTACTCCAAAGACTTGGAAACAATCCAGAACAACATTGATTTATTTGTTAATGAATTAAATAAGGTGAACAGTATTCTTGACACACAGTTAATTATTCAATACAATAATTATTTAAGTTCCAAATTGTTGGACATCCGTCAAACTACTGAAAGAACAATTTCTTTAGCTTTTTCTGAAATAACAAATCTCGAAATTGTGTCTGATATAGAAATAATTGAAATCATTGACCATTTAAAATTAATTTAGTTGTCTGAATTAGATAAAATCCATATCTTTAAAATACTGGAACTTTCAAAGTTTAGAATTTTGTCAAAAGAAGATTCAATTACATGTATATTGTATACACCCGTCCTCAATCCGTCAGTATTCCAATACAAAAGAATTTACCCGATACCTGATCAGCAAAACAAGGTGCTAATACCGCCGTTCCAATATCACCTTGCTTGAAGGTGTAAGAGAAGAATTATGGACTAATGAAAAGTGTAAAGTTATAGAAAAACAAATTGTGTGTTTTGAAAGAACAGAAACGAGTAAGTGCTACATAACTTATAACAAAGATTGTATATACGCCGTAGTCAATAACAAAGTTATATTCTCAATTAGACAACGGAAAAATTTTAGTATCAGGTGAACAAGATTTAGAAATAATTGAAGAATGTCACAACGAAATTAATCACTTTAAAGTAATTTATAATGCTTTTGAGTCATCCGGAAGCAATTGCAAATTAACAATAGATAATCAAGCTTTTGAAAACACATTTGTTAATTTTACTTACAAGAATCCTATAGAAATTAATAATTATAACTTGACTGTAAAACTAGAACCAAAACATTTAGAAAACTTGAAAACCTTAAAAGAAGAAGCTGAAATGTTGAATACTGATTTATCTATAACTACTATTGTAATTATTTTATTAGTCATGTTTTGTATTTTGATCTATGTATTTAGAAATAAGATACGTAATGGAAATAAGAAACAAAGATAAGATAAAGAAGTGATTGCTTTAAAACAGATAACTTCGCATAATGAGGACATTCTGTCTTAAGGGGAAGGGAGTTATATTGTCGGTATTTTTGTATAATATATATCATTATGTAAATAGCTAGTATAACATATCATTCTGTAAGTAATAGTCAAACATCAAATAATAATTGCCTCATCAAATATTATCACATGGAAGCTTTCATATTTGTTAGTATTGTAATTTATAAATTCTTACAGATGTTAGTTATCTTAAGTAAATTAATGATTGTTATAAAACACGCTGCATTGATAACAATAGGCAGAGTTCATATTAACTTATAGTTAGTAAGGTCTCATTTTTTAATTGTAATAATTTATTTTTAAATAAATCTTATTTGCAATAAAAACATAATTATATACACAATATATTTAAAGTGGTAGTGTGAACAAGCCTTAACTGTCATAATTAAATTTAAGAAATGTGTAAACAATAAATGAGAATAAACACTCCGTAATTCATCCGCTAATAATGAACATTAATTATTATTAAATAGAGGGTTGCATCAACTCAGCATTCTTATTAAACCTAAGCTATAAGAATGATGAAACTTAAACTTGAGCTCATAAAGCAATTAACTGACGTATATATTGTGAAAAGAGAAATTAAATGAACAAATTAAGGTTAAGAAATTGATAATTCAAACCTGCTTCCGCACTTGGGGTACCGGTTTAATTGAATACTCTCACCTTTACTATCCAGAAGTTGTGGTTGTACTGGAAAAAGTATACACCAGCATTGAAAGGTGACCATATGTCGATAACCACCAGTAAGCGGTTTGATTTTTTTCCTCCAAAAAAATTGACAATTCCAAATGAGAGAAAAAGGAATCGAAGCTCTAAGATAGAAATCCCAGAAATAAATCTACAATAAATTACATTTGCTCACCGATTCTCTAAAGTTACTAATGTCAATCAGAGATAAGCTCTAAAGAAATTTAAAACTACTCAATCTCTGAATCATTGGAATTATTATAAAACACTAAAAAATTTTACTACTAATGTAATCCGTACATAAAAACAAATTTACCTAGAATCTACTGTAAATAAATACCGTAATAATGGTAAAATGTTATGGCGCAATCTCAACATTTTAAATATTTATAAAAACCTTCCACGCCGGAACTGCCTGGTAGCTTAAACAAACTAGACGAAATTAAGAATCACTTCACACCCTTAATATGGCTACTCCAGATCGTGAGTTGCTATTATTTTATAGTAATAATCGGAAAACAACGTTTGAATCTTTATTAAATTTTCATTGACTGACGAATCTGCTGTGCTAAAACATCTATTGAGCATCAAATCGCGTGCAATAGGTTCCGATAATATTAGCATTGACATGATTTTATTATATTGCCCTTATACCTTGCCTTTTTTACTCATATTATAAACTCCTGCTTATTAGAGTGTGTATTTCCAGACGGATGGAAAATTTCAAATGTTATTCCGTTGCCAAAAAAGCAGAATATTTCTATGCAGAATGGCCTTAGACCGGTTTTCATCTTACACGTACTTTCAAAGGTGTTAGAAAAAATAACTAAATAATCAATTTAGGGAACATATTGATAAGTATGCAATTATGCCAACAAATCAATCCGGATTTCGCTCATGCTACAGCTGTGCCACTACTTCACTTAATGTTGAAGAATGAATACTGCGAGATGTGGACGAAAGAAAGACAACCGCAGTAATTCTTCTTGACTATTCAGAGGCGTTTGACACAATTAACCACCAGCTAATTTTATATTTTATAGGTCTATCCCAATGTGCCATAAATTTGATAGAAAGCTACTTCACGACCGTTTTCAGTATGTTGAAACCAACAATGGTCAATCGAACCTTATGCAAATTTCTAGTGGAGTTCCGCAAGGGTCGACCATAGGAGCATTACTGTATTGTATATACAGTTCTAATATAATCGGCTGTCTACAACATAGTAAAGCATATCTCCATGCAGATAATACACAACTGAAACACTCCTTTACTCACTCCGATCTAACATTGGCGAATTATATTATAAACAGTGATATAAATAACTTAGAGTGTAAGTCCCGAAAACATAATCTTAGCTTAAATCCTTCTAAATCTACATTTATCCTTTTCGGCAGGTTCAAAGAAGAATAGAGAATGACTTAAAAATATTAGTAAGTGATGTAAATCTTAAACCTTCGCTACTGGTACGAAACTTGGGCTTAGAAATGGACATCATTTAATTTTTGATTAGTGCAAGCATGTTACAGAAATACGTATTCAGAGTACAAAATCTGTTTACGCTTTGTTTATGGCATAAGGAAATTATTATAATATAAGACGCTTATACTTGGTTCAAATATGAATAACGAGGTACATTTGCCGTTGTACTGCCATTCAATCATTTATTTGCACCAAAACATCAGATACCGAAGCGACGTTCATAACGTGAACCTTAGATTTAAAGGACAAATTTCGCTCCATCTTTATGGCAAGGAAATGTACTTCATCGATCATTTACATATAGACGTCTAATTCCGTATAAATATGGATAACAGTTACCGTACTCCCAAAAGCCAATGTACAATCCGGATGTCAATGATTTATTTGCACCAAAACAACAGATACGCGAAGCGATAATTCACCTATTACGTGCAACCTTCAAAATTTAAAGGATTCCATACCATTTCGCCTCCATTCGTTTTGCACAAGCTAGCCTTTATGTTTCATTCGATTTTTATGTTATAACGTCTATTCCGTATATAATAAACTGTTACCGTCTCCCAAAAGCCAATCACAATCCGGATGTAGATTTTTGCACAGACAACAATTCGCAAGCATAATTCACCTATTAATGCAATTCAAAATTAAAATTCCATACCAGTGCATTATTCGTTTTGCACAAAGCTAGCCTTTATTGTTTATTTTTTTTTTATGTTATAAAGTAGGGTTGAAACTTAGGTCAGGTTTACTGCCTTTTAACCTTTTTTTTTGCAATTGTAATTTATAATTTAAGTGCATGTTATTATTATTACTTTCCTTTTTTATTGCAAAAATAATCATTATTATTATTATTATTTCAGAATAAAGGGATAAAATAAAAAAAAATCCATTTACCTCTAGGATGGTGGTTGAGATCTTAGATTTGTAGAACGCCTTACTTGTTAAAATCCTTAATCCTTAATTCATGTGCGCACGAAACTAATTAATTCCAGACAAAGTTATGATAAACGAACATAACTAGTTTCATGATTGTCAATTTCTTCTAAACCCTCTTCATAGAGATTGAAAGTAAATTCCAAAATCAAGAATTGACAGAATAATTAAAAAGAAGCGTTTTTTTTCTTTTCTACCCAGTAACCAACAACAAAAAAAAACGAAAAAAAAGAAACGGTATCAGGTATCATGATTTTTAATTTTTTATCACCAATTGACATTATTCTAGATTAAAATTAAATGGTAACCGTTGAATGTATTATAAATGGATTTCCTCATAAAACGAGATTAATAAGAAAATCTACCGTTACAAGTCCCAGTGACGATAGTTTGTTAAATTTAAATAATAGTTTGCATGTAAATAATAATTGTAATCATAATAATAGTGTTATGCCTAGTATAAATAATAATGTTACTGGTGTTCCTAATTATAATCATATCACTTTTAATTAAAATACAAACAATACAAATAATAACCCAATTCAGTATACTAGATATGGTAAGGAAATAAAGAAACCTAAATAATTATGTTTAGGATTCAATTTTTGTTATGAATTATGTTTTATGTTTATGTAAATTGTATGCTAAGTAATGTCCTGTTTTTTATATTCCAGTGTTAGATGTTTTTAAGATAATATTTTTTTTTTTTTTTTAACGTGATAAGGGAAATACAATATTTTGTAGTGTAGTATAATGGTTGATTTGGCAACTCTGCATATACGGCATTATCTTGAGCATGTTTTTATGTTCGACAGATTTTTGAACTTGATGTATAATTTGTTAAACTTTAAAATTTAATAAAACATAATAATTTCTAAAATCGCAATTAATTAAAATAAACTATACAGGGTGGAATTTAAAATCACCGACAAACGAAAACTGGAGATTCTATGATTCAAAATAAGACAAAAATGATCATAAACGCTTTTCCGAAAATGCTTCCTAACCGAGATACAGGTTGATTAAAAAATACTTTTTTTAAGGTTTTTTTAAGATTCCTCAAAAACTACAAAAGATATTACACTGAGATTTGGTACACCTAATTGTCTAATTACACATACAATTAAACAGGTGAGTTTGAGTCAACTGACTCCATCCAGTGGCGTAGGATATTTTAAGTTAACCAGTTTAAGTAGAAAAAAACGCACGCCCCTGGTTTTTTTGAAGAAATATTTTTTTGATAGAGTCAACATTTAATTCTGCAAATAAAATCATACTTAGTATTTTTTCGATTCGGTACCCCGTTTTTGAAATATTTTGCATTAACGTAAACAGCCACATTATTCAATAAAAATCAAAATTTGTTTTATTTTACAAAAAATAACGCAGTTAACTATTAGGTACATTATTAAAGAGATATTGAAGGAATCAAAAAAAATTATTATTTTATACATATTGTTTAAAATGTCCTCCTTCCTTTTGAATGCAAGCTTGTATTCTTCTTAGCAAATGAAACCTAACACGCTGAAAAGTTTGTGGCATAGCCTAATCTCATCGCATGCCATCTGTATGCGATTCCAAAGTTGTCACAACAAAATCCAATGGGTTTAAATCTGGTGATCGTGCCACGGTACTTCACTTACTCGTCCAATCCAGCGTCCAGGGAACCACGCATTTAAAAGTTCTCTGACGTTTCGTGTAGAATGTGGTGGCACCATCATGCATGAAATACATGTTCATTCTAACATTTACTTGTCGAACAATTCTGGCAAACCTTCTCTCAAAAAATTTAAATAGAATTCGCCAGTAAGTCTTTGAGGAAAACGGATAGGTCCGATTAGGTAATCGTCTAGTACATCTATCCAAATATTTTCGCTAAATTTATGTTGGTGAGCTGCAACTACAGTTGGATGCTGATTTTCATCTAACCATTTGTGGGAATTATGCAAGTTTATATTTCGGGAAAAAATACACTCATCAGTGGTCAATAAGTTTCTAACAAATTGTACATCTTCAGCACTTTTATTTAAAAACCATTCGCAAAAATTCATTCGACGAGGATGGTCAGCAGGAAATAATTTTTATAGGTGAAAGGGATGTAAATTTTGTTCTCGTAAAACTTTCCAAGACTTGCTATGCGACACAACAAACTCTAGACCTAACCAGGGGCGCGCCAGGAGCATGCGGCGCCTGTGTCAAAATTTTTGATGGCACCCTATTAATTAAAAACATTTGTATCAAAAACTAATATTATAAATATTTTGCATGCCTAGGTGATAAGAGCCCCAACAACTATAGGTTCGGACACTTTAATTTTTAATTCTCTAGTAGCATTTTTAAGTAATACGACATGAATAAAAAAATAATGAATAATTAATTTGAAATACTATAATTTTTAGGCTTATATTTAGGGACATTTAAATGACTGTTTTTGTTATATTCTTAACGCATTGAAATAAAAAACACACAAAGATTGAAATAGTCTGTGTAAACTTTTTTATTTAAAATACAAAATTACAAACACAAGAAAACAGATAAACAACAATAATAAATGAAAAATATAATATTTATAATATAAACATAATACATATTATACGGTAAATTAAATACAAACAATGTAAATAAGTCATTAAATAAATTTTACTTTCCTAGCTTTTAGCAAAGAAAAAGTTTGGATAATATCATGAATATCAAGTTTATCCAGTATGTCAGACTCAATTGAAATTATTGCGAGATCTGATAATCTATTTTGCGCCATTGTGGAGCGTAAATAACTCTTTATGATTTTAATTTCGAAAAAGACCGCTCCGCGGACGCAACTGACACAGGTAATGCTAAAAGAATACGGAGTGCTACAGTAAAATTTGGAAAAACTCCTACTAAATCATTTGAATAAATATACTGAATTATTTGGGATATATCTTTTTGAATTCGTAATAAATACTTGACATTGTAAAATTTCTTCACATAAATCATCTGCGTCAATATCGGACTGATTTTCATGAGTTAATTTCGCTTGTAATTTTTGCAGCAAGATAATAGGTATTCTTTATTTTGTAAATTATCTAATGAATATAAAATTGGAATGAATCCATATGTTCTTTTAATAAAGAAAATCTGTCTTGTAACGAAATTAAAGTTTGATCTATTATACAGAAATAAAAATTTACTTTGAATGAATTTTCAGGATTTACTATAGGTTGATCTTCATGTTCATAATCAAATTGAGTAGATTTTTTACGTCGTCTTAATGGCCTCGCACTACGAAATTCAGTTTCTATGTCAAACTTTTTTGCAATTAATTTGGAACTTGCAACAATTTCTGCAAAACTAGCATCAGATCGATAATTAGTTAAAAATGTATTTAGTTTGTTTAATGCATCCAAAGCAAGTTGCAAATATGTAATTTGAGATTGAAGCATTTTACTCACAAAATTTACTTGATTTAAAATATTATACCACACTTTAACGGAGCAAATAAATGTAAATGTAGAAATTTTTTCTCCCAGACATTTTGCTTGGTATTTAGATTGTTCGTCGACTCTTGTGTGGTCATTGCAAATTTCAAATAATGCATCAAAAACTTCTGGTAAATATTTATAGAAAGGCTTTATGGCATCAATTCTACTTGACCAGCGTGTTTCGGATAAGGCCTTTAAAGTTAAATTAGTAACATGCTTGATTAAGATATTCCATCGATTAGTAGACGCCGAGAAAAATTTGTATAATTCTTGTATTATATTAAAAAAATTTATTGTTTCATGGTTGATATTAGCGGCATCATTTACAATTAGATTCAGGCTGTGATTGGCACAAGGAACATAAAAAGCTCGCGGGTTCAAATCTAAAATTCTTTTTTGTAGGCCACTATTTTTGCCGCGCATGTTAGAGCCATTATCATAGCCTTAGCCTCTTATATTATTTATGTCTAAATTTAATGTTTTTAATAGATCAATAAGAAATTTTGTTAATCCAGCCCTTGTAACATCTAAAATTGGATAAAATGCTAAAAAATGTTCATGTATTTCAGTCGATCCTAATGCTAAATTGAAATGAAAGAATCGAATTATTACACTTATTTGCTCAATATGAGAAACATTCGGAGTGCAATCTAATATTATTGAAAAATGTTTATTTTGTCGACATAAATTTATAATATGATTTTTAATATTAAAAGCCATTAAGGAAAGTATTTCATTTTGGATTTTGTCTCCTAGATATGTTGGCATTTTCTGAAATTCGGAATCACTATTTATACGTCGTTTGTGTTCCGATATAATAGGATCAAACCTTTCTAGCATTTCAATACATTTTAAAAAATTACCATTGTTGCGATTGTAAAGATTATTGCTTTTGTCTCGAAGTGCTAAATTTTGTTTACATAAAAATTGAATTACATAAATTATTCGCTTTATTACTTCATACCATCGTTTACTTTCAATGTCTGATATTGTTTGCTGTAAATAATCAACAGTAGTTTTATTTTTGAACGATAGAAGCAACTCTGTTTATTTTTTGTAGTTAGTAAAGTGAGTGGAAGTTTTTTTATGGAGGTTCAGGTACATTGCTATATGATGCCAGTCATTAAATCCCTGAATAAATCTATTTTGCTGAGAAGGTTCGAAAAGTTTACAACAAAAGCAATAAACATTATTTTTCGTAATTGAGTAAATCAACCAATTTCTATTACATTCTTCACCATTTTTTAAGTTTCTCTATAGTAACTTCCAGAAAATGTTCGACCCAACAAATCGCGCGGAAAATTAAAGTTTTTTATTTGTTTAGGACCCGTTTTTATAATAGCTTGCCTAGATATGTGAGATATTGGTTCCGGCCGAAGCCCTGGGTCATCAAATGCACATTTATTTATTGGATCTGTACCTGTCTCTTCAGATCCAGATCCAAAAACAGGGGTAATTTCTTCACTGGGAGTTGGTTCTGGCTGACTTTGTATTTTGAATTCATCTACACTGCAACCGGGTACTGATTCCTGAATTGAATCTGGCGGATAATCTTGGTCAGTTCTGGTCGTTTGTTTCGTAAAATACTGTGTTAATCTTGAAGCATTTTTCTATTGTTCTTCTTGGCGTCTTTTTTTATTAATTAAATTTTGATGCCCGGAGAGTTTCTTTTTCTTTCTTTCTTGAGACATCTAAATAAAAATATTCAATAAATTATAAATGTAATGATTCTATTACGAAAAGTCTTGTTTGCGTTATTTGCTTTAGTTTTGCTTTAATTATAGGAAAGTATGAAGTAACATTTTCGAATAATTTCGCTTTTATTACTTTTTTTTCTAGATTTTGCAAACATGATCGCTACCCCTATTGGGAAATGGGTATCGTTATGTTTATTTTAAATGCAAAATAGCTTACCTTTAATCTTTAATGTTCTTGATATTCTTAAATTCACATTCACTCACAAATATTTTAAAAATACAAGGTACATAAATTCTACACTAGTGCAGTACTGCTTGCTGAAGGAGAATGAAGCAAATAATATGTTTGTTCAATCATAGACGATTTCAAGTAGTGCACGTTTTAACAAGACTAAACGAGTTAGAACGCTTGCGCTTCATTTTGTAAATTCGTGCGTGGACAAATTTCCGCCGCCGCGTCGCCCGCGCGCTCCCGCCCCCGCGGCTTTATATCCATCGGCGATTTAATATGAAGAGTCCACTGTATACATGATATTAACACGACTATACGAACTTTTCATGTTAGAACAAGAATAATTACTGATATCATAAATAAGTTATAATAAAATAAGGCGAAATTGAATTATTTTAATCGCAACCTATAACGAATTTTGAATTTATATACATTTTCAAGGCCTCCTGGCGCCTGTGTTCGCTGACACATTCGACACGTGGACGGCGCGCCCCTGGACCTAACTCACGCGTAGTTATAGATGAATTTTCATAAACTCTATCTAAAATTTCTTCCTCAATTTCAACTGGTACACGAGCATTTCGTCCGGAATTTTTCTTTCCTTTTAAAATTCCATACTCTAACAAGTTACGATGAAGGGTTCTAAACGTAGTATGATGTGGACGTCTTCTATTTGGAAATCTTTGTTCATAAAGTCGAGCAGCTGCACGAGCATTGCAATTAGTATTACCATAACATAAATGCATGTCGACCAGTTCTCGTTTGGAATAACTCATTTTTTCACAGTAATTACACAAACAATGAATTACAAAACACGCGTAAATGCAACTATTTTAGCAAACATAAGATACGTAACTGTCAAATGCAAAGTAATCTCTGATTTATTTAATTTGGTTATTACTGAATAATGTAGTTGTTTATGTTAATGCAAAATATTTCAAAAACGGGTGCCGAATCTAAAAAATACTAAGTATGATTTTATTTGCAGAATTAAATGTTGAATTTAACAAAAAAATATTTCTTCAAAAAAAGTAGGGACGTGCGTTTTTTTTTTACTTAAAGTGATTAACTTAACTCTACGTCACTGGATGGAGCCAGTTGACTCAAACTCATCTGATTAATTGTACTTAATTAGACATTTAGATGTACCAAATCTCAGTGTAATATCTTTTGTAGTTTTTGAGGAATCTTAAAAAAACCTTAAAACAATTATTTTTGAATCAACCTGTATCTTGGTTAGGAAGCATTCTCGGAAAAGCGTTTATGATAATTTTTGTCTTATTTTGAATCATAGAATGTCCAGTTTTCGTTTGTCGGTGATTTTAAAATACACCATGTATAATAACCCTCTAGTTACAACTATCCTGGAAATTTCGTTATATTCATGGGTTGTATTCATTCACTGATAGTAACCACTTCAAATAAGTCTGTACGTATTAGTTGTGGGCTAAATTCTAAACGTTGTGTCTTTTTTTTCCGTTCCTCTGAAAAGTAGTATTTAGTAATTCACCATTTATTACCGAATAAATTCCACCTAAAATTTTTAATGGCATGTTAATCGGCAATCTACTCTATGTTTATTGACTACAAAGTTACCGTAAACCTAAAACGACTCTAGTTTCCGTGTATGTTCAGAAATATTTTATGCAGAGCTGTAATTTACTTTATGAAATTAGACACGCATCGTTCACAATATCACTCTATAGAAAGCTTCCGTCCGTAAAGGGTACATACAGAGATTCACCCTTAACAACTCTTCATTAGGACTGATGATGGCACAAATGTATAACGATGAGTCCAGTAATGAACGTAGGAATGTACGCAGCTTGAATAATGGATTTACTTGTGCAGTGCCGGATTTCGAGTAATTAATCTCTAGATTATAACAGTTTGTCGAAATGTGGAGTTAGGGCACTTATACACGTATTTTCACTGTGAAAGAAACTGAAAATCTGCCAGTCTCAATTCACATGCCAAGAAACAATTAACCAAACCGGAGACAATTATCCGTCTAGTCTCATTGTCATAAGCTGACTTTTATCCCTTGATCCGTCTCCCGCATTACCATTTTCCCTCTAACATATAACAAGTAATTAATTAGTGTGTACCGAAAACGATCGTTTGGAATTAATTTAGTCTTCATCTTTGTCTGTCCTTAGCAAAAGGTTCATTCATTAGTAATAACAAGAGAAATGTAGAAAATAACTGCTGCAAATTGAATAATTATAAATTTTCTAATTAAAACGCATGCGTTTTAATCGCGACTGACGTAGATTCGATTCGGGTACCAGATATAATAAGCTTTATTAATCGAGTTCATTAATATTTATGAGTACGATTATGGGGTATGTTCGATTTGAATGCTAATTTTAAAACGCTTAAGATGAAGTAAAACACAATCTTGTTTATAAAACTCTTTTTATACACGCGTTTTTTTTATACTCTTAACGACGTTCTTGTAAGAATTTCAACAAGAAATTGCTAAATAACGAAATTTACATTTATAGGTATATAAAGATGATTCCAAATATTCTGTTTATACGTTAAGCTTCTTACTTTTTCCACGTATTTGCATTTTAATACAACAAGCTTGTTGAGATCGGGAAATTGGATCATTTTAATATTTAAAATTACTGCTTTATGTATAATTTCCATATTCAAGTAAAAAAGCAAATCATGTCTTGATAATCGTATCACGTTTTTTCAACACATCATTACAAATATTATCGTAACGAAAAATAACTGTTCCATTGTAAGATTGCTTTCTTCTTTTACATATTTACATTATTGTGAGGACATTTTTTTACTTGAGTGGACAAAATGGAACAAAGCGAAAAAAGTAGTAAACACAGCGTTTTTCCACAATCAAGTCTTTATAACAGGGAGTAAAATCAGCGTTTACTCCCAAAAAATTCTCATCTGGCATTTGTATAAATTAATGTCTACGTTAAGACGACCCATATTGTATGGAACAGTCCCTCGTCTAAACACATCATTTCGTATATGTAATTATTTTAATAAATTACGTAAATATTTCGTATTTATAAAGGAGTTCCTTTTTGTTCTGTTTCTGGCCTTTCATTGTTTAGAAGGAATTAATCAAAGTCTTGAAAGTACGAAAAAGATAGCGCGGCCTTCAGATAAGACACAATAGAATGACATCACAAGTTCTACAATTTACGAGACTTTGATCCTGCGAGGCAGTATTAAGTATCAAGTCTGGTGGGAAAAGAATTTGTTTACAACAATGTCTTGTACTTGTGGAAAATAAATATACCGTTACGTGTAAATAAATATAGTGTAAATAATTCTTTAGTTAAGGTTGTGTTAATAAATAACTGTTTCTAAATAAATAATCGTTATAGTGTAGTTGTATTTAGGATGGTAGAAAATCAGAAAATGCCAAAAAGAAAGTGTACATTTAATAGAGATTTGAAAAGTGAATATTTATTTATTAAACAGACAACCTCAGATAGTGATGTAAAGTGCTTAAAATGTTGTGCACAGTTTTCGCTTGCACATGGTAGAAAGTCGAATATTGTTCAATAGATATCAACACTTATGCATAAAAAGGCAGATTTTGCTGCTTCTAGTGTTCTTTTCGTAAGGACATTTAGAGGTGAAGAACAAAAGCTAGCTGATTGAATGTACTCGGTTATACCACAACATGATCCACCATTAATCATTTCGTTTTATGGATTGCACTAGTAAGCTAATAAAAGGTCGTTTCCAACAAAAATGGACATGTGGCGTGTAACATTTTACAAATAGAAACGAAACAATAATTTCCGTTACTAAAACCAAGACTTTCATCATCATCTGTCAACTAACTTAAAAAAACTTAATCCTGTAATAGAGACATTAGAAATTCGAATTTCGCGCTGTTATATACATTAAATGATTGTTGATTATTTGTATGTAAGTGTAATTAATATTAAGATGAAAAGCTTCAGTTTGTTTCGACAAGTATTCACATATTAAACTGGAAAGCTTTTAAATAAACGCGGAAATTTGCGGGTCATGACGTCTATTTGTTAATCAGTCGCTTTAGGTAAGCGATCAGAGTTGGTTGAAAGTAACCGAACGGTTAGAAAGCGATTGCTGCAGCTTAAGTCATGCTGCCATTAAAATGGAGAAATTATAACGAAATTTCAGTTGGTATAGTGATAAAGAAATATAAATACTTTCCTTATTAATATGAGGAAGTAACTGAAGCAAATTAAAGTGTAAATATTATCAAGTTGGTGATAAAAAAAGATTACGGAATAAGTTAAAATCGCGTTTTATGTGCGTATTGAATGTGCTCCAAGTTGGTGTTTCGATAGCGAGTGATAAATATAAAATAAGACAATCGATCCAGTATAATAGATCGATATATAAGGTATAATAACCAAAAAACATTGATAATTAGAAGCATAGCCGTTCGTAGGTCGCTTGCATCTTGTCGCGTACGCCATTTGTAATTAAAACTGAAGAATTAAGTAAAAATTGAATAGTGTAAATATGTCAAACTATTATTTACAAAGATCATTAAACTGTGGGAAAGAAAATTAGAATCGTATTCATATACAAAGAGAGTGAGAGAACAAAGGAGAACGGTTCCAGCTTGGCGACAGAGAACTTCATCAACTTACTCGAGGCCTCAAATGGTCCGAAGGAAGCGCAAGAATTACGTCATCAGCTCGAATGAAGTGATAAACGAGTAAGATTATTTATAGTGTAAATGAAAGAAACTTTGTGCGTTTTGCTTATTTTTGAATCTATGTTTAAATGCCAATGCTGAACGAAAATATATTTCGCTCTTCATTGCTAAAGGATTGTTTGTACATATTACGATTAATTACTAACTTAGAATTAAAATTGATTTTTATATAATACTGTAAACAAAATAGTCTGCATTTCGAATTTTGAAATTATAAATGATAATCACTTTTTATTCATTTTTATTACTGAGCTGAATATGTGAATACTGACGAAGGCAAGTTATATTTCAAAATACAGGTAATTAATAACATCAGATTGAGGATAGCGTTGGTAAATGATAACAATAACCATTTATTATATTATTGAGCTAGCTGGAGCGTCCCCATACAAGGAAAAAGGAATTTGTTAAGCAATTATTAAAGTTCATTGACTCAAACAGAAATGTGATAACTTGAGCTCGGATTAAATGCAAAATGCACATTCTACAATATAAATAAGTCATCAAAAATATTTTGTTTATACACGAATCGCATAACGTAAATTCGATTGACACCAACTATATTTTGCATATTTACATGATGTTGTGCATTTTTTGCATATTTCACTCATTGCGTGCATTTTATTGCATACTTTTTCAATTTAAATATTTTTTATTATGAAAATGAAAAATTACATTTATTCTATACGTTAGTGAAGTGTTTGGCCGTTTTTTTCTTCTTCCCATTTTGGAGATTCAATGAAATTATATTAAATTATGTGTATTCTTGCGTATTTATTTATCTACAGGAAACTCATTAAGGTAGAATGCAATAAACTTTTCAGTTTCGAATTTTCTGATGTTATTGTTCTGAGGGCCATTGGCAATAAGTTACTATTATTGTTCGTTTGAGTAATTAAGTTTGTTATCCAAATTCCAAATAGCAATTTAATGAGATTACTTCTATGAATGGGTGAATAGACAGGATACTTTAATGTTAACAAGCAATTGCAACATGCGTAATACTTATATCAAAAGTTTACCGATTCAAACTAAATAATTAATGATTTTTATTACAAATTATTATTAGTTTTATTAAATACATAAATAAAAAGTTCACCTCGAGTAGGATTTGAACCTACAACCTGCACTTTGCTAGAGTACCGCGCTAACCAGCTGCTCTATCGAGATTCAAACCCCACTCGATGTAAATTTTGTCTTTATGTTATTATGATTTTTATTGTCTGTTATTGTCTTATTATTCTATTAGTTAAGCTCATTAGCCATTAGTCATTAATATTATAATTATTGTTTTATGTGTATTGTATATGTATTATTTTCAAAATAAATGTATAAAAATATTTCATTTATTATTGTTAAAATTAGTTAAATTTAGTGCATATGCTGCATATTTTTGTGCATATTTTACAGATACAAGTGCATATTTTAAAGATTTTAGATGCATATATATATATACATTTTTTTTTTGAGATGTTTAGATAAGAGAAAGACAAGGATCGGATAGTTTTAACTAGTAATTTCTTTAAAAAAGGGGTGATTTCAAGCATGATACATGTACCAGACATTTATTTGATGTAATTTGGTTCACGATGATTAGAAAGTGGATTTGTTTTGGGTAAATCAATCTGAATAACATTTATACATTTTGGTTTAATCATAAAAAGCATTGTGCTACGAACAAGAATGTCAGGAATGTTAAATAAACTTATTTCCGTAAATTCAATTCAGTACTTTAGTTTGTTTCAGTAAATTTCAATTTTTCGAAAGTATTTTGGCATGTGAATATTTTACAGGTGTTTAACACTAAGTGTAAAGATAGATTTATATTAGGGATATTGTATAAGTAGTTTAGAATGCAGGAAATTTGGTAAAATTTAAGAAAGGGTTATAATATGAACTTAATATGATCATTTCTCACATATTTTTGGAAGCGATTGTGTGACAAACATAGTGATGCAATTTAAATATTAAGAACAGTGCATAGAACATATTTACACATAGATATTTATATGCAGATACATTTTTATAGTAGAATTTCAAGTAAGTGTGTTAAACGATATGATTTCTTAAAGTGACAATAAATTATACAATGCAAGCGAGGTGAACAATAAATACAATAAAGACAGTTATTACAAGTTATTTGGATAACATTTTGAGTTACATGAACGTTTTTAAATGTAAGTTATTTGTAATTTTAGAATTAAGTTTGGTTATGTTTTAAATTTTATGTTTTTTCACAAATTTATACTTTTTTTGATTATATTAGGCTTAAATTGTATTATTAAAGTGATGAATAGGAGGTCTTCCTCATTATTACATAGTAATATAAAGTGTACATAGCATTTCAACGCAAAATTTATGAAATTGTGGTTGATTATACAGTTTTATTTGGTAAAGATAAAATTCCTTTAAATTTACGATTTCGGACTTTAAATGTATGTTTTCCTATGCTAAATTTTGTCAGGATTACATATATGTAATTAATTTAAGTGTAGTTTATAAGATTAGTTAGATATAAGCAAATTTAAATTAGAATAGGTCATTTTGCATAACAGTTAAAAGAACCATATCTTGTTGGATATCTATTTATGCGTAATTGAACACAGATTTCATATCTGTTATTAAAAATTAAATCCATAACTGTATAAGAAAGATATTGCTAAATTTCTATTTTAGTTAAGTTTTCAATTTATTTTCGACCAATCAGAAACATGGTTACATATTTAGAACTGCTTAAAAAAAATGTGGTAACCAACAAAAGGGTATAAAAGAAATTGCCCTGGATTTGAATCTCTCTCTCTATAATTTGCCAGCTGTTTGAAAAAAGTTAAAATAGTGTTGTGTTTTTGTGCTTCAGGTAAGTTTATCTAACCTCAATAATTATCGGGAAGATTTTTATAATAAACGGAGAGACGAGAAATCAGGCGCAATTGTTTTTAAACCGACAATAGTTTAAATATTTAAGTTAGATTACCGATACCTGTGCAGTTTCCTAAATTTCATTACGAATTATTTTTTTCTTGTGACGATTTATGTTGAATTTTTAAAAATTTCATTTGTTGAATTTGAATATTGGTTACGTTTTGCCAAAATAAAATCGTAATCATTTTTTTTCTTCATTTGTGTTTTATTTGTTGCTGTGATTTTCTTTTAATAATTTATATTTGAGCCGGAACCTAAAATAAAGTGACATTAACTTAAACCTTTTACAACCATTAAATATTATTTAAACGATACAATTAGAAAGCATTAATACATTTAAATAAAACATTATCGATTTAAAATTCGTGGTTGAGGTGAAGCCGTAAAGTGGAGAAATATTACCAGTTACCGAAGCAAAGTGAACAACAACCCGAGCACCAGCTTGCAGCTAGTGGGTAAATGGTAGCAGTGAACTTCATACATAAAGATCTTCGATCATATTGGAAAGTGCCTGCATCTATTTGGAACCACCTGTGTGAAGACATCTGTTTGAATTTTGGAATATTTATATGTGAGTTACTTTTGATTATAACCCTGTCTATTGTGTACTTTGTTGTGTTGATTTCCTGCAGTTATTATTTGTTATATGTATAGGTGTAAATGTTTAAATAATACTTGTGTAAACACCTGCAAAATAAGCAAAATTTTAAATTATTTCCAAATTTTAAATTTCATTCATCTAATTAAAATTATAAACATAAATTCAACAAGTCATTGTTTGACAGTTTTGATAATTGTATTCAGTAACGTTACAACGCATGCGTTAAAGTATAAATTTTGTTCAGTTATTTTTTTTCCATATATGATATTTTTTATAAAGGGCAATTCACATGATATATTCGAACTAAATATAATTTCCTACTAAATCCTGAACCCTATCCCCACATTGAGATAAGAGCTAGTCCGGTGCATAAGTATATGAAATTTAATATCATTATAATGATTAATTACATTTAAATATTAATCCTATCCCCATATAATTCAAACGTATTATTATTAATTATTCCATATTAAGTCATCCCAATATATATATATATATATATATATATATATATATATATATATATATATATATATATATATATATATATATATATATACAATAAAAAGTAAAGTTTAGTTAATGAACGTTACCTGTATAAAGTAAAACCATTTAGTTAAAATTGAAAGATAATCATTTCACATTTTCATAAAAACAATATAAAATTTTTACTCAATGATTTTCAAATTATTGAACATTGATAAAGAACCCAAATATTATTCTTTGTAGCCAGGTGTATTCAAGAAAAGTAATAGTCGCACGTAATACGCCGATTACAAAACGGTCCCCAACAGCAGGGCGGACAAAAAGACCGTCACAACCCGTAAATATTTTCCGCAAACTCGCTAAATTGAGATTTATTTGAACGTCCGGTATTTTTTTTAACCTTCAAAATTAATTATACGAATTCAAATTTGTAAGTGTTAAATGTTATAAATTTCCATTCTTAATAAAATATTTCATGTTCATAGGCAAGTTTATTATCAACTTCGTATTTCTATTAACACTGAGTTAGCTAACGGTACATTAATTATTATTTTTTTATACCTTTATACTTGAACATTTTATTTTTGGATAATTGTTCGCAAATAGAATTATTTCCAAATTACAAATCAATAGCATATTAATTTTGTTCTAAGCCTTTACAGGCACACGATTAATTGTTTAGTTTAATGTTATAATTTTTACACAAGGTAACCGCTTAGAAATTAATTTTAAGTTTCATTAGGAACATTTATAGAAATAAATTAATTTTAAGTTTGATTACGGACATTTTCAGAAATATTTTTTTATATTTTATAATTAGGATTGTTTTTTCTTTTGTTTGGTTTGAAAGTATTTGTCCCATATTTTCAGCGCCGCCCTGATTAATTTCGTTACCGCCCGTTTAGACAGATAGGTATTTTGGTAAGCAGTTATTGATTTAAGGTTCCTGTCGCCGTTTGCAAATTATTATTTGGTCTTTTTGTTCATTATTTCAATCACTGGAGTTATTAACTTTGTTTTGACTACTGCATTTTTTAACAGTGATTATCCGACTGTGGTATACAAAAAGGTAGTTGCCACGTAATTATGTTTTTTACCTTGAATGCGTTTTGTTTCTGGTTTGTTTTTTTTAGGTACTTAGGTATATTTTTTTGCCACCGGTGGTGAATATTTATTTTCGAAATTGACATCGTCAACCACTGTGTCTTTTTTCAACTGACCTAACAAATTAGAGGTTGAGTTTTGCACCGTGAGTACCATTTTTTTTCTACCAAGGTTCTACAATTTTTTTTAAATATTAAGTTTTAACTTTTAACCACGATAACAAAATAATTTTTTTTGCTGAGACCAGGAGTAGTTATTTATTTTTTTGCCGTTTGAAGTACTGGGTTCCCTAATCTACAACTACGAAAACTGAATTTTTTTCGAATTAATACTACCGGGACAGCAATCAACAAAGACAGAAGTCACAATACCGGCACCATTTTAAATCTTCGGATACCCTGATAAACCGACGTCTTCGCTGACGCTGTTGGGCTGCTGTTACGTTTCAATTCCCCGTGAAGAGGGATCTAGACCTCTGCATCACCGTTTACCTAGATTGGCGCCCGAGAAACCCGATTATACCGCGATTTTCCCCTCCGTCCACATCAGATAGTTCTGTTAAGAACTAACTGTCCACCGAACATTAATGCGTTATATAAGCTCCATACAAAATGATCTTGGAACGGTGAATTTTGTAAGAATCTATACCGATTGTTCAAATTACTGAATTGTAAAAATTTGTCCTACACTCGTAAAACGTTTTATGAAAGACAAGGGCATTCAAGTTAAACTTCCAGGTGATACTTTAGACAATATATCCCAATATATTATTAAAACGATTGACAAATACGAATTAACAACAAAAGTAATGACAATGTGCGCTAACAACACAAATTGCAATTTTCAAAGAGCTACAATGACCAAAATGACACTTATACTGTTCGAATTGTATAATTAAAACAATGTTGTGAGTGTTAATGTTGAGTGCCAAAAACTGTGGAATATAGTAAAACCAGATGGTTAGCGTTGTTATCTTCGGTAGAAAGACTGATAAAAAAGTTCAAACGGGAACAAAGTTACTTTCTCTCTCAAGAAAGATGTTCGACATTGATTCTAGCACAATTTTTGTTTGTTCTAGTTATGGCTTATTCTACGTTTCATAAGTGTATGCTGCAAGTTTAATCTGAAAAGTATTCAATGGTAGAAGTATGCACGGTTCTATCAAATTTAAAGGAATAATTAATAGAACGGAAAAATGAAGTCTTTTTGCCAAATCAAGTTAACACTATGCTAGTAGCTTTGGTAAATGAAGGAAAAGACCTAGCCGCAACTCAATTTAAAACACCAGCGACCACGTTTTATACTATTTGCATAGCCTATTTGGATAAATGGACGCAACACTTTGAATATTCGCAAGCGTTTTGTTGGGTACTGCTAAAAATAGAACCTATGTGGTGAAAACTCAATAACTGTTTTCAAAACAACATCTTGATATTCATATATCAAAAATATACAATCTATATATATATATATATATATATATATATATATATATATATATATATAAGGCATTAATGCGTCGAAGTACGATATATCCCTTATTAAAGGAGATATCGAAAATAGTTATTTACAAAAATCATGGGTAACTTCAAACTTCATATTACACAATTATTTTCGTATTTACAGGGTGTTACATATTACTAGAGTGAACCAAACATACTTTTTTTTAATGGGACACCCTATATATTATTTAGATTAAGCTCATCTCCCCCATACTTCTAATATAGGGTTACATGGCGTTATACATGGTATTTCAAAAGTTATGGTCAATTGTACACGAAACTCATTCTCGTTTCAACTTGCTGTATACCCTAGACAAGACAACCTAACAATACTTTTTTCCATGCATAACTTTTTGACATTGGTACAGTGTTACGAGAAGCTGCTAATTCCTTATTATTGCACCAATTGAATATAGAGCGAGTCAAAACTGGAACACATGATTTTGTCAATTGTTTCAAATGAATCACCCTGTATTTTATTTTAAAAAGTGAAAATACTCTTTATGTTCTTTCATTTTGATTAAGCACTTCCTACAACTAAAATCGTCAATTTCTGAGATATTTCCAGTTTAATAACAGAAAGAGATTGTTTTAAAAATTTCTATAATAAGTTAGCCGTGATTAATTTTATAAGAATTTTGTCTTAATAACCCATGTTTTTTGAATTGTTTATAATAATTTGTCACACTTTTATTTGTTCACGGCTAACTAGTAGAAATTTCTAAAAAAATCTCTTTCCGTTATTAAATTGAAAATATCTCAGAAATTAACGATTTTAGCTATAAGGAATACTTAATAAAAATGAAAGAACATAAAGTGTATTGTCACATTTTAAAATTAAATACAGGGTGATTCATTTGAAAAAATTGACAAAATCATGTGTTGGAGTTTTGGCTCGCTCTATATTCAATTGGTGCAATAATAAAGAAATAGCACTTTCTCATAACACTGTACCAATGTCAAAAAGTTATACCTGGAAAAAATTATTGTTAGGTTGTTCTGTCTAGGGTATACAGGATGTTGAAATAAGAATGATTTTCTTGTACAATTGACCATAACCTTTGACATACCCTGCATAACGTATGAAATCCTATATTGGAGGATGGGGGAGATGAGCTTAATCTAAATTTGAAATAACGTATGTGGTGTCTCATTTAAAAAAAAGTATGTTTGGTTCACCCTGGTAATATGTAACACCCTGTAAATACGAAAATAATTTTATAATGTAAAGTTTGAAGTTGCCTATAATTTTTGTAAGTAGCATTTTGTTTATCTTTCCTTTAATAACGTATATATCGTACTTCGACGCACTAATGCCGCACTCTGTTTTATATATATATATATATATATATATATATATATATATATATATATATATATATATATATATATATATATTACGCTATAATTTCATATAACTAATGTATATTATAGGTACCAGGTGGTCGTAAAGTAAGGAATAAATTAAATATCTCGTAAAGTACAATTTTTTTCAAAAATCGCTCGGGCCCGTCGATTTTATATTTTTTCGGGGCATATTTTGTGAAAAAAATATTTTTATACAGGGTGTCTCAAAAAAGATTTGCTAAAAAATTTTTTTTCAAACTGCAACCCAATTTTTTTATTGCATTTTTGGATTGCCCTTACAATTCTAAACATTTGTCATGTAGCATGTGCTATACCTAAGTCCAAGCGTTTTGGAGTTATTAACAATATTAATATACCACCCGGTATATTAATTATTGTTTATGTTGATATATTATTATATCACCTAACTAGCTTTAAAATACAGTCGGAGCATTAAGACTATTCACAGGGGATAGGGATCAAATTTAGAAAAACAATTTTAATTTTATGATGATTGATGTGGTTAATGCGAGCATCCAATTTGGAAAATAAGATAATTATAATTAAAGTGAATGCAAGTAATTTTAAAAACATTCTGAATAATTTTCATTGAGTTGTAGCAACTTATTTTTCTTTTTTAATTGAATTCTTTTGAAGATACTGAAATGTGAAATATTTTGTATTGCATCACTATATGTGTGCACCTCCCTATACATAAAATAAATCTCAAAATTTATACTCTGAGCATGCGCTAAGAATACGCTTTCATTTAATCTTTCAATAACGAATACTGAAAAACACAACATCAACAAGTAAGTATAATTACACCTAACTTTAAATAAATTGTAAACCATTTACTTTATATAGCTCAATTAATGTTCCCTTTGGACATTGTTATACGTTGTCCCAAATATGATATCAATGTCAATGGTTACTTATACAAATTGGTACACTGACATAAATATGGCCTCTTTTTCTTGTTGAAGCAGGAGTTGGCCGTTGAAAAACAGCTCCATAAATATCCAAATCTCCTTCTATGATGACTCTATTTCCTTCCAGTAAGTTACTAATATTTCTTCTCATACGTTGACTCTTCATTTTTAGGGTCACCACAATTTATTAAAATTTTTATTTCAAAATAAATTTTGAAATGCACCATGTGATTGAGGTTAATTTTTAAATTAAACACACTTCCGATAATACTTTTATATTAATGGAAAAACGAAAAACAAGTAACAAAATAATAACAAAAGAAAAACAACTTGTACACGATCGAACTTCGGAAATAATTTTAATCGTAGCTGTCGATAACCATCGAATTTTATTTAGGTAAACTAACCTTACTTGTTTTACCGACAATTGAATATCACTTGTTTAAAAAAAAACTACCGAACTTAAGATCGCACTTGAATTTTATCGAAGCGGCTTTATTTTTATTTTAAATGGCAACATCTTGTATACTCAAGGTGTTGGCCCACAAAATTTAAGAATAGGAAGGGAGAGATTGCTTTCAAATCACTTCTATTTATATGAAACTGCTTAGAAACCAAAATTATCAATTGTTATCAACAACTACATCGTATTTTATCTTAAATCTGATTGGCTAATAATTTTCACAATTTTAAATTTAACTTAAAAAGTTTATAACTTCTATACCTCTTAATCTATCTTAAATCTATAAACATTTTTGAAATCTCCATAATTTTTCCTATAAAATAAGTCCAAACACGACCTACTAACTCAACTTATTAAACATGTCTTAATTTTTACTAATTTTTTATGCTTTACAGGCCTGGAATTGATTTCCAGATGAATATGGGATGCTACTACACATCCTTTATATGTCTAAAACCAATTTGAGAAGAAAATTATCTGAAATTTTTATACACCCTTAAAAACTAATTTTGGTAAAATTGTCACTAGTATAATGTTCTGTGACTCGAAATTGAGGCTACTTTATTATTTTTACCTCTTATAATTTATTTTGGCCAATTTGTCCCATTTTATAACATTTTTATATAAGTTTTGTATAGGAAGAAATGACATAACCTTACTTCTATACAGTAATTTTTAAAGTTAGATTTTACATACTTTAGCACTTTAAATGTTTGTGAAAGTGTAAATTCTTATTGTTTATGACTTATTATAATTTATTTTCACTCTTCTGGAAATCCATAAGTTTTAATAGGACTTGTATAGAATTGTTAATTGTCACTAATTTTAAGTCTGTAAATGTTAATTATGCACAATAACTTCAGAACTGCTGTACTATTTATCTTTCATTGTTAATAACCAATGTATTCATTCTGTTTTCCATTCAGTTTTAGCACTTATATTACGTTTTTTCACTAACACGAATGTTTACACCAAACCTGCCTGCGTACACTGTACTTGTGACATTGATATCTGTCCCAAACTACATCTAACATTACGTTTGTTATCTACAACCTATAACTCATGTCTTAAGGGAAAATTATACTTAAAGAAACTTACTAACTAATAATAAAATTGATTTATTTCATTACGATACCAAACGTACACTATACTCACTTGCAATATGTTGCGATTTATCATTATTTTTACATTTTTATTAATAATTATATATCATTGGTCCAACTCAATGCTAATTAAACATCCCTACATAATCTTATATATAAAGTACCATTTATACCCATAAAAATGAATTTTCTTACTACGTGAATTATTTACTTTGTTTCAAGTAAATTCTAAACATCTCAACATATATATATATATATATATATACAGGGTGTCCCGTAAAGAATGGACCATAGTTCAGAGGTAGTTTTCTTGGGTTAAAATAACTCCATTTAGGCCAACTTTCCTTAGTCCAATTCTGCTTCCTAAAAAGTTATAACCTTTTAAAGATGCGCTTTTTATATCACTTTTTTTCAATAGCTATCTCATCTTTCGAGATACCTTGTCTAAGCTTGACAAAAGCAGTTCTTCGGGTAGACAAACATGAATATCTTTTTACTTTTAAAGTAAAAGTTAGAGGACGCCATCAACACTTTACTCATGTTTCTGGTTTCCACTGTATTTTTTTTGTGAAAGGTTTGTTACCAAATAAATAAAAAATATTTTCGAAGTTTTTTTATATAACATAAGGGATAGTTACCATTGTGACGTTATACTCTTTTTTTATAGAAATTTATACTTTGCATAGATTAAGGTGACTATGTAAAAAGGAAATACGGGACATGGACTCATCACTCGAAGGGTCTAATGGGTACCAATAACGCCTCAGTAAGGGGAGGAAGAGGGAGAAATTTCTTCTGATTAGTGCAAAATTACGAATTTTTACGCTCTCTAGTCTAAATGACAAAGGGAGTGGTGGTGTATGGTAAGTTTTTAAGCGACACATGTCATAAAAAAAAAAATAAATAAAATCTATTTAATTCTGTATTTTACATCGGTTTTTTAAACTACAAAGTTAATAAAATGACGAGAGAACGCTACTCATTTGTATATTTTTCTAATGAATGCATAATTCCTAAAATATCTGGGCGATTTTGGAGATACTTAAAAATTCAAGTTTGAAGTTGCCTATAATATTTGTAAATAACTTTTTTATATCTCCTTTAATAACGGATATATCGTACTTCGACGCACTAATGCCCCACTTATATATATATATATATATATATATATATATATATATATATATATATATATATATATATAGTCTGTACCATACTTCAAATTCAGCACGGCCAGCATAGGGCAATGTATTTCTTATGGGGAAATTTTGCACAGCGTTGTCACTTTTCTTTTACCTAAGGCGCTATTCTGACCGACACTTTTAAGGTATACTTAAAGCTAAGTAAAACTTAATTGGTATAGAAATAATTATTACAATAATTGTTTCTATGGTAATTAAGTTTTACTTAGCTTCAATAACTTAAAAATGTCGGTACAAACGTCCATAAAACAATTAGATATGAAATCAGATAATGCAAACATTTATCTTATGATTAATTTGTTAATGACTCTGGAATTAAGGTAGGTAATAATAGGGAGTTGCAAAATACTTTTGCGTTAGTTTCTTAGAAAGATTAATTAAAAACGTGAAAAGAGTGAAACCGTATCACACTCCTGGGATAATACATACGATGAAGCAACTAAATTAAACATTTATAACTTGGTTATAAAATAAATAAATTATTAATAAATACAATTTGTATACCTACTTACTAAAGTAATTTTTCAGATATTTTGGGAAAAAACAAAATAAATAAAGTATAATAAAAATTCATTTAACTCAAAATGTTTTTATATGATTTTAATAATTATAATTAAAAAAAATCGGTTTTTACCATGCAGTTGAAGTACCGCGTCTCATATCTTCGTTTAAGCTAAAAGGATTATATATCATAAAAGTGAAAGTTTTGTGTTTAAATAGAATCCGATAGAGGGTACGTTTGGCAATACTGCAGTGCTAAATTTGAAGTATGGTACAGACTATATATATATATATATATATATATATATATATATATATATATATATATATATATATATATATATATATAAACAAGATTAAGTGAAGTAAAAAAATAAAAACAAAAACAAACATAACGTATATGTAGAGGTGACAGCATGTTCTAGCCAAAAAAGATTGACAGAGGTAATAACATATTTTAAATTGTCAGCACTTATGTCACAATTATCATTATATTGACTAAAGTTTCTACACATTAAAAGTATTGAAGATCTAGCAAAACGCCAGTACGATAAAAAAGAATATAAAATGTTGAAGTGCTTCTACTATTTAACCCAGGAGCAAGAAAATTGATTTTATTCATCAAAAATGTACGGTCGACCTTACTGTGCAGTGTGCAGTAAGTTATGAAGGAATTTAATGGATGTTATTATACGCCAAGAGTGTAAGGATTCAACATTAAATCTGGATAATAGCAAGGTATTATCATATTCTTTGGGAGAATGCGTACCATCACATACAAATGAAACAAATTTCAGAAATATTCTTTGGAGCTTTTCAATATTTGAAATATGAACTTTGAAAGTAAGATACCAAACGAGTGCAGCATATTTCAATCTACACCATGCGGAACACCTGAACTTGGAGTAAATACCGTTAAGACATGGTTAGCATACCTGACATAATACTTACTCTGAAATAGATATGATTGGATAAGTGCCAGTAACGAACTAGTAAGACCAAATTCGTGTAATTTCTTAATCAAAACGTAACGATAGGTTTGTAAAAGTAGATCTGCCGTTCACAAATCCAAGCTGCACGTTATTACAAATTTTTGATATATGATATTTTCCAATACTTTAAAGAAGCTCAATTGGTCTTTAGTTTACCATAGCTGTCGGGTCACCTTTTTTTAAAATGGGTGTACAATATGCTACTTTCCAAATGTCTGGAAAAACTGAAGATTTCAGTATCAAATTATAGATAAACACGAACGGTTTGACAAAAATGTGTGCACAATCCTCTAACAGAAAATTTGGGACGCTACAAGCAAAAAAATTCTTTGCTTTCTTGAGAACTTGCGAAACATCTTCTTCTGAAATATATTGTAGAGATACGTTGGTCAGTGGACATACATTATTACTTAAGTAAGATGAAATAGGGACAGAAATAGATTGGTAATGACTAATCGCGAAAACCATTGATAATATCAAGCGGAGTATCAAGTTCCATAACTTTTTCGGATTATTCAATTTTGAATATTGTGTAAATATTGCTTGTACGCAGAAGCTATCAAGTTCCTACATAGTGAATTACAACAAGAATCTGTCATTATTAAATTTGTTAAATTTCCTTAGATAACAGTTCTTCAGCTTTAAATTAATTATTATTTCAGAATTAAACCAAGGTGGGTAATTGTGACGATTGCTAATTTTGAGTTTAGGCACAGCTTTACTAAAGCAATTATATAATGATTCATAAAAAAGATCGGACGCTTCATTTACATTTACTGCACCATAAAGAAAAGACCAGTCTATGAAAGTAAGAGAATGGTATAAGATGTGAAACTTATGCCCGTATGTACCGTTTTCTCCTTAAGCCAAGCTTACTAAAGCGCGCTTAATATTTAAGCCTGGCTTAAAATCAGGTCATATGCACCGCAGACACATAAGCCGAGCTTGCCTAAGCCACAAAGAAACGTGGCAACGTTGTAATATTCGCAGTATTTTGACAGATAACTAGAACGTTTAATTTACACAACCTAAAAAATACTGAAAAAGGTGATGTCCGTTGGATTAAGTGTTAAGCTTTGATCAATTATTGTTATTATTATATTATTTCTGTTCGTTGTAATTCATAATATTATCTGGTTTTGTACCTGGCGCATTCTTTCATAAATAAATTTTCGTATTTATTTCAACCGTTCATCGCTTTCAAGGTATTATTAAATAATTTAAATATCTCGCTAAGTGTTGATAATGTCGTGCGAAAAGAAAACTCGTGTGCCAAATTTTTCTACAATGGAAAAAAATCATTTAATAAAAATTGTAGCAAATAAATATTCGCAAATTATCGAGGAGAAAAAAACCGATAGGACTTCAGCTGCGGCTAATGAAGAAGCTTGGCGTAATATAGAAATAGATTTCAACGCCACTGCAAATAGTTTAAGTCATAGGAACGCAAATAGTTTAAAAAAGTGTTATGAGAACCGAAAAACAGAACTACGGAAAAATCTTGCGGAGGAGAAGAAACAACTAATGCTTACCGGAGGAGGACCACCTGCAAACGTGAGAAAAACTGAAGATTCAGATGAACTTCTTCTCGAAATGTTAAATAAAAAAACCTTGCTGGGTCTTTCAAACCAATTTGATGATGACGCTATTCAGGAACCCATCGCTGTAAATGCATGTGAAATTAATACTGAAATCGAATATGACCTTATTGACGAAGACAATGAGGAAATTTATGTTGAAATGGAAGGCAAAAAGGTTTGTATAATGTATTGAAATTGTAGATATACTTGTTTGCGAATATTATTTGTATGTTAATAAAAGATCGTTTATAATATAGGTATAGGTTGTTTTTCAAATTTGGTTCAACCTAAAATAACATAGGTTGTTCATATTATACTTTTCATGCATGTACAGTCAGTGGAGAAATACTGTGTAGATGTATAACGATAATAAAATAAATTAATATTGTTTTTTTCTGTTCAGGAAGTTCAACAAGGTCTAGCAAAGACCCCTCGGAAGACCCCAAATAGACGACGGCCAACGACTGTAGTGAAAACACTAACATCATCGAATGTGGTAAAAAAATATGACATACTTCTAGATAAAAGAATTGCCTTAGTTGATGCCCAAATGAAGCATTTTGAAAAAGAGAGTGCTTTAAAATTGAAAAAATAGAATTGGAAATAAAAAATCTTGAACAACAAAATAACTAAAACTGTACATAAAAGTTGTTAACTTGAGCTGTGTTTGATCAATAAAACTAGTTTTCACAGACTAATGTGTATAAATTTTAAAAGTAATATTTAATGAAAGAAATTTACAGAACCTCATTTTATAAATTAGAAAAATAATTCACAAAATCATTTCTCACATCATATTCAATATTTTGCTGGACGTTGATTTGAGGAATTTGTCCTTGTTCTATTAGATAATTTAATTCATTGGGACCTATTCCATCTGGAAGTGGTGGGTTGTTGTCATTCATAGTTCGTGCAATGTTATGAAGAACAGCTGTGGCAACAATAATTACCATAGATGTTTCAACTTTACACCTAAGTCCATAGCATAAAGCTGGAAATCTTCTTTTCAAAACTCCAAATGTTCTTTCAATTGTATTTCGAGTTCGAATTTGATTTTCATTATAAAACTGTTGTGCGGGTGTTCTGGGATTTCTGAAAGGCGTTAACAAATAACTTTTTAATGGGTAGCCACTATCTCCTACAAGAAAACAAAACTTAACCTGATTTTACAGTACAAGAACAAACAAACAATTTACCAAGAATAACACTGTGTTGGAACTCGCCAACTTCCAATCTAGTCTTGAGACGACTATTATTGAATATTGTGGCATCATGTGCAGACCCTGGCCATCTTGCAACAATATTTCGTATGATTAAATTACTGTCACACACTGCTTGCACATTGAGAGAAAAATATGATTTTCTATTTCTATAAACCTCACCATCCTCGCCCCCTTAAAATATCATTTTAATTTAAGTTATACTTTTTATGAATTATAAAAACCTGGTGATGTAATTTTGATATGGGTACAGTCTATGCATCCAATCACTCGAGGAAATCGTGCAATATTGAAAAATTCAGTTTGGCATGATAATCTCTCCTCCTCAGTTACAGGCATTTTTATAAACCTATTAGATAAACCAGCAATGGCACACGATACTTTTAGCACTATTCTAGAAACTGTTCCTTGGTTCATACCCATAAAGTCACCAATAATATTTTGGTGGCTATTACTTGCATAAAATGCAAGGCTTGTTAATAATTGATTCATTGGAGTTACACTATTGTTTCTGAAAATAGTACATTAAAAACTATTAATGAGAATAAATAACCACAGTTTTTTGTCTTCTTACAGATTATTATATTCTAGATTATCCTCGATCATTTCTAAAATATTAACTACTGTTTCTTTCATTAATCTAAATCTTCGGTAGAAACTCATGTCATCCATACCTTCAAAGAAGTTAGGGCGGATATATATTTGTCTTGGAAAACCATATTCAATTATATCCAATACATCTAAATCGTCGTCCACAAGAATTTCATCTTCTATTTCCATTATTTTTTTGGAGCGCTATTATAACTTTTTTTTATACAAAAACATAACCTTACAAAAAAAACGCGATTCAAAGCTCAGCTTAACCTCTCTAAACCCACCGATATCGAGCGCTTAACTTTAAGCTAGGTTTAAACAGAAAATACTGACGGTGCATTGCAATTATGGACTTTAAGCGCGCTTAAGTCATAAGCCCGGCTTAAAGGCATACGGTACATACGGCCATTAGTCTTATGGGAATTAAAGTTATTTGGAATATTTTTACATTTAAAGTGAACATAAGTATTTCCGGGAGAAGAAAATGAGAGATGGATAAATCTAATACACGATTATCTTTATTACATATTGTATTAAATTGATTTAGCTTAAAGAAGTTTTGAAGTTATCAATAAGGGACGCAATTGGATGTGATGAATTAGTATATAACGACGTCGCATTGAAATCGCCCACAATAATAACATTATTGTTAAAAACATCAAGGAAGAGTTCATACCCTGTTAAAGAAGTATTAGGAGGAATATATAAAACAAAAACAGTAAAATAGAAATTATAATAAGGTGTTATGCTTATCCAATAATATCGATTGTAGGTAAAACATTAGTAATGCATGAAACATCAACCAGTTTACATTTAAAGCGATTATCTAAGGCTAGAACAGCACCTCCTCCTCCAGAAGAACTAACTACATTGATGTTCCTATCTTTTGTAAAAACATTGTAACTGTTGGGAAAAAGTTCATGATTATAATTTCCTTACTTAACCAAGTTTCACTAATTACTACAATTTCAAAAGTCTTAGAGCTAATATTATTATACAAATCGGCAATTTTGCTTTTTAAACCTCCAGTATTCTGGTCAAAAAACAATAATAGAAACCCCAAGGTTATGCGATACTAGTTTTTTTGAACCGCTACGTTAATAATAGTAGGTTTAGAATTAATGTACCTAATACTTAAATCAGTTTCGCCATTACCTTGTCTTTCCTTCAATGAAAGCATAACACGTTTAAATTCATCCCTTTGTAATAAAGTAGGATCGCGATCAAGTTTCGTATTTGTTGGTAGTCCTTGAAAATTACTTTTAATGGCCGGGATGTGGAACGGTCAGAACTAAGCCGGAGTGTTGATGTTATATTAACATGCTCATCAATTGAATTTAACTTCTTACAGCTTCTGAGTCAATTGTTTGATCCTCATAGGTGATACCGTTGGACTCTGGTATATCGTAAACAACAATGTTAAACTCCCTAGATCTTCTGTCTTTAAATTAATGTATGAAAGAATTAAAATGTTGAGTATAAATGGTAATTTCGCGTTTCTACCATATTCGTTAAGGTAGCAACATCAGTTTTGAATTGTTCATTTTCCTTTATCAATCTATCGAAGGTAAACTACTTCAGATAACTGAAAAAATGTTTTTTTGCTACGCCTAATTCTTTTTAGTGGTAATCCTGTTTCCACCTTAGTTCGAATACCCATAGCATCGTCTAGATATTGTAGTTTATTAGAGAGTTCCCAGGTATCATGTCGAGCCCCACTACATTCGAAGTATGCAACGATACACAACTTTTAATTATTTTAGGAAGATGGTCTATCACCCATCTGTATTACCTTGTTGATCTGATTTTGCAGTGTACAATGC
>JARFJB010001944.1:285000-427500 GCA_036346205.1 Vesta saturnalis
TACTGTTTGATGCGCCTAACTAACAATAATGATAGTTAAGGAACTATATATAGCGCATTAATTTAAAAACAAAGTTTAAACCTTAAAAGAAATATTAAATAAATCAAAAACACTCCACTATATAACGATAAATATTGCGTTTACACTATGATATAAAAATATGGATTAATCCAAATTATTCTTAGCTTGGTTTTTTGAAATTATTATAACTATTATTTCAAAGGAACAAATCACCGCCAATCAAACATGTCGATAATTCGTAAGAGAAAAAGATTTTAACTTAATTAACGGTCAAGGGATATTAAGGTACACGCCCTTTGGGTTTCGTGTCTCACTATATGGAAACTGATTAAATTTATCTGATCTAAAGTAAATTAGTCACCATATACTGATGTGTACATACACATATTCATGTTATCATTCAAGGAGGGTAGGAAATTTATTAAAATTAACCATTGCAAGTCTTAATTAACTGTCGTAGAAGTACCAAGTGAAAATCAGCCCTTAGGATGTTAAAACTTGTTGATGTATTAAAGAATTTGGGTTAACCTCGATAATAAATATTTAATTGGTGTATATAGGTCGTTATTTCAAATACACATAGGTACATCCCACAACATTACCCTTGTGGAAACGACCTCAATGTAATTAACCCCTTTCCAATTAATTCACCTGCAGGGAGCAGAATTATTAAATTCTGAATAAATTACATTTTAACAAAACTGTTTATCTCCCGTTTAATTGAATTTTAGATTTAATGAATGCGCTATAATCAACTTAGTTGTTAATTTAATATTTTACCTCAAACAGTTTTTCATTATTGTTATTTCTTACCACTCAGTCACCATGTCTAAGGAAGCAAATTATGAAATCAGACGCTACGAGTAGCTATAAAAGACGTAGAAACATCACAAATTACACTTCGACATATTAGAATCTATCAAGTAATGTCTCTTAATTGAAACTGCATCAATCAGTTTGTCGTATGACGCGCTTTTATTCTGTAATAAAAGCGTGAAAAATGATTACAGTATTAAAAATACTCAATTCCAAATTGTATAAACGCGTGAACTGAACATAAAAATCTCGAACTTGGTATATCTCTCCATTAGCTTGATTAAATCCCTCCCTAAGTTTCTATTCTATCATAAGCTTTTACGAAAAACGCTTTGAAGCTCGTATTAGAAAGTTATATGTTACAGCCTCTTTTGATTTTAAGAAACGTTTCTTTGATTTTCAAGTCTTAATACTAACAAAGGATATATGCTCAATTTTGTTTTACTTAGACAAATACTGTTTTTGGAGCTTAGGGTATACACATTTTTAGGATTTTATAAACAGTATTCCTTCTAGTTTCCCTAAATATGTAAATTGTATTGAAATTTTATTAACAAGCATCCGATAAAGTAGAACTTCCGTTGTGTAGCACAGACAATTGATTATACTGAGAATAATACATTCTTAATTGTTGATTATTAAACTTAGTGTTTCATTAGTGTTTAATGAAATAAGCAGCAGTAATGTTAGTAGTACTAAATTTAAAAGATATAAATTCGCTAGACGAATGTTCTGCAATGTAATATACACGATGCCCGGGACTAATGGGTCTAATAGGACTAATCGAGAGCCAAAATATTCTTAGTACTTCATATAAACTTTTTTAATACAGACCCTCGTTTTCGAGTTATAGGCCTCCAAAGCTGAAATTTTAAATTTCAAATTTTCAGTATGCTTAGAATGTATGTGTATGTTTATGTTAGTAGTGTAATTAGATTCACAATATTACCTTATAGTGAGGTGGCTTAACGAAATTACCATTACATGGCGGATAAAAGCACCAAATTTGGTAAGAAGGTACCTTAGGGTATACTAATAAATGTTAGCCTAGGAGCCCTCTGAAATTTCTAAAAATTTTTATGTACGGCTCTAAAATCCAAAATGGCCGATAAATACGTCAAAATATCACGTTTAACACAAGCTATTTTAATATAAATTTATAATTACAGCGTCAAGCCAGCTAAGTATAGTACAAACTTAACTTAGGGTAATCTACATATAAAATAATATACAATAAAATATATCCCTATCATTAATTACAGTAATTTATAAGTATAAATGTAACGCTAATAAGAGTTCCAAAAAAAAAGTTATAGCTATTCATTCCATGGAATTTAGTATGCAACAGTCATTGTAAATTACACTTGCACTTGCATAGTGGTGAGCAGTCCAGATTGGCTTTCCCACATTTGCAGTTGCTGCAGTCTCCTTTGCAGGAACATTTAATCAATTCCCGGCATGACCGGGAAACCTCTGGAATTGTCATCCAAACTGGTACCCATGACTCTAAAACCTTCTTCCAAGCAAAATCGTGCGGTGAAGGAAGCACTTGCTGTGTTTGTGTGCTAGTCGTCCAAATACCGGCTTGATAAACTGTCCTACGGATATGTTGTAGAAGAGCATCCTCAGTCGGTGGAAGTTTGTCTATTGCTCGATTCTGCTGACAGAAGAGCTCCTTTCTTATCTGGTTGATACTGCTGAAAGGAGTGGTTTTATCATACAGAACAGCAGTCAGTCGCTCCAGCTTCTTAAAGTGTTCGGAGTCAGCTAATGTAATTCTTGCCCTTGCCAAAGGCCACCCATATATCGGCCAAAGGTTGAGTCACAATTAGTTTGCAGAATGTGCCAATAAGGATGACAATCACATCTGTGTCTACAGTACGCACAAGAATACTCTTTGCCCCTAGCTGTAGTGAATGTAGTACGTGAACCACAATCCTTGTATCTCCCTCTTCATGATTGCAGTTTTCCATTGGCATGTTTGAACCAATTTGTGCAACTGCTTTCCCTGATGTGACATATATATCTTTGCCTGGTGGCCATTTGAACTCTAGAATCTTGAACGTCAAAAATTTGAATAATTCCGTCTTGTTCATTGAGTCACGGAGAAAGTCCATCCAATTTCGTGGCAGTTTGGTGTTGCCAGACACTTTCCTTCTAATCCCTTTACCTCTTTTTTCCCGGGTAGACTCCTTTAAACTGTCTGGAATGTAGGTGTCCCAAACAACATCTAACCTTTGGGAATTTTCCAGCTGCTTATAAAGGTAAGGTAGAAATATCTTATCAGCATATTGATTAAAGGTATCCACACTTGTAGTGGGCAGGCAATGGACGAAGACTGAACTGTCTAGAAATTTGGAGTCATAAGTTGAAGGGGGTTCTGATTGACCTGGCTGGTCAAGACATTACAGTATCCCAGCCTTGTTAGTTGGCAAATGCAGCTTACCAAAGTCTGAAATGGAAGGAGGAAATGACTGTATCTCATGCGCAAAAAACTCATTCAAATCAGATTCCCGATTCTGCATAGTTGGCTAAATAGTTCCACATTGTTCTGAAGCACTTTCAGCTTCTTTCCCTGTTGAAATGTTGCTTTATGCTTTGGTCTCTTAAAGAGTGCAAGATAATTCTTCTTGATAGGATCATGTATAGAGAGGGTGCGCTCATCAAGCACATTTTTGACAAACTCCTGATATTGCTGTTTGCCTATGTCTGCAAAGGTGCGCAAGGTTATAACTACCGACTCGCTTGCGCAGTTGAGACAGTCAAGACATACTAGAGTAGGAAAATCATCCAAGAAGGGATTGCCCATTTCGTTAATGGTTTTACTTAGACTGACAACCTGTTGCTGAAAGTTTCTCTGTGATGGAAGTCCCTGCTCATGATGTTGAAAATTCTTGGGATTATCTGTATCATCATTATCGGGAATGTATTCTGCTTCAAACTGTTTGATCATTCTGGCAACCTCAGGCCCCGAAAACATCCATCGTCGAAAAGCAACAGGGTTTTCTGTGATCCCAATAACACCACCCGAGCCTTTCACAATCTTATTCTCTAGTTCGTGAGCCTGATCAAATGGTATTGTAGAAAATTTGTTGCGTGTTTCTGAAATGACCCAGTTTGAACACCGCTCATATTGATCCTTGGTAGAATCAGGCAATGACTTCATATCCCTTATGTGGACTGGCATCCATCTGTAGTAGTTTACATGATCCAAGGCAAAGAATAGTGGTGTAAGTTCCTCTAAGATAGCAACATAAAGACTAAAGTTCTTTTCCCTGTGAGCTCTAATGAAAATGAGTATAAGGGTTTCATACTCCATGATCAAGTCCCAATACATAAAAGTTGGACTTTTTTTCCGCAGGCTGTTTCTCCAGTGCATTTCAGATTCTTCATCTTTGGGGCACTCAGAGAGTAGAAAAGCTTCATGTTGGAGATTGTGCAGTGCCATTAGGGTGATTTGATGAGCATGTCTAGTTCGAGTTAAGTGTGCTACCTTTAGGTAAGATTCGGCTTTGCCATAGGATGCCACTTCTGAATCTGCAAGGGCAGTAGTCCAGCCAGATCCTTCCAAGGTATCTCCCAATGTACTCCATAGCGCCATTTCAGTGTGTAGTCCCCCAAGCATAACCACTTGAAGTCGCTCACCATGAGAGTTTAGCCATTTCCACTGTACTAACTTTGCCAGGGCAAACAGAGGTTGGCCAAATGTAATTACTGGTATTTGTCCTGGATTAAGGAATTAAATAGCTTGTCTAATGACATCCATGCCATGTCTAATCATTTCGGGTGTGGCCGCCTTCTCATAGAACATAGGAAGAAGTGTACACAGGGCTGGGGGGTCTACTATCGGAGGTTGCATCGCAGCGTGATAGGCAGCCCATGTTATGTTATCGCCACTAGTAGCATTTTCTTCTTGCAGAAGACGTAGTGCATGCTGGAGCCAGTTACATTCCTTTGATTTGGCTGCATCTAAACATTGCTCTACTGGAGACACATTACACTGTGGTACAACAACATCAGTGGTCTTTAAAGCTACGGATGGGACACAGGCATAGCTGTCAGGAAGAGAGTGATTTAAGTCTCTGAAAGTCGGAATTGTAATAGGTGTTTGGCTCTCCCCAGGTTCTGCATTTGTAGGCATCTGGAAAGTACTGATTCCAGTCCCATGGAATGAGGACAATGATGTAGTTGAGCTTGGGTTGTGGTCTATATTGTCAAGGGCAGCAACAGTAAACAGCCCTTTACGGAGACAAGGAGGAGACACCACTCCATTTTCTTCAAAGCGCCTATCCAGTCTTCAATCTCTAGAATCCTGTCATATGAAATACAAATGCCCAGGTGACATAACTTCTGGATAAGTTTCTTACTTCTGGTAGCCGCATGAATATTGATTCCGACATAGGTAGGAAATGGTGGCTCACGTTACTTGCTGTGTCGTGCCTTCAGAGCAGTATGAGACATTTTTTTCTTTGAGTTATAAACGATGCACTGGCCAATGGTTAAGCATGCCCGAGAGTCACGCTTTTATTGATCTTGCAAGCTTGAACCATTTAACATCATAGAAACAAGTGACTTAAGACTTGCAGGCAGTGAGTCTTCTTGACATTGTGCTGGAAAGCAGCCACTAAACTTGAAACCTTGGTGATTCATAATACCTTTCCTGACTATTGTTGCTGCTTTGGCAAGGATAGCAGCATCTTCTGAAAAGTCTCGAATCTTCAGAGCTTCCCTCAACATGTTTCTCATACCTTCATTGAATATGATTACAGTGTGTCTTCCATCAAACTGCTCTTGGGCTTCTGAAAGATGCTCCAATAATTGATTCTTTAGTCTTGTCTTGTTGATTTGTTTATTAAAGCCCAGTTCCTCAAGACGATTTATATACATAAAGTGAATCTCAGATACTTTAAAAAGGAGAATGCCAGACTTCACTGATGTATTAATGTAACTAGTAAGTTCTACGAATGACCAACACTCATTCATTTTCTCATCTGTGTTTTCATCTTATAGGTTTGCCTTACGAGTTAGGCTTCTGTAACAATTTCTAAGCTAGACCAAATATGCAAGGTGGTATTTGCCTTCCTTTGCTATAAGATCTCCTCCAATTATTCTTGTCATGAGCTATGTGTCATTAAGCTCTGTGATCATGGACCGAATATTACTGTCGGTATCAAGTGTTGAAACTTGATGGAGTGGACCTTCATCTTTGCCCTTCTCACAAAACAAGCAACAATCTACGTTCAATGCTACGCGTTTACTAGGACGTGGGTTTTGACAAACACCCGTTTGTTTTCTCTTTATTGCCTTTGCCAGCTTCGAATTATTAAACTTTAAATGACAAGATTTGTGTCATGAAGCGGAATGAGAAGAAAAGTTACTAGCATTTTCATTTATTCCAAAAGACAGTTCAACTGGGAGAGCATCAATGTTTCGAAAATGTTCTACGTTCTTTAGGAGTGTTGTGTAAGCATCTGTTTTTTCACCACTTGTGCCTGTAGTCATTAAAGGACATTTCAAGCTTTCACCAGTGTCATTCTGACAAATTACGCATCGATCCCAGTTCACATCCATGTTAAATTATCCTGGAAAAAAAATGCTCACATAAATAAACTGAAACGAAATCTAAGATGTTAATAATTAATAAAATAAATTAAGGTAAATTAATCCAGGGTTAATTGAGGTAAAAGAATCCAAGATGGTCAACATAATGCAACACAACATTACAAATCTGGAAGTACTACCGCGTTGTCTAAAAGGTACCGTGAAATATAGAAATGTATGTTTCGGTACTTGGACAATGTTGGCGGATATTTGGGTTGGGGGCTCCCACGGTACAATGTACTTGGGCACTGTCTTCGTGGGTTGCGAAATATAAAAATAAAATCAAAAAACACTTAATTTTTCTACAATTTTTGGAAATTTCAGAGGGCTCCTAGGCTAAAATTAGTAAGTATACCCTAAGGTACCTTCATACCAAATTTGGTGCTTTTATCCGCCAGGTAACGGTAATCTTAAAATGCAGCTATAAGCCACCTGACTATTAAAGCCAAGGACGATAGTAAAAGGTAACAACATTAACAACTCATTTGATGTAAGTTAAACAGGTATGCAAACAACATAATTAGTTGCTTTTAATCAAAATTACTAAACACAAAGTTATTACACCATTAAGAAAACGTCAAAAAATACAAGTTATAAATCATTAGACTAAAACTAACTACTAACCAACAAAAAAGCAACGTTATTATAAATGTTCAATATGAATTCCTCTTACTTCCCCGCACTTCCTAGGTGTACGAATGTTGTTTCTTTGCACCTGAAAAGCAATCCCGGGTAGCGAATATCATTGCAATCAAAAAGAATTCTGTCTATTAGATCTTGTCTTGTTTGCACAGATGTTGCATGCACTAAATATTTAATATAACCCCAGAAAAAAGAATTCATAAGATTGCAGGCTGGTGATCGCGGTGACCATTGAAACGGGCCTCCCCGACCAATACATCTATTAAGAAACCTGGTGTTGATGTATATTTAAACTGAAATTAGGAAGGGCACCATCATGCATGAACCATAAAATCCCACGAGTTTGTACTGGCACATCATCAAACAGGTTCCAAAACTCGTTTTATGTAAAATCCAAATATCTCTGGCCAGCCAGAGTACCGTCAATAAAGTTGGCTCTATTAAATGATTTCCCACTATTCCTCCCCAAACATTTACTATAAATCTATGCTGGTTCTTTGTTTGGATAATGCCATGTGGATTCTCATCATCCCATAAGTGCAAATTATGAGAATTAATTACTCCATTTCTGGTGAAACCGGATTCGTCCGTGAAAATAACTTTATTAATAAATGTATTGTCTGCTTGTTGTTGTCGTAGAAACCACTGATAATCGGCCGCTGTCATACTATGTACTTTTTGTACGTGAAAAGAACACAACAGTTGTTCTTTTAGAATGCAATGAACAACTGATTTTGAGACGCTATGTTCTCTTGACAGTTTTCTTACACTCGTTGATGGCTCATTATCAACTGCATTTAGTATGTCTTATTCAACTGCCACAGTACGTACAGTTCGTACTGGACCCAACTTTTTTGGCAAAAAAACTTCCTAAAATTATATATTTGATTTTGTACAACATTCTCTCGTAACCTGAGATCAATACGATCAAAAATTCGTTTCTGGCAATGCTCTGCTTGGAAAATATTCAGCATAAAGCCTTCTGGCCTCTACACAGTTTCGAGGAACCAATCCGTACATTAGGTGCTTATCTGCATGCTCACTAAAAGTGAGGTCTGCCATTGTAACTTTTAATTTAGTGATTAATTATTATTGACAAGTACTGACAACTACCTATTCTACACGACGACTGACAACTATTCCTAAGGCCACTTGATAAAATTTACAATCGAAAAAAATGTTTACCAACTTTCTACTTAATGAGTTGTTAATGATTTCCCTTCTACTATCGCTAAAATGTTTATTTCTACTACATTAGACAAATCTGGGGTATTGTATTATTAAATTAGCTTTACTTCGTTGTCTGGGATTATGCGTAAAAAACATGGCGATTGCGCAAATTGGTCTGCAGTGCATTAATAACATCCAAATATCAGCCAAACGGCTTAATTTATAGAATTCGAACAAGAGTATCTTTTCGTTAGCTTAAGGTATTAGGAAGCTATTTTTTAATTTTTATACCGGTAGTGTCATCCGTACAAAAAGGTTGAATCCTTCACCAATACGACCTGGCTTTATGACATTACTGTGATTCTGTTTACACTTCTAAAATAAACATGAGCATTCATTCTAATCATACTGAAAATTTTATAAAGATCAAATGAACAGTACGAAAATAAAATAAAAACGAAAAAGTTCCAACTTTGGAGGCCTGTAACTGGAAAACGCGGGCCTGTATTAAAGAAGTGTTTATAAAGTACTAACATTATTTTGGCTCAACCTATACGTTTCCCGTTAGTCCCGGGTAGAACCATTACTAAAACAAATCACATGTTGCACAAAAGTGATGATTATTTTTTGTTTATGACGAAGATGGCTCAGTAATGATCTAAACGTTACCACGAAAGTGTAGAAGATAGTGGACAGAAGGGAGGATCCTAAACGTCAACAATCTATTGCAGTCATGGACCAGACGTTCTGGAATAAATATGGAAAGGTTTGTGGGCATAGTCTATGTTTAAACTTCTCGAGAGGCGCGTACGAAGGAAATTAATAAAACACTCTAAACATGGGAGGCATGTGTATCCCATGCCAGCCAGGGAGATACTGCCACCCTTACCATGGGTTCCTTAAGTCTCAGCTCGGTAAGGGCTGATAGTCACCTTTTTTCTTTGCCCCTAGTCTGTTTGGTTTCTATGCTCGGATGCCCGGGAAGGCAGGGCCCAACCGAGCTCGGTCATCGAATGTACTCACTTTCGGATTCACTATTGCAACATCTGCGGTATCAGACCTAATTTTAATGGAGTACACCAACATCTTGAGCAATTACAACCTGACATGTTTTATAATCTGAAACACAAGTTTTGTTTGAAAGCACCGATTCACCGGACTTGCAACTTCCCAAATACAATCTTCACTCCAACTTTTGATACAAAGAAGGCGTATGTCCCTATCTCAAGGAGAAATATCGCTTGTAACAGGATTTTTTCTATGTAGAATAAAAAATTCGACTTGATTTGGTATAAACATTCTGGTCCTAAATTTGTGAAGTTATACTGTTGCACTTATAGGCCTCCTAACGACAGTAACTTTTAAAGCTTCTTCGATTACTTAGTTTGCAAGTGAAATATATTCTGTCTCAGTTTGCATCTTGCGATATCTTAATTCCGGGATATTTCAGAGTTCATAACTCTAGTTGGCTTCAATTTTCATCTACTACTAATCCTGCTGGTCACAGCGCAGAAACATATTTGCTATTTCATGTGATCTCAGCCAAACTATTTCTGAATTCACAAGAATTGTTAAGTTTAGTTTTTTTTTTCCTCTAACAGAGACCGAAGTCATGTCCGAAAGTTAATTAGTGTTAACCGTCAAATATGAATAAGATAATTAAATTAAGTACTATAAATATTTACACCGTAAAGCATAATGAGAAAGAAAAATAATGTTAAAGCTTGCGTAATCATGATAAGCAAACTTAAAGAGTTAAAAGATTACACCGTTAACGTTAATACAAATTTTCTTTTTATATTACGCAATTAAAGTTTGACGAATTATAATTTATTTTGTATTATAATACATATGTTGAATGGAATATTACACTCAAAAACTTTTACATTAATATTAGTTAGAGATACTAAGTCATTCAAAAATAGAATTTGAAAAGCGATAAATATAATCAAGCGAGTCTCAAATTAATAAAATAATTCCTGTAAATTAATTAATTTATTTTTTAGAATTGCATTTTAAATAATAAAATTTGACCATGAAATGTTACATTTGTGAGTGGAAAGTTTATATAGATGAAACACCTGCCATTCGCAAATATACTAAAACATAAGTTTGCCATCTGCGACTACCGTTCAGGAATAAGTTTAATTCTGTAATTATAGACAAGATAAGTCCATTGGATCACTTTCGATGTAAATAAAGTTAACTATGCAATAATTTCTATAACATTAACCAAATAAATATAACTCTACAATGGAATGTTAACTGCTTTCTGTTGTATAAGATAAACCGTATTTTGACAATGCATCCAACCATAAACACATGTGTAGAAGGCAACCGACTTCTGAAATTTTTAAATTGTAAACCGACAGAGGTGTTAATAAGTAGTAAGCAAGCCGTTGTATACAATGAGTATTTTTTTTTAGGAATTGGTAACATTTTTATGTCAATCGCTCCGTTATTTCATAAATAATAATTTTAGCATATCGAGGTAAGCATTAAATAGATTTAATTTTAATTAAAACAACATTTGACGCTGCAGCCTGACCATAGGAAAACTGGGAATTTCCTAGTGGATCCCACCGCGAACGTGCCAACGTTATATATGCAGGTCGCGCGACCGTCTTTTTATCTTTTTCGTTCTCACTGCATATTTGCACAGTCAAAGCTGCTTTATCTGAAAGGTATGAGGTAAAAGAGTACTTTAAATTACTAAATTGAATTAAACTTAATAGATATTCGGTCTATAATTAAATCTGAATGCATTTAATTTGTTTCAAAACTTAGAGTAAAATTTTATTTGCTACTTAAATTCTATCCGCTGCCGTTGAATTAGGTTTAAAGAGCTCGTTCATCATCACCCATTGATGAAGGGTTTTTTTTTGTCAAGGAGACCTGTGACCTTTGTCTAACGTATCCACCGTCCGCCCTAGTTAACTCTGTTTTAGGGGCATCTTCTACCACTGGACAAGACCCCAATTTGTCCTTCACTGGGAAACCTGGACCAACCATTTGGCAAACGAGCAAGCTCAGAAGTAGCCCTAAAGGACACCTGAACAGAAGATTATCTTCAGATGGCGCCCGAATCCGTTCCCACCCCCTGGAACAAAAAACCGCTATCCGCAACCTTCCATGAATGGTTCCGTAAAATAATAACGTATATACCGTAACTTATAATTCAGTGTAAATAAAATATTTTCCAACCAACGAGACTTAATTTTTGTATAGGAATTCGTTGAGGGCAGGATTCACTTGCCATCACCGAAAACCCGTTACAGAATCCCTGATAACCCTAACCATACTCCACATCTTCTACAACTCTTTTTTACATCAAACCCACTTGTATATAACTTATCTGACCATTGTCTAATAGAAATAACTACTACTGTCCTAATTCTATTGTTTGCAACACTGATAGAACCTTGTGGTGTTTTAAAACAGTTGGAGGGCTTTACGAGGCTTCTTTTCAACCTTTCAATGGCGTGAATATTTTTTTAAATCGTCCTCGTCTTCGGACATTGTTCTTTCACAATCTTGTCATCCTCATGGACATGGAGTTACACATTCACAAAAAAACAAAATCGTATAGAGCATTATCGTTAAAAACCGGAGTTCAATAAGACTTGTGTTGGTCAGTACATAAATCTTATGAAATCCACTAAAACGGTCGAGAGGCATACAGGCTACGTTAGTGCTAGAAATACCTGCAAACGTGTTATCGCTAAAGGCAAAAAGTTGTTTCAACAACGAAAATGCAATGAACTAGCTGTATCTCCTATGTATTTAGCTAAAGCCATCAGTAAAAACTATGGTACGTCTTCATTTCCCCCCATGACATCGTTTGACAGATCTGTAGACAAAGTCAATCTTTTTGTGAATTTATTTGCATCAGACTCGTGTCTGAATGGTTCTGGAAAAAATGTACCTCTAGTCAACTCCTTCTTATACGCTATGAAACCAACTCATTTCCGGCATAAGCTTCTACATCGATTATCAGTATGCTTGATATCAATAAGACCGAGGCGGTATCCCAGATATTGTCTTAAAGAAATGTTCCTCCAAACTGGTACCAGTCCTATCTAAGCTTTATTGAATCTCAATTTCTTCAGGGGATTTTCGTTCATCATGGTTAACAAACAAATGTTCAACATATTCCCAAAAAAGGCAGTAAGACCGATTTTCGAACTACTGACCCATTATCATTTTGTCTAAAATCATAGAAATGCATTTTTTCTTTACAATTTACTCCTTAATTACCACCAATATGGTTTTAGGCAGAGTCGTTCAACAGGTGATCCTCCTTCATATGTGACCCAATTTTACAACAATACATGAGAACAATCCGTGAAACAGTTGTAGTCGCTTCAGATATCACACGGTCATTTTACTAAGATTGTATAAGTGTTTACTTGCGAAACTACGCGCATCAACTGGGTGTATAGTTTCCTTGATAAAAAACGAATACGTGTCGTAGTGGATGATTTTTTCCAAAAGAAGTTAGCATTCACGCGCCTACATTTTTTCTGCTACACGTAAATGATCTTATTTCTTCAACGACGAACCCGATCTATTGCTTTGCTAACTTTTCATTATACTTCATTTCAATCTACGTGTAATGGTAATCCACCTTCTATTTCAAATCAAGACATTAAAGCTGAATTAACAATTTCAGTCAACAAAGACGTTTAAGGTATCGTCGAATGGGGAAGTAATATTCTAGTTAAATTTAATGCTCATAAAACTGAGTGTTGCCTTGTGTCCGCCAAAAAACATCTATCATTTCCTATTGTAAGTATGAATGGATCAGATCTTAAGTTTTCAGAATCTGTCACTATGTTGGGAATGACTGTATCTTCAAATCTATTATGGATTGACCATCCTTTGTTAGCTTCCAAAACAGCTGCTCGTAAAATAGGTTTTTGTATCTAAGCAGTACTTTACTTCCCTGTAACTATTTATGCTGAATAACGCCCATATTCGACCTCATCTGGAATATGATTTTTGCCACTGGGTTACTGCTCCCCAATACGCTCTCGATATCGTTGGTCATATTCAAAAAAGAGGGATTGGGCTTATAAATGACCCGTCCGTATCTTGGGACATACAGGTCTGGAGCATAGAAGAATTGTTTCAGTTCTTTGTTTGTGTTATCGGTATTACAATGGCTATTGTGCTGCGGGATTACATTCCTTGAGACTATTTCAGGCCAAATTTGCTAGAAATACTCGGTCTATTTATTCAGATCATCAGTGTGCAGAACAAATCTCCACCTGTCGCACCAAATGGGCGCCATCCACATTATTCTACACGGCCTCTAAACTCTGGAACGATTCCCAAGTACCAGTTTTGCTCTTACTTATGATCTGAAAACAATTAAAATAGCCGTATATAGGAATCTTTCGGCAATTCAACATCTCACTATCCATCCTCCTAAGGATTTCTGAGTGGTTTAACACGGTAGGTCCGGCCTAGTCTGTTCAGGTCCACAATTATTAAAGAAACTCTCATACTAAGAATTTTTATCTTTACAAACCAGACTTGTTAATATCCGTTAATGCTAACTGAAGTTACCGAATGTTATTAAAAAAGCTTGTATTTCCCTCCACAACTTAAATGGAGGAGGTAGAGCTTTGACAAAAAGTATAAAAAAAGTCTTAATACATAAAACCGGTTATTTTTTATGTATCCTGGCCTGGTAAATTTCAAAGAAAAACTGTATTTTATAATTTTGTATTCATATTGTATTCGTCCTCGAGTAAACGGCACCGGGTATAATGATTTTCGTGTTAACGTCTTAATCTGGTGTACCGAAGGGATCAGATGTTGGTCCCTTGTTTTTTTCTAAAAAAATTATAAAGTGTTAATGTTTTCGGGCTGTGTAGAACTGGGTTTGGCTATCACTAGTACTTGGGGCACCGTCACGTAACAGCCTTGCAAATTTTTACACTCCTTGTTAAATAATCTTTGGGAAAATGTGGCTAAATTTTAAATCGTTACATATTTGGTAAAAAATCGACTATTCCTTTTTCACTGTAGTCTAAATTCTGAAGCAATCGAAAGCTTTGCAATCATTTAAAAATTTTGGAATTTCTTTTAACAGAGATTCCTCATTTTCAGGACTCGTTTATGAAACTGTTAGATCTTCATCTTATAATATGATGGCAGAAATTGTGAACCGTTTTGAGATATATTAATGTCATACGATCATTCTATGTCGCTTGTATTCGCACCTAAGCTTGAGTATGAACGTGGAATATAATTTATGTTTACCAAATACGATTGTTACAAAAATATCTGTACTCAACCTTCCAACCTACAAAGTAAAAATTAAGGGAAATGAAATAATGCATTTTTAAGAATAATTATGCAACCTATTTTGTAATACGTTCATAATCAAAATAGGTAACATTATAAAAACAACATAATAGTCTACGTCAGATATACACTTAAACCTTGATATCAGATACAAATTATCAACCGCCCTACTCTATAAAAACATCGATAACACAGTTTAAGCATATTCAACCTTATTTAATTAATTTTTAAGGGCTTATTCGGCTTCTTTTTTAAGAAACATTATAAAGAAAAGTTACGGAAAATAAAATTATATTTAAAAAATATCTCTGTATATTTTCCTATAAAGTTGATCGTTATTCAGATATTTAAAAAGTTTGAACAAACTTTCCACATTAAGAATGTTTTGCCGCCAAATTACGAATAGTATAAAAAAAAATTGCATACAATATATTTAATTCAGTTTACTTATGTTTTGATATATTTAAAATATACAAGGGCGTATTTTTCTATCTACCTAGCCATGAAACAAAAAAGTGACAATGTCAACGAAATTATTGAAAAATTGCTGTCACTGTTAAGGATTGTTTAGTTTGTGCAGTGTATAGAGATTTGAGACAGTCTATTTGTCAATAAAATGAGTGAAACTAAGATTGAACATCGCAGCGTAATAAAGTTCTTGATAAAAGAAGGCAATGGTCCAAAAGCAATTCATGAAAGAATGGTTGCTGTGTATGAGGAAGATGCACCATCTTATTTTCAAGTAAAATATTGGTCTAAACTCTTTCGATGGGGTCGAGAATCAATCATTGATGACCCAAAGTCCGGATGACCCGTTGAAGCTCGAATTTGGTACTGAAAAATCGGTATCTAAAAATCTCTGTCATTGCCAATAAGTCGATATAATCGAAGCAAGTGTTCCCAAAATTTTGCATGACGATTTGGCTATGACGAAGGTGTCTGCACGGTGGATACCCAAATTGCTTACACCTGAACAAAAACTGTACCGAAAAGAAGTTTCCCAAGAAAATTTGGCCGAGTTGGGAAGGGATCAAATTTTTTTTCCCGAATTATTACCGGGGATGAGACTTGGGTGTATCACTGGAACCCTCCTACTAAACAAGAAACCATGCAGTGGGTTCTCCACCACCAAAAAAGGCCGAAACACAATTTTCTGGAAAAAAACTGATGGAAACTGTTTTCTGGGATGCTGAAGGAGTCTTCCTTATTGAATATATTCCGAGGGAGTCTATCATAAATGGAGAAGCCTACGGAAACACAATTAAAAATTTAAAAACTGCTCTGGAATAAAAACGCCCGCATTCTTATCTAATTAGGATTTTAAAGTGTGCGAGTGGGTGTGTGCGTGCCTATGTGTTTGCGTGTGGGTGTGCGTGTGCGTGTATGTGGGTGTGCATGTGCGCGTGTGTGCGTGTCCGTGTGCGTCTTCGTGCGTGCTTTTTTGCTTTCGTGCGTGCTTGTTTGCCTTCATCCATGCATACGTACTTGCGTGCGTGCGTGCCTACGTGCATTCGTGTGTGTACCTCGTGAACAAAATTCCACCTGTACTACTGTAACGAAACCAAATTTCCGTTACCAAAACAAATACGTTTTCTTACCGTCATCCAACCGAATTTTAAAATATTTTCCGCAAATTTGATGAATTCGGATTTATTTTCCGAAATTGATTGTATAAATTGTTATGCGATACCCTAGATATATTTAATTGAAATAATAATTTAGTTTAAATTATTGTCACTATAATTACATAAATTCAAAATATTTCATGTTCATAAACAAGTTTATTATCAATTATTATTAATTTTATTAAATACATAAACAAAAATTATTACGAGTTTTTGTTATGAACGAATAAGTTCAAAGGTAATTAATTAAAAATCCTTGCGATATTGCAGGCTCACATTCCATTAATATAAGTAATTTGACTGTAATCTCATTATATTTAGAATTTACATCAGTTCTACATACATAAAGACAAAATTTACATCGATTGGGGCTTGAACCTTAGTGGCGCAGTTGGTTAGCGGGGTACTCTAGCAAAGTACAGGTCCTAGGTTCAAATCCTACACGAGGTAAACTTTTTATTTATGTATTTAATAAAATTAATAATAATTTTTAATTACATAATTATTTACCTTTGAACTTATTCGTTCATAACAAAAACTTATAATAAGTTTATTATCAAGTTCGTAAACGTGATATCATTTATTGAGACTTTGCAATTGACTTTCTTACTTCATGAATGTATGTGAAGTCCAAGATTGAGTGATTAAAGGTAGTGAGTGACCAACGTTTCCTTTTAAATTATATTCATTACCACGACGCTAATTACCGTCACCGGCGTCTAACGTTTTAACTTTAAGTATGTAAGTATTACTTTTATGAGCGATTAATTAAAATTGTTAAACTGAAATCAAAGGTATTAGTGATCGCATAAAAGTATTCAACAATTAATTCACAAGAAATTATATTAACCTGAATTAAAATATATGTAATAATTGTTTAGATACTGAGGGTTATCAAATACCAATACTCTTTGCTCAAATTCGCTGTCACCTGTGCAGTTTACAGTTTACATTTTGTTTTCCGTATTTTATTGGACTAATGAGCTACATTTATTTTTATTTCCTGAGTAATTTTTTTAATATCTGGTTACATCAGCAGCGATCCGACTACCGCCAAAGACTTCTGGATACCTACTTCTCCACTGAAATCCCTCTGACAGTGACGCTGTTGGAGTTATCTCCAACAGGAATCCAGACCTCTAGAGGAAGGTACCACCGTTCACATGGATTGGCGCCCAAGAATCTGCCGAATCAGTTTTCAGTTATTTTGTATTTTTTACACGAATAAACCTGTTTATAATTTTACTAAACCTTATTTTTTAGTAAGGGACACAGCGTCCATACTTGTGCTATCAGAGCAACGTAAAAGCGTCACACTACTGAATGCATTTCAATTAAACTCGATTTTGGATCTGATTGCTCACCAGATTAGATAAGTTTTTGAGCATGCGCATATTTTACTTCAAGAAAAGGTGTATTAATATACATTTTTCGGAAATGTTTAAAACAAAATTTATAGAACAAATAGTACTACATGATCCCTAATTCCTTTACACTTTCAAAAAATGTATGTTAACCCTTTGTTTCCGGAATTTTTCTTTTTTTGAGAAAAGCGAATTTTTGGATACAGTTTATTATTTAGGCCACACTTAACACATTATTTGAGAATTTTTTTTAATTTTGTTTTCGGTTTAGCATTAAAAGGGAGTACTCGATGTGAAACCACTAGGAAATAATTAAATTTTATTTATTACTTAAGAAATACAGTTCATTTTTTATGATATTCGGTAAAGCAGTTTTTCCTCTCGGAGAGGCATAACGCGACTTCACATCTGAAACAAAATACACAAAATACAAACAAATTAATGTGTTTGTATTACCTAGAACAGTGCCATCTGGACTTATGCGGTTCTGCCTTCGTGCTACACAAGGCACATCTTCCTGACTTTCCATGGGTCGGCATGTGGGAGCAGTAGTCGATCCGAATCTCGTACGGCACCGTTCGTTTGAAATGATTCGACGATAATGAAGTTGGTCGTCCCCTTTTACAAGAGTTAGTTTCAGCTCCTACCAATCCAAGTGCGACAGAAAGGCGGAAAAGTTTTAGAGAAAGTTTGGCAGGAGAATCCGTTCTTTTCGTGTACAAAATAAAGGCATTTACTAGCGATACGTCGACAAAATAAAAGAAAATTCTATGCCCCCATTTTTTTGACTTTCTGTCCACCTCATAGCACGCTTTCAACATATTGAACTTGTCCACGTATCCCATGTGGTCATTGTATCTCTTCACTAATTCGGGACAAGAAACCTCTTGACCAGAACCATCTTTTTTCTTGCGTTGAACTGACTCAGTATTGGATGGATTTAGATAATTGCTCAAAAAATGTACCGGTCTATTATCCATCCATTTTAGAAAAGTTAAGCCATCCAGACTAACCTGCCAATCCGAATCGACCCTTTTCAAACGTTTGTCGTCAACTAGGTCTTTTGGCAGATCTTTCCGCTCTTTTTTCACTGTCCCGCAAGCATAAATCATTACTTCTCGTAAACTTTTTTGCAGCTGAATAGAGTTGAAAAAATTATCAAAATAAATGTGGTAACCAAATCCAACTAAGTCTCTTGTCAAATCATGAACCACTCTGCCACCAAGATTTTCTTTCAGTTATGTCTCCGACTTTTCCGACGTAAATCTGAAACTGGCAAACATATCCAGATTCTTCTGCTCTAATCCAAACCTTGTAGCCACGTTTTACAGGTTTGTTTGGCATATATTGTTTTAATAGGCTACGACCCTTGAATTTGATCATGGACTCGTCAATGGTTTGGTTCTTACTGGGATTTAGGGCATTCTTGTACGTCTCAGACAATATATCTAGCAATGGGCGTACTTTATAAAGTTTGTCATAATTGGGGGCATCTCTACCGGGCGGTACCGAGTTATCATTTAAATGCATATTTGACAAAATCCAAGCAAATCGGTCTCTTGACATAATTGAGCTTATATATGAGTCGCTAAGCTCGACCCTAGAAGACCAATAATCGCAATGACTTGGTAGCTTTTTTATTCCCATAATCAGATTTATGGCGATAAAGGATTTAATTTGCTTGGCATTGGTTGGTACGAAACGATTGGGATTACCTCCTGCCTTTTGTAATGCATACAAATTTGTTTGAAAAACTAAGTGTTCACAAAGTCGATCAGGGAAAATAGCCAGGAATATATCCGTTGGCGTTTCCAAATTTTTGGTAATGTTCGGTCCCGACATTTCAGAAAATTCTTTCAAGGTTTGGAGGCAGTGTACAGACGATTTGGTCCAAATGGTGTTTTTCGCTAATTCTTGAGCTTTTATTACTGAAAGGGGAAATTCATCTTCACTACTCCAATCACCCGACTGGTCTTCAATGTTATTTTCAGCATGCGGCGATAAATGTGCTTCATCCTCAAAAATTATTGGCATAGATCCTTTGTCCAACACATTATTATTTCTTGATTGCGGAGAATTAGTTATAACCGGATCGTCCAAAATTTCATCGTCCGTAGCATCACCTATGTCGCTCTCATTACCATCAGGAAGTTCATGTAACAAATCAAATAGATTGGCTGAATCCATTTCTAATAATTTTCCGTAAACGTTCCGCTTATGACCTAATAAAAAGATAAAGATAATTCCTAGTGTTCCCGGGCTTAACACACCACATATAATTTATGAAATTCATACATTTTTACTAAAATTTTACTTCGGCGACAATAACATTGTGTAATCAAATACTTTATGTGTCTAATAAACTTGAAACTTACCCGCCATATTTTATTATCACTTAGAAAACGAGATAAACAGGTAGCACGAAAAGTGTAAATAAAAACACGTGCATAAAATATCCAACGAACTAACAACTGAAACGCGCGAACGAAAAATTTTGGAGTGGGGCGGCATCATGCACACGCGTCTTTTAAAGGAGTGCACACGATGAATACATTAGGAACGTGAAAAATAATTTATTTCTAAGTGTTCTCACTGTGCGCCCACTAGGAAAGAAAGGGTTAACTGTGATCCCTCTAAATATTTTTTATACTAGGCAAATTAATGGAAAATTAGAATTTACGAGTGTGTGCGAGTGGGTGTGTGTGCGTGTACGTATGCGTACGTGCGTACTTGCTTACATAAAACCTAATTCTTTCACTTTTTCAGAATATGTATGCGAACTGGGATAATTGCGAGAAGCATATTTTGATTTAAATGAAAAAACAGGACGAAAATTACTTTTTCGGTAAAATTGATAATTGAAAAAATCATGATTTTCTCTGACGTAACTACTAATGCTATAAACATTACTACGGGCATGAGATAGATACACACTGTTAATATGGACAAGGTTAATTAATGACTAATGTGGTTTATTGTGAGGAAAGTTGTGTGGTAACCACACTAGATATTTTCAAATGCTAAGTAAATTTATGGCGTGCGTACATGTGCGCACACGTGTGATTATAAGTACTTGTGTACGTGTGTGGGTGTGCCTGTGTGTGTGTGTGTGTGTGTGTGCGTGTGTGCGTGTGTGTGTGTGTGTGTGTGTGTGTGTGTGTGTGTGCGTGCGTGCGTGCGTGCGTGCGTGTGTGTGTGCTCGCGTGTGTGCCCGTGTGCGTGCGTGCTTTTAAGTGTGTACATATAAAATTTATAGAACAAATATAACTACATAAAACCTAATGCGTTTACATTTTTATATACGAACTTAGAGTAAAAAATCACAGTTTGGTTTAGATGAAGGAATTGAAGATGAAAATAATTATTTTAAAAAATGTTTCGAACAAAGCTTATATAGGCTTTAGAAATTTAGAAAATATAAGGTTACATGTTTTTCAGTAGCATTGATAATAGGTTAAAAAGTCACGATTTTCCTCTGACATGAATACTATAAGCATCACTACTAGTGGTAGCTACAACAGATATTTTTTAAATACTAATTACACTATTGACAAATGAGAATTGAAAAAAAAATTTGAAAAATTGTTTTCCTGTAAACAACGTAAAAAACGAATATGAATCCACATTTCTAAGATTCAATATTCAATTTTAGACTTAATATAAATAAAACTTGTTTAAGTATTGTTATTATACCTATAAAAGTTTCATTTAAATGTATTGAACCGTAAGGATCTGAATTTTAAATAAATGAGAGTTTTTGTAGATAAAATTGTAAATATCTGCATTACTTATTTTATACGAATGTATTATGTAGGATGTAAATAATAAAAGAGAAAATCTTGAAAGCTGCACCGTGTAATAGTAGAAATTCTATCTTATCTTTGTGATTTAGACCAGCAGCTCTAGGCTGTACAATATGTGGGCGATTACAGAACCGCACCTCGATATATATGTGCACAAAGACATGCAATACCATCTTAGATCTTGCCATAAAAATTACAGTGCTTGCTGAGACTGTGATAATGGAGTGTGAATTTAAGATTTATTATCTACATTATTATAGTTACTGTCGAGCCTTTAATTGATGACACCTAACTTTAGTTTCTATTGTAAAATAAAAACTTCTAATTTATCAAATCGCTAAGCGTTAAACACATTATTTATGAAGTTATAGTTCACAATTCTGTTAAAATAATGTCCTGCTATTTTTGTCATAATAAAATTTGTTATTTCTTTTAATCTATTAATAATTGAGATAAATTGCTTGTATATCAAACGTATTACTGTGTGAAATAAGGTATCTTTTATTTTATTTCATTTTTGAAATGTTTATTGCTCGCACACATACCGAGACATTCTGTACTATCCAGATATATGGGCAATACCCCGTGAAATTCATTATATAATTGTTAATCTGTATTTTATGTAATCTTTACATTACATTATTGTCTTATATCAGATTTCAAAATGATGAAACACCTTGGAGATCAATTTTGCAAAATATGTTACAGCGTAGTAAAATGGATGCAAAGTTCTTAAACAAAATATGAAATCGGTCGTTACTTCTAGGTTATTAACATAATCGTTAAAGGCAAATAAATAAATCACAGTTTAACAAATTACAGTGTTGTTAAATATATTTTTATTTATTCGAAAGGTGTCAAATTCTCATACAAGAAAGCATACATCTTCTAAGTGCGTTATAATACAAAACCTATGGTGTAGAACACACGCGACATTTCAACTTACAAAGTGGAAATTAAAAGAAATAAAGTAATTTTAATAATAATTTTTTACCTTCCAACCTGCATACAGGGTTGGGATAAAGTATGGAACCAAGTAAATGTCTTTAAAACAAAAGTGACGATATCTTTGAAATTTTTTTGTTAATAATATACTTCCGGTTTAAACGGAAATAACCTCAACTTTTTTAATTGAAATCGAATACCCTGTACATTTTTGCAGATTTTGAGATATCTTGTTATTTCGAATTCGTACATACTGGGTTTGTGTAAAAAATTTGTAAAAAACAGGAATACAGCACTTTAATTAAGGACTTTGTCTGTGTCTCTGTGTGTCTATGTGTTTGTGTGTTTGTGCGTCTGTTAGTCTGTGTGACTGTGAGTTTGTGTGTCTGTGTGCCTGCATGCCTGTGTGCTTGTGTGCTTGTGTGTCTGTGGGTCTGTGTGTATGTGTGTCTGTGTGTCTGTGTGTCTCTGTGTCTGTGTGTCTGTGTGTATGTGTGTCTGTGTGTCTGTGTGCCTGTGTGTCTGTGTGTATGTGTGTCTGTGTGTCTGTATGTCTGTGTGTCTGTGGGTCTGTGTGTCTGTGTGTCTGCGTGTCTGCATGTCTGTGTATCTGTGTGCCTGTGGGTCTCTGTATCTGTGTGTGTGTGTGTGTGTGTGTGTGTGTGAGTGCGAGTGCTTGCGTCTGCACCTGCGTCTGCGTCTGCGTCTGCGTCTGCGCCTGCGTCTGCGTCTGCGTCTGCGTCTGAGTCTGCGTCTGCGTCTCGGTCTCCGTCTCCGTCTCCGTCTGCGTCTGCGTCTGCGTCTGCGTCTGCGTCTGCGTCTGCGTCTGCGTCTGCGTCTGCGTCTGCGTCTGCGTCTGCGTCTGCGTCTGCGTCTGCGTCTGCGTCTGCGTCTGCGTCTGCGTCTGCGTCTGCGTCTGCGTCTGCGTCTGCGTCTGCGTCTGCGTCTGCGTCTGCGTCTGCGTCTGCGTCTGCGTCTGCGTCTGCGTCTGCGCATTGCTTGCGTCTGCGTCTGCGTCTGCGTCTGCGTCTGCGTCTGCGTCTGCGTCTGCGTCTGCGTCTGCGTCTGCGTCTGCGTCTGCGTCTGCGTCTGCGTCTGCGTCTGCGTCTGCGTCTGCGTCTGCGTCTGCGTCTGCGTCTGCGTCTGCGTCTGCTTCTGCTTCTGCGTCTGCGTCTGCGTCTGCGTCTGCGTTAGCGTCTTCGTCTGTGTGTCTGTGTCTGTCTGTCTGTCTGTGTGTTTGTGTGTCTGCTTGTCTGTGAGTCTGTGTGTCTTTGTGTCTGTGTGCCTGTGTGTCTGTGTCCGTGAGTCTATGTACCTGTGTCTGTTTGCCAGTGGGCCTGTGTATCTGTCTGTCTGTGTGTCTGTGTGTCGAATATAACCGATTCTATCCGAACATTGACGAGCGCGCCAGCGCACAATACCCTAGGCTAGCAGCGTTTTCGTTTCTCGTGTGTTTCGCTCTTTAAGGTGTAACTGTCATAGAGTGAGCATTATTATGATCTCCTGCTTGTGAGCCAGCATCAGCGGACATTAGAGATTTTACTGACTTGTTAATAACCTATTACAACATAACCGTTCAAGATAATGATGGAAACGATAACGTGGATGAACTGAATGTATCTCACATCCAAGATGATGGTGATGATTCACAGAAGAGGAAGAAGAGCGATGAGCTAGAGGCGAAGGACGAGTCTCAAAACGATGATGATGATGGCGACGAATCACGGTTCAAGAAGAAGAAGAAGACCGATAAAGGTTGTTATTAAATAAAAATATATTTTCAAACGCTAAGGTTTCCTTCAATTTTGTTAATAAAATTGTTTTTCCTAACGGTGCTCCCCGTCTTGATTCATGTTTGCAGCTTTACGAGTTTTCGCATTAGCGTGTTTTCGTTTGTGTGTTTTCGTATTTGCGTGTTTTCGCGTTATCGTGTTTTCGTGTTTGCGTGTTTTTTTTTGTGTTGGCGTGTTTTCGTGTTTGTATCTTTTCGCGTTTGCGTGGTTTTGTATTTGTATGTTTTCGCGTTTGCGTATTTTCGTGTTAGCGTGTTTTCGTGATAGCGTTTTTTCGTTTGTCTTTTCGTGATAGCGTGTTTTCGTGTTAGCGTGTTTTCGTTTGTGTGTTTTCGTGTTTTTGTGTTAGCGTGTTTTCGTGTTTGCATGTTTCTGCATTAGCGTGTTTTCGTTTCTGTGTTTTCGTGTTTGCGTGTTTTTGCGTTATCGTGTTTTCGTGTTAGCGTGTTTTCGTTTTGTGTGTTTTCGTGTTTGTATGTTTTCGTGCTAGCGTGTTTTCGTGTTTGCTTGTTTTCGTGTTTGTATGTTTTCGCGTTTGCGTGTTTTCGTGTTAGCGTGTTTTCGCTTGTGTGTTCTACCGTTAGCGTGTTTTCATGTTAGCTTGTTTTCGTCTGTGTGTTTTCGCGTTTGCGTGTTTTCTTGTTGGCGTGTTTTCGTGTTAGCGTGTTTTCGTGTTAGCGTGTTTTCGTGTTAGCGTGTTTTCGTGTTAGCGTGTTTTCGTGTTAGCATGTTTTCATTTGTGTGTTTTGGTGTTTGCGTGTTTCTGCGTTAGCGTACTTTCGTTTGCTTCTTGTGCTAAAACAATGATAGTCGATTGTATGTAGTTGTAGGCAATATTGTGTTGACCATAAGCCATAATTGGAAACGCTGCTTGCTATGCTTAGTCCGTGGAGCTATGTTTAATTATCTTTTTGACAGATCTATTCATGATAAGGTCAGGCTTGCATGTAATATAATATAGAGATGAAACTAGCTAGCTAACGTGTTTTGCTGCTACACGCATCACGGTATTGAAGATTCTGTTTATGTATTAGAAAACGTACTACAGTCTCGAAACAGAATGCAGATAAAATTGAAGTAAATGAATACGGTACAGCTTCTGCGAACGAACTGAAAGATTTGAAGAGTGTGCCGCATTTCCAGAGCCGTGCTGAAACCAGTTACATTAGGGATAACCTCATGGCCATGTAATAATAATAATAATAGTGTCTGATAAAAACTATCAGGGGTTATTAGTTGCTTTATAGGTTGTTATAATATAATCGTTCAAGGTGAAGACGGTGAGGTGGTTGTATCTCAAAATCCCGTTGATGGTGATGCTCTCTATGAAATTTCAAATAAAATTAGATTACGTCACTCTTATTTCAGATTAGAAATTTTAAAGCGTTTAGTTAACATTGCTATTAATCTCAACTGATAAAAATCCATATAACATGAAGTGCATGTGAGTGTGTGTATGTGCGCGTAATTGAGTATACAATAGTTTATGTAATCTTAAGATTCAATTATTTAAAGTAATTTTGCGTTAGGAAAATTTTTAAAATATTTGTAAGTGTTTTGAATGTAAATTTTATAAGTATAATATAATTGCTAAATACGAATAGCAGTAATCAGGTTTTGTGTATCACTTTCTAAATTAGTTAATGATCGGAATGTAATAGCCAGGTTATATCCAACCATTCATAATACGTGTTTAGTGAGACTACATGTGGACACGTTGTATAAAAAATATTTCAGTTCAACATATGGTTATCATTATTAGAACAACTGAAGGAAAAAGCGCTTATAAAGGTAAACGTATTATTTTAATATATATATATATATAGGTTTTTTTACTTGATATTGCTAACAAAAATAAAGATTTTTAAAATGTATTATTACTCTTATAGGATGACGTCATAAGATCAGGTCTACAAATAGTTGGTACGTATTCGTGGATTTTAAACTTGTAGTTATTGTTAATTCGCGTATAATAATAAAACCATTAAAACCTTTTGCCTTTTATTTCCATTATATCAGTTTGATATTCTTAAAAACATGTTAATTTAATTTAACTTTATGTTATATATCAGTAATTATTACTTTCCGGTCTTTTTAATGGGGTTTTTATAACAGTTAATGAACACGTTTCTATGAAACAATTTTGTGTGTATGTAATTGAACATGCAAATAAATCAGATATAATTTTCCGAATGTATGGGTGGTGCCTGTTTAGAAAGAGAGAATCTGCCTATATATTGATTTGATCCAGCATGATTTGTTTGAGATTGATTGATTAATTAATTAATTGATTTGTTTGTGTGTGTGAGAAAGAGCCGAAAGAGAGAGAGGGAGAGAGAGTAACGAGATAGAGCCAGAGAGAGGTGTGTATTATCAACTTCTATTATAGAAAATGTTCATTACTCTGTACGCCACTAGATAGCGCTAAAATCAATTTTTACTCAAAGGGACCCTGATACAAGTTCAGTCTTACAAAGCTAGGGCTATCTTATTAGAATACAATTTTGTATGACTGGGCGAAGGCTACAGCTGTAAGATTAAGTTTGAACCCACATACAATTGCACCAAGGGGGCCCACGATAGGGGCTAAGCTCTGCACATGTCTTATAAGGTTAGGGTCCCAATACCATCTCCAGCCAGGGGGCGAAGGCCCGAGAACAAGTTGCGAAGCCCTACACGTGTTTTACTAGCTAGCATTAGGCCTCCTTATTAGAACATTGTACGCACACGCATTTGTCTACCTTCTAGGGGCTAAACTGCCAAAGAGGCGGTAATTAAGGGGTTAAAGACGAAAAAGAAGCCATAGGTGTGAACCGACAAAAAAGTTTTTAACACAACCAAAAAGAGCTCTAATTGGGGTAAAAATTCCATCAAGGGTTGGAAAAGACCTCCGAAAAGAAACCATAGGGGTAGAAAAAACGCGTCCTACACGCGGGCGAGTAAATAACAAAAATAATTAGGGATGAAAAAGGCCTCCGAAAAGAAACCATAGGGGTGGAAAATACGGTCTCCCACGTGGGCGTATAAAAAAGTGAAAGGTGGGTTTTCCCCATAAAATCCAAGATGGTGGCCATGGTGCCCTACTTCTACTTGTGTGTGTGTGTGTGTCTGTATGTGTGTATGTATGTATGTATGTATGTATGCATGTATGTATGTATTATGTATCTATGTATGTATGTATGTTAGTATCAACGATAACTACAGTACTTGAAATTTTTAATGTGTGTTCGTGTTTGTTAAAGGAAGTTACTTATTATTACCTTTCTTCTTGGTTTGTTTCCATTATTACTCTATTTATTACTTTACATCACGCTATATAACAACCACGGCTTATTCTAGTCTATTTTCTAATTCTTCCGTTTAGCTCTACCTTTCGACCCTTTATTTCAACTTCTATTAAAACAAAGTCTTACTTTCACTTATTCACTTACTAAACTAAACTTCTGTTTTATTTTTACCGTTAGTAGGGAAGTTTACAATGTTCTTAATCTAACACTACAGGTAGCTATAAAACTTCCAAAATAAATATGCGTTAATCGTTTTCATCACTCTTTTTGGAACCAACTATGGCAATTAGATCAATAATTTAATGTATATATATATATATATATATATATATATATATATATATATATATATATATATATATATATATATATATATATAAATAATATAGTTATGTATGTAACGAATGCAATAAGTGTGCATTGTACGAGATGTGCGTTTGTCTAATGAGGTCTTTAGGCTGCGTTGATCAACACGAGTTGCATTCAATATTTTTACTACGTTCTTACAAAAAGAAAAAATAAACGGTTTTACTAGGTGTCCGTAAGTGTCGGGAAATAAAAATTATTTTTAATTTTCTATGTGTAAATATGACTGATTATTATTGTTAGCTTGTTTTACTCGATATTAAATTGAATCATGCTTCATTCGTATTTAGTACACTGATTTCTTATGGAATATGAAAAAATCTTCAACGTCATATTTTCAATAATATTTATTAAGCTATGAAACTATTATTATACCCCACACATTTTCTTTCATCTAGTTAAACTGATTAACTAAAATAAAACTTTAATTTACTAGCTGAGAAACCTGTTTTATGAAAATGTAAACTCTTACCATTATTACACATATTAAAATATTTCTATTTCTTGGGTTTTTTAATGGTGTATTTGTATATTTAAGTTACATTCTAAATGTTCTATAACACTTACAGTTATATTAGTAAATAGTAATACTGTCTTTCAAAATTGTTGCAACATTTTTAACAATTTTGAAAGATAGTATTACTACTGACGAAGGTAACTGTAAGTGTTTCGAGACGTTTAAATCGTATAATTGAAATATCCAATACACCATAAAAAACCCAAAAAAGATAAGTATTTTAAGAAATCTGTGTGTTGTTTGTATTCGATTTCGTAAAAATCTATTGGTAATCGCGAATAATTTTTTCAGAAACAAACGAATGATTTATTTTTGAAATCACATACATACAAAGACACCATCAGGATAATTTAAAAGGCCAGATTTCGAGTGAATACTTCATTAGCGTTAATCAGAAACACTAAAAAGCTTTCATAAATATCATGGGACCCAATGTTAACATTGTACATCTCGCTTCGGGGCGGACGGATACACGGTCCAACTTCAATATGATTTATAAATGAAACACGGTAAAATTAAAATTCGCTTTTAAACTATAAGTTCGTATAAATGTAATTAAAAGGGATAACAAAAGACTGAGTCATTATTAATTTAGCAACCAAAATGATTAGTGGTTGCAAAATGGAAGCTAGTCTCAGTCTCTCGAGATGTCTTTAAAACATAGTAGATACACCTATCTCAGCAAACATAAATGTATTCGTAACACTGCTATAAAATCTAATTTACGGGCTTAAATAATGATTTAAATTTGTACAGCGTAGGGGAATGTTCGCTTAAGTTCATTTACTCAAACTTGTTACAATTTGTTTATCAAAATTGATCTAAAGTTCAGCAAAATGACATAGTTAAGGGGTTCGTCTCGAGATGTCATATCGTAAGAACATAGTGCACGCCATCACATTTCCTATTTACATATTTACCAAACAAATTAACTGATAAATGTTAATTGTTCGTAAAATTTACGATGAAAGTTGAATCTTAATTATGTTATCGGGCTATATTAATAAACATTTAAATGTATGTACAACTCACGTAAGGCGACAAGTTCGCTTAATGATTCATTTACGTCATACGCAGCCCTACTGTATACATGCTTATTCTGTTTATAAATTTATTGCTACTTTAAATTCTAAACAGGTCTTCCTAAGGCATGTAAAAGTCACTACTTTCTAGTTAAGGGGTTCGTTCATATTCATATCGTGAAGTACGTGTGCACGCCATCATATTTCCTATTTACATATTTACCAAACAAATTAACTGATAAATTTAATTGTTCGTAAAATTTACGATGAAAGTTGAATTTAATTATGTTATCTGTATATTAATAAACATTAAATGTAAGATGTAGAAAGCAACTCACGTAAGGCGACAAGCCTAATGATCATTTGCGTATACGCAGCCCTACTTATACATGCTTATTCTGTTTCTTAATTTATTGCTCTAGCTTTAAATTTGGTCTATATAAGGTTACTTGCCTTGTAAGGTACTGTAAAATGGTAACTTATCTTTTTCTACGATTTGGCATTTTAATACCTATTTTATCGTTCAAAAACACCTTATGTTATTTGTCAGTTCCATCTAATATCTTCTTTAATAGTTATTTCAAATTCTTTTATAAGGTAGCAATATGGTACGATCGTGTACCTTATATTATTTATATATGTCACTAAGTTTTATAGATTAGATTAGGTCGGAAAAAATTTCATACTGTATACTGTTTGTATTTATATACCTATAATCGTAACGTCCGTTTTCAAGGGCGGCTGATAACAGGGGCCCATAGTTTTGTTAAAAACGATGCCCTTGGAGGACCATATTAATTGACTCCATTGTACATACTCCCTGCCCAGCTGTCGTGTCGTTGCTTAAGAGTTTGCACAGGAACAAAAACGGTTCCACACGCCACTAACCTAGGTTAACCGTGTTGTTAGACCATGCACTGACCTTCAGTGTGAGGCTCTTGGCTTAACCGCCCGAACCAAGAGGAGACAACCTCATCAGGAACCTAAATCCTAAACGGGAGGGGACCGACCTGATGGTATTCGTGGTTGTCGAGAAGATCAGCAACTACCGGTTCCCACCTCGGAGCACCAGGCGTCCCTTGTATTAGGTCGCGTTGCATACCAGTGGGGGTTCTTTGTGTGTCGCCATCTTTTCCCCCTTACTCGTGGGGGAGTAAATTAAAACATAAATACCCAACCCTCTGACGGGCCAGGTACTAAACAGCCTAAAAAACTGGTCGGAATGGTCCGGAGGGAGGTTTGTCATGTGTATTTGAACGCCCTGTATATATGTACGTATTTTTTTTATTCTTTTTTTTGCTAGTGACTTAGTTTAGGCTTTTTATGTGTTCATGAAGGTACAAGTAAAAGTAACAATAGATTGTTTGATTTCCTAAGTTGTAGTGGTTTTCGAGTTAAACTTTTCGTATTGTCATTAAGATTTGGAAATTGGCAATTATATATTGTGTGGATTAATTAAATAGAAATAGGAAATTTTAAAGTTGAATCTAAATTAGTTTTCATGTGAATATTTATAAAAGGTTTCGTTAAAATAAAATGTAGCTGTAGATAAGAAAAGTTCGCATTTAAAGTGCAGAATGAGATCATTCTTTGGTTTGTTTGTTTAAGCAGAGAATGTTGATTGGTTCTATTTATGGCGTTTTAGTAATTCACGCCGTTTTTCTGCCGATATATAGTATCTCATTCCATTAGTATAAAGTAATTATCATTATCGTTTAAGAAATAAATCTGTGGACAATTTGCACTTGAGTCGTGCACGTCGCAGTGTCAGCAGATTTATCATGTTAAAAAATACGCTGCAATATGATGGAGAGGGGAGGAACTGTTTTTGCGCGGTTAATAGCGTGGGATATTCTCGATCTGACTTTCGTGAGTAAGAGGTGTGACCTGTGAGCTTGGTGGCATGCCTTTTTCGAATACCTAGAGGACCGAACCTTTGGAGGAGTTGTTTGCAACTAAAAGCTCCCGTTTGGTGGATATTTGCGTTGACGTTAGTCCCTTCTGGTTACTTATTTTGAAGTTACAGACTGTGGGGTCAATTAACAAACATTTTATTAAATGACGTGTTTATTTAGGTGCATCTTAGTGGTAGATCGTGGTCGCGCTTAAAGCGGATTTATATTACCGAATGAAACCATTGTGGAGGCATAACGTTTTGTTCCCCGTAAAAGAAAATCAGCTGCAACAGACGAAAGTCTCACTGCAAATAATTTGTAAATAGACCTTTTTTTCATTTTAATAATTAAGCAGACTTGTAAGTAGAGCTACCGATTTAATTGAACATTATAGTTTGTAAATATCTCGTGTGTAAAAGCTACTCGTTTTGTGCACATAAACTATATAACGTCCTGACCAATTAAGTTTAACGTATCGCTAGCGAAATTAAGACTGGGACATTGCCGCATTGGTTTTCCGATCAAGGACATTCTTTTGGTATCCTGGAGCCGTTTCCGTTGCTTTCGTTGCGGCCCGGTGGAGAAGGTAACTCAATATTGTACGTTATTGTGAATGCTTTACCATATCTTTGTTTGTAAACTTGGTGAAATTATTGGTTGACGAGCGAACAAACGGAGTCGTTCTTTTTGGTGTTATTTTGCGGAATTTGAAGATTTCACGTCGTCTCAATAAAAGGTTGACAAACTGATTTTATTTGCAATATATTTGGTATTTTGTTTTTTTTATTGTTTAATTAAACGTACTGAAAATTTGTGCATATGAACATTTTGCATGGTTGGCTTACAAGGTTGACCATTTTATTCCCGTTTTCTTGTATTTAAAATGTTAAACCAAACCGAAACCATAGTAAATAAATCTATGTATTTGTGTGCTTCTTGAGATATATTTAGATATGATAGATGAACAATTAACAGAATTTCATGGTATTAACTTGTCTCGACCAGCGAAAGCAATAATTTGCGAAGGTAGTGTATTTTCTTTAGTATTCAAACTAAAGAATTTATTGAGAGCTAGATTTTGATTTCAATTTTTATTGATTCATTTTAAAAGTAACCAGAGGTAATTTCCTGCAATTGAAGCGTTCAGGATCATACCGTTTTTTTTAGTTTTATTGAATATTTTGTTATTTAACGTAACCGATCAGAGCAATTTTAAATGACGTTTATCTAGTTTATGTTTAATTATTTTAGTTTGGAGTTCAAGTAATGACAGAGCTTTGAAGATGAGTAGTATTTAAATTTGAGTTAATAACATTTAAGCGTAACATTTAACGTTCATTATTTTTTTTTTATTATTGTGTTTGAATTATTTTGTTTACAAGCGTTGGGGGTAACGTAACGAAATATAAAGTTAAAGAAGTCATTGAAACCCAACAGCTGATTTGTCCCCACGCTATTTTGGTATTGGAGCATGTGGATATTTTTAAGATTTGTTCTAGAGCTTAAAGTTTCGAAGCATCTCCGACGCGCACCCTTGGGAGGGTGCAAAGATCCAATTTGTCAAAGCAAAGTACCTCCCAAAACCTGTGCTAACACATCCCTCGATCCTTGAGACCCCATAGGAACCGAAGAAGATCCTGAAAAGGATGGAGATACAGAACGCCGGCCTGGTCACTGGTAATTGGCGGGTAGTAGAGAGGAAGAAGGACCCAACAGGACAGAAACTGATTGTTCCAATGGATTTAGCTTCCTGGGAGAAGAATGGAACCTCTATAAACCATCGGCACTACGTGGTAGATTGTTTTACTGAGTCTGATGTAAATGTTATTAGTAAACTAAAAAACAAGCCAACGGCTGGTCCGGATCTAATTACAATCCTTTTTGTTAGACTGTTGTGAACTACTTCATTTCTCGAAGTGTGGAAACAAGCCCGGTCTATAATTGTCTACAGCTCAACATGGTTTTATGAGTAATCGATCTACGGTCACTAACTTAACATGTTTTACTCAATACACTACGGAAATCTTAGACAATCATGGATAAGTTGATATTATCCATACAGATGTCGCCAAAGCATTTGGTCAGATTAGTCACTCGGTTGTTAAAAATTTTGGTTATCATGATTCACTAGCTTATTTCGTCTCTTCATAACTACACAACCGCATTCAATATGTATCATATAAAAATCATAATTCTTATCCTATCATTGTAACATCAGGTGTCCCTCAAGGGTCTAACCTTGGCCCACTTTTATTTCTTATATTTATTAACGATAATCATTTATTATTTGCAGACGTGTAACAAACTTCGAACGTGTTGTTAATAATTCACCTCTATGTAGGCAACTAACGTGCATTTCGTGCCATGTGTGCTGCATATCATAGCTGCATAAAACATAATTTACTTCTTAAAAGTGGAGCCTTCCACGCATATCGTTTGCACATTCAGTTTTAGGCATGTTCATGCGCAAAGACCTTTTGGAAGCGTCGTTTTGTGCAATACTGAAAGGTAGTAGAGCATCCATTTTTGCTCTGTGAAATATTTTTTACGGTGAGTTATTGAAAGTTATTTTACAATGATTGAGAGATTTGCATTTCAGGCACTTTTACTGTCACGTTTTAGGTTTTAATTTACTTTAACTTCACCTTTACTGTAAATTTGCACACATACACATCTACGCAATTAGCTATTTTAGCATTAATCCAATTTACGGTATTAGTACGATTAATCAAGGGTGAGATAATCACCTTCGTTAATGGGAAGTGGAATTCTAAAACATTTACTAATTTACTAATTTGGGAATTGTAAAGCATACAAATCCAGATTTATTTCAACCCTGAAGTAATATTACGCAACAATTTTCCTAAACACTGACCCAGCATGAATGAGGTACGCTGATTCCATTAATTACTCACAATATTAATTATTCATTGGGTTATAGCGTTACGAACATTAGCATTAAGATATTTCAGTTTATAACTAAATATAGGTTGTGTAATAAAATTTGTTATTGTAAAATTTTCTTTTAACTTTATTGTATAATAGTTTACGTGTTTTTTCCATATTTAAAAACAAGTTGGCGCGTGAGTATTTAACTGTTAGAAGAAGCAACCCCGATTTTAAAGCGAACATATCTAGGTACATGTAAATATTTTTTGGTTAATAAGTCAAATCACTAATTTTATGAACCTGGCCCACTTTAGTCTACGACTGAGCACAAGGCACAAAATCTTCTAGTTATTATCCAAGCTGTGAAGTAGGTAAAATTTGTAGTGATGGGTGTAGAAGTATACTTTTAGAACCTACGGGGTTGTACAGGCGATCTCAAGATATTTGCAGTGTTTCTAATATTACGGATTATGTTTTTTTGACAAGTAGAAATAAAGCTCAAAATTAGTGCCTTCAAAACAATTTAAAGCTAAGTATCTTTAAATGTAAGTTAGTTTCATATTCTAGAAAAATAAAACGAATAATTTAAGGTTATGTGTGTAGCGGTAGTCTTCTTGATCGTACTTCAACAGTTGTTTTATGGCTCGTATAAACAATATTTGTAGCTTAGCAATGAAAATGCTAGGGTTCATAATTTGCAACAATAAATTTTGTTAATATATCTGTTTTAAAATTATCTTTTAGCTTCGTTGGTTCAAAACTAGAATATTGTGCGATTGAGTGGTTAGTGGTTTCAAGCATGCAGATGTATAGAAGAGAGATAAGGAAGAGGCTGGATGAATTAATAAAGAAAATTGTATTCCCCATGCCGCCGGGTGCTATGCCACCACCTTTATCATGGGCTCCTTAATATTGGTTCTCCAGTTCGGTAAGGGCTACCGGTCACTTTCTCCTTTATTCCTTATGCACTCGCCAACACGGCTAAACCCTTAAAATAACGAGTTCTAAAATAGACGCTATACCCCAGGTGAGTTGGGCCAGACTCCCACACTCTCACATCGATTCGTTGATCCGTCACAAAGATTCTAGGGGGTGGGGGGGGGACAAAATTCGTCGATGCCAAAATCAATACCAAGAAGTGCAAGATCTGCTAGGAACAAAATTCTGCCCCATTCGGATGCCCGGGAGGGCAGCGACCTCGATCATCGAAAGTACCAACATTCAGATTCATTACTGCAACATACGTGGTATCAGGTCGAATATTAATGATGTTCACCGACACCTTGAAACGGACATTCTGTTTCTATCAGAAACACAAGTATCCCCTGGAAGCACTCATTCGCCTAAATTCTCCAGATACAACCTCCACTCTAACTTTCGTCTTAAAGGCGGAGTATGTGCCTACAGCAGGGATAACGTAGGTTGTAAGAGGATGTCCACTTTGGAAAACATAATCGTGTAGATCATGCTCGTTCCCAATCCTGGTTTAACAGGGCTTGCACTGATGCATTATCGCAAAATCATAAATTGTACCAAATAGAAATCAAATAAATCTGTCGAAAATCACGCCGACTATATTGCTACAAGGAATAGTCACAAAAGCATCATCACCAAGGTCAAAAATATGTTTAAAGAACGTAAATGCATGTCCTTCAGGTGGTCGTAAATTTTGGTCATTAGCTAAAGCCATCAGTGAAAACTTTAGTACTGTCCTGTCCTATCATGGCGTCTCGCGACGGAGCTGTAGTAGCTGATACTGCTGAAAAATCCAACCTCCTTGTTGATTAATTTGCATCAAATTCATGTCTCAATAATTCTGGTAAAATTACACCGTCGCCAAAATCTACCCCATACGCTATTAATCCAATCCACTTTCGTTACAAGCTCCAGCTATCGTCCTTAAAAATGCTACCTGTATTGCCCAAACTTTTTTTGATCTGCATGTCACCTGGACAGTTTCCCTCGTCGTGAAACTTGGCAAATATCCAACCTATTACTAAAAAGAGGACAAAACCGATCCTGCAAACATCCTCCAAAAGCTATCTCTTCCATTCTGTCGAAAATCATGGAGAAAGCCATCAACCACCCACTACTTTCGTTCCTCGAATCCAATAAACTCTTAATCGACCACCAGTTTCGGTTCAGAAAGAGTCGTTTAACGGATGATCTTATTTCATATGTTACCCAACTTTGGAATCACATATTAGAGAGGTCTGGTGAAGCAGTCGTAGTAGCTTTAGATATTTCAAAGGCTTTTGACCAGGTTTGGCACAAGTTCCTGGTTTCCAAGCTCACTTCGATCGGCTTATCCGATACGCTCATCAATTGGATATCCAGCTTTCTTTGCGAAAGACGTATACGCGTTGTCGATAGATTCTTTTCGAAAGAAACGACTATTAACGCGGGTATACCCCAAGAATTAGAGGTAGCTCTCACACTTTTCCTGCTACACATAAATGACTTCATTTCCTCAACAATTAACCCGATCCATTGCTTTGCAGAGGACAGCACTCTGCATTGTAGTTTTTCTCAGTTTTCTCACAATAATATGTCTAGTCAAGACGTTAAGGCAAAAATGCCAGCCTCAATCAGCAGTGACTTAGAACGTTTCCTTGAATAGAGAAGGAATAATCTACTCACGTTCAACGCCGACAAAACCCAGCGTTGCCTTGTGTCTGCCAAGTAATACCGATCATTGTCTGCTGTAAATGTGACTGGCTTAGATGTAAAGTTTTCAAACTCTATTTCTATGTTAGGGATGTCCGAATCATCGAACCTTTCATGGGTTGGCCACCTTTTGTCAGCCAGCAAAACAGCTGCCCGCAAACTAGGCTTTCTATACAGATATAAACAGTACTTCACTCCTTTTACTGTATAAGGCTCAAATTTGACCTCATATTAAATACAATTTCCACCTCTGGCTCAGTGCTCCTCAATACGCCCTTGATATGGTACACCGCATCCAAAAAAGAGCTATAAGGCTTATAAATGACCGTGTGACTTCTGACCTACAGTCAGTTGAGCACAGAAGAATAGTTTCAGTTCTTTCCTTGTTCTATCGCTATTACCATCGCAAGTGTGTCTCTGAAATACTTTCCTTATTACCTTCGCAGGACATCTTCGTTAGGAACACTCGGTTTGCTCATTCACACCATAATTATGCACTCAAAATTCCATCTTGTCATACTAAACGGGTGCAATCTACATTTTTCTACACGGTACCCAAATTGTGGAATACACTACCCAGTTCCTGCTTTCCTCCAAACGTTGACTTAAGTAAATCTAAGGTAGCCATTCATAAACATTTTTCGGAAACCCTCACAGTGTTCGTCAGTGCTTTAGCGCATTAGGCAAAACTTAGCCTATTCAGGAATACTATAAGTAAAAAAATTAAAAAATTAAACTAGATTTAGAGTTGCTCGAAATGAATAGGAAAATGAAGGAGCTTTCGGTTAGCAAGGCGTAATAATAGAGCATGTGTAATTTTTAATTTTTAGTGTTAATAAATAATGTACATAAGAAATTGTGTGTTTATAAGAAAATGTACAGGAAAGGTGAAATACAAATTTAGTGAAAATTAAGCAACAGTATAAATTGTTAATTTAATATGTACTCAAGTGTCTAAAAGAAGCAAAATTTAACAAAGAGTGAAAGCTAAATTTAACCAAAGACGTTTAAAAAAATAAATCATTTTAACATTGTATTTGTAGGTAATAATAAGTGAAGCTTGTAATGTTAAAATAAACTTGTAATTTCTAAATGCACTGTCCATATAGTAAAGTATGAGTTGAAATAAAACAAAATCTTATAGAATGATAGGTAATTGTGTAATGGGTATTGCCTGATTGCATTACCTACCACCAGCATTCTTGCTTCCAAGTCTTCAACATTACTAACAAGCATGGAACAAATTGAATTAAGCATGGTACCCCAAAATAAAAAATTACTTAGATTGATATCAATTGACCTAGATGCCCATGGTGGTGGTCCGAATTGGCCCATCCAACTGTTAGGATACTCTCTCTCGAGGTGTTGACGTACTGCAATAATAGCGTGATGGGGTGCTCCATCATGCATGAAATACATTTTGACGCTCTACTTATAGCACTTTATCGCGGATAAGTCTGCATTACATACTGAGATCAATCGTATATTAAAAGTATCAAACTATAATTTTACGTATTTCCTATAATTTGGCATATACATTCGATCATTATTAGAAACTCGAGCCATAGCGAATGTCATTAGCTGACTTAAATATTTTACGTAATATTAGATTGTTAATGTAAGGTTTTACTTAAATTGAATGCAATATTTTCTCAAACAAACAATATGTATAAAGTATAATTCAGAGTGATTCTACAGTAAAATTTTATTTAGAAACTGTTATACCACTACTTAATAGATTTTTATTTATTTTCATCACATGAGCTAAAATTTTGGAAAATTTTTTAAATTCTACAAATTGTGTTGTTAGGTACACAAAGTGCGGTCGTAACAAAAGTAGAAAAAGGTGTACAGTAACAAGAAATGTGGGTTTTAGTCGGAAGCTCAGTCGGTCGGTTAGGTACTTGTATGCGTGGACATGTGGATGGCGTAAGATACAGGAAGGTTAAAAGGGCACCACTTGATTTATATTTATATAGCCATTAGACCAAGAAAAGGGCTACGATACTGTAAGAAATACACTCAGTTAAAATAGGGTTGGATACCGTCCAGAAAAGTAGTAGATCTGGCTAGGAATGGTAATCCTAGCCCGCAGGAATAAAGAAAACAAACTACTGATAGTTTAACACAACTTTATTTAATTATAAACACAACTAAATAAAATAAAAAAAAAACCCTAATCGGTGTTGCCGTCACGAATATACATATATTTTATAATTAAAAACGCAATCTGTGTACAGATTTCCCCACAAATATTTCTAGATAATTTAACAGTTTGCACAAGATAATGGTTATTTACACAAACGTTATCGTAGGTTCGGATAGCTACAACGTTTGAGGACGAAATATATAGAATTAAATTTAAGCAAAAATAAATACATATGCGAACGTTATAGTAGAAACAGACTTACCTTGCTGAGTAGTATGGACCCTATAATATAAACTGACAAACAATAATGATTGCATAACCATTACTCAAAAGTAAAAGTTATTTTACAGTGTTCGACATCCAGGGTTGACCCTAAAAAGCATAAATACAACAACAAACTCAAAATTAATTATACCAAATAAAACCGAAATTCTGGCGTATCAGTTTTAAATCAAACATAAAAATTCAGTTAACCCAAAACTAATAATCAAATTTATTTCGCTTAGATGTCTACCATTGCGCCTTTCGTAAGTGCAATTACATAGAAAATATACAACAGAGAATTTTCACACAGCTATCAGAAAGTGTTAGGTCGCTACTATTTCTATAAACTTAATAGCAAAAGCGTAATTTAGAATTATTATAATTACCAAGAAATTTAAAGTAATTAATGTTACACCATGTGGTTGAGGGCCGAAACAGTTAGAGACAAAGAAAATTGAATAGCTTCCTTATTATGATAGCGTTTGTTGACACGTAAAGTCATAGCGTAGATAAATATACAAAAAAAAATGTAAACATGCATTAATCATTTACCAAAAACGTCTATAAGATGTAGATATTAGTAACCCTATCTATAAACGATCCAGTGCGTTTTCTCAAAATGGCGTTCTTTATTCACCCAAGAAACCAGAAAGAAGAAGTGACGAGTTTCTTTTTAACAAATGACAAAATTCCGTCTTATCGCGATTTTAAAATTTACTACAGAAATTCAATGTAGGTCCACTGTTGCCAAACTTCTAAAAATTGCCTGACAACAGGTATACGAATCCCAATTCGTACTAAAATTCAAATGCTACATGTACACGTTACAGTGTAATTCAGGTTCAATTGGGCTGCTTGAAGCGTTGAAATACTCGCTGTGGTATGCAGAAACAAAATTTGTGTATTATTGCACAAACTTATGAGAATTATATTTATTATTATAATACTTATAATCCTTTATACTAACAGGGTTGAATTTACAAACAATGCAATTAAAAATTATTATTAATTTTATTAAATACTTAAATAAAAAGTTTATCTCGAGAAGGATTTGAACCTACGACCTGTACATTGCTGCATTACTGCGCTAACCAACTGCGCTATCGAGATTCAAGCCCCAATCGATGTAAAGTTTGTCTTTATTATGTACATTATAATTTCAACATATTTAGAATTTACATCAGTTGTATATACGTAAAGACAAAACTTCATCGATTGGGGTTCGATAGTGCGGTACTCTAGCAACGTACATGTCGTATGTTCAAATCCTACTGGAGGTAAACCTTTTATTTATGTATTTAATAAAAAAAATTAGTTTTTAATTACATATTTACCTTTGAACTTATCCGTTCATAACAAAACTTTAATAAACTACAAACAATGTGTTTAAGTGTTTCCAAATTATATATTTGCTTAATATAGTTCATCACTTCACTTTCTAGCATCTTTGAATTCTTGAAGGGTTGAAGGATCCTAGGAATATTTCACGACAAATAATAAAAGTAAAAAGGCAAATTAAATATTTTTATTCCTACATTTAGTTACGTACATACATACATACAGAAGAAAGCTCTCAAAAAAAAAACTATTTAGTAACACTAAAAATAAATAAATTTGCTGCTAATAGAAGTAAAAGAGAAATTTAAAAAAATACATTATATTTAGTTGCGTACATTCAGAATGCACTCAAGAACGATTTAGTAACATTAAAAAACAAATACACTGCTAAACATCCACATGTTCTGTGGTGTGATGCACGTTTTACATGTTCCTTATGTTTTGTCGCACACTTTCCAAAGAATTATTAGCCTCAGCCAATTCAATTATTGTTTCTTGCTTTCCACTCCCAATACCGTATATAATCTTTCGATGCAGTTTCTCTTTTTCCTAGAGTTCCTATAGACTATACCATGTCAATATTAAAAAAGTGGTTATTTTCGAATGATGTTGAACCTAACAAAATTCAGATGTACAGGTTGTCCCTTTTTGTATGTTTTACGAGGTATCTCGCTTATTTTTTAGGTTAGAATCTTGCGGTTTTCGCGACACCGTGCTATTTTTTAATGAAACCAAAGATGCACTAATCAAATTTGCCATAGCCATCTTAGTTTGTGTGCTACAGGGTGATTTTGAAAAAATTGCATTTTCAGTCATCCCCTGTAACTCTGTTATTGTCAGGCATATTTAAAAAGTAAAAACTAATATTTGTAGATATTTTACGTAGAATCCAGTGGCGTACTCAGATTTTCTTTAGATGGCACAGTTTTTGAGATATTGACATAACCTTTTTTTTATGGGATACCCTATATATTTTTTTTAAATCTTTTTCCCCTTGCCAAGAGCTTTTCAAAAATATAGCATAGTCTATATTTATTTTTATAAATAACGTGACAAAATAATTTTTTTCTATAATTTATATTGATAATAGTGGATAGCCGTGGGTAACCATGGTAACGCAAAAAACAAAATAATTAACGTTCTGCCATTATTTAGGTATTTGATTTTTGAAGTTTCTGCTTTTCTCAAATTATTCCTGGTTACATTTTTCCAAATTTAGTGCTGATATTTATTGTTATTCGTTGTTTTTGTTTATTGTTATCATTCTTGTTCTTGTTGTTGTTGTTGTTGTTTAATTATTTTTTAATATGGCTCGAAACCAAAAATTTGAAAATTTTGAGAAATATGATGTGAATACCTGCTTCATATTATCTAATTAAAACGCAGACCAGGCCTTAGAACGCTATCTGAACAGGTCAGTCAATCTTTATCTTAAAATTTGTATTTATTTTATATACCTATTTTGTCATATAGATATCCCGAAAGCAGACAACCCGACAGAAGAACATTTCAAAAATTAAAATTTAATCTTTGCCAACATGGATGTTTTGACAAACCTCGACCCCGAGTTTACAACAAAGAGAACGAGGAATCAGAGATCAACGTTTCAGCAGTTGTTCAAGCCACTCCTGAAACCTCGTGCAGGAAAATAGATGAAGAGACCGGTGTGTCTAAAACAACAGTGCAAAGGATTTTAAAAAAACATAAATTCAAACCCTACAAGCATAAACTTGTTGATCATCTGCACCCTGGTGATGCTAAACGTAGATTGGAGTTCTGCAATTGGTTTATAAATATTAAAACTCAGGACAATAATTTTGAAAAAAAAATAATTTGGTCAGACGAAGCACATTTCACAAGTTCGGGAATTCTTAATAGACACAACTCGCAGTTTTGGACTCTAGAAAACACCCACGTGAGTTGTCCTAGAGAGCGTCAAGGCAGGTTCGGATTTAATGTCTCCTGCTTTATTTTTAACCGAAAAATAATTTACAAGAGGAAACCTAAACTCTAATGGGTACTTACAAATTCTACAAGAAAAAACTATGAACACTTTAGAAGATATTCCAGTGGCTCAACTGAACGATATATTCTTCCAGCAGGATGGGGCTCCAGCCCACAATGCTAGAATAATACAAAACTGGCTAAATGAACGTTTCCTCAAGAGATGGATTGGAACAAATGGACCTGTTCGATGGCCACCACGACCACCGGATCTCTCGGTTTTGGATTTTTTTTTGTGGGGGTATTTAAAGAACAAAATTTATTCAAGGCAATATGCCAACATGCAACAATTAAAAATTGCAACGGAAAATGCTTTTGCAGAATTACAAAGACAATCATTTATTTTGGAAAATGCTATTAAAAGAATTTATAAACTTTGTGAAACTTGTAGGAGACATAATGGTCTGCAATTTGAACAATATTTGTGATTAATTAATTTTTTTTTTATCAATGTAAAAAGGGGAAAAAGATTTTAAAAAATATATGGAGTAATCCATTAAAAAAAAGTAAGTTATGTCAATATCTCAAAAACTATGACCGCTAAAGAAAATCTGAGTATCGCCACTGGATTCCACGTAAAAAAATCTACAAATATCAGTTTTTACTGTTTTAATATGTCTGACAATAACAGAGTTACAGGGGATGACTGAAAATGCAATTTTTCCAAAATCAGCCTGTAGCACAAAAACTGAGACGGCTATGGCAAATTTGATTATTGCATCTTTGGTTTCATTAAAAAGTAGCACGGTGTCGTGAAAACCGCAAGGTTCTAACCTAAAAAATATGCGAGATATCCCATAAAACATACGAAAATGGGACAACCCGTGCAAAGAACTCACCGATATGTGTATGAAACAAAATAGTTTCAGAAATAATTTTTACGTCCAACATGAATGCACAGCTATGGGTAATGCTCTGTCTCCGTTTATACCAGAATTGTTTCTTTGTTATTTTGAAATACGTCTAAAAGAAGCTCAACTGACTTTTCCACGGATTTGGGTGAGATATGTGCAAAGATGACATTTTTGCTATAGTTTATCAACGCTACATCACAAGAACTTGGGTAATATTAAACTCACAATTTCCATCTATAAAATTTACGTACGAAGAAGAAATCGACAACCATCTTCCTTTCTTGGACGTAATGGTTGAGAGATTAGATATCAAATTATTTTTCGATATTTATAGAAAACCTACCCTTACAGGTAGATATATAACTTCAAATTCATGCCACTGCTATCAGCATAAAATGGCCACGTTCCATTCTATGACACATCGCTTAGTTTCTTTACCGTTAAGTCAAGAAAATCATAAAAAGACTATAACTACATTCTTAAATTAAGTGGAATTAATAGATATTCTGAGCAAAACTATTCGTGCAGTGATTCAGAAACTTGAAAGACTTCAACAAAGAAAAACTCTTACGGCCTTAGTTGCAAATTTAGACCCTGTGATCCGTTTTAGCTTACCATTTTTTACGAACTCGATACAGAAGTGCTGTAAGAAAAAAAATATTAGTGCCGTTTTTAAAAATTAAAATTAAAATTTTTGTTATGAAATCCTATAGACGTCATTCCAGAGTTACAAAATTCTGGTATATATAAAATTTAATGTCAAGATGGTTGTGATCGTACATATTTTGGAAGAACATCTAGAAATTTACAAACAAGATTTAAAGAATATTGCCGGACTTTTAAAAACAATGAACCTTCAAAATCCAGTGTTGCTGAACATCTACTGAATTATAGCCATTACACAGACATTAATATAATGAATTTAGTACAAAAATTATCAAACCCATGCCATCTAGACATTTTTAAGGCGGTTTACATTACAAAATTTGGCAAAACCAAATTGATGAACTCAGATTCCGGCAATACTACAACCATATTATTACATTTAGTTTAGTCTTTTATTGTTTATATTTAATTTTTTATATATTGTCACCGTTACCTACCTTTTTTAAATCATAGTATCTGTTTATTTGAGAGATTTCAAATTATTTTTAAATCGGTTATAAAAGCACTTGAAAATGATTGCATAGCATTTGAAACTAGTAGGGTAAAAGACCCAGTTGTTGGCACCCCACCCAGTAATTGGCACCACATACTTAAAACCTTATTATTCAGTAGAAGAGCGGGAAAGTCTAGAATTTCAATGTGAATAAGGCAATCTGGCAACATGCTCCATTATGTGAAATAATTTGCCGGCTCGTTGAAGACACGCTAGTTGTGTAAATGAAGTGACTAAAAACGTTGTCTTGTTTTCGTCGATTTTTAGCGATTTTTATAAGGTAAGTGACTTTAATTATGCTGTTTTTTCAAGCTCTTATCGTATTCTATTAACACATTAAATTTATGTCGTTCATAACAGATACTCACAGATTCATTATGAACTATTTTCTAACCTCAAAATGCGCAGTTTAATTAATTTACGGCGGTGCCAATAACTAGAATGAGAAATACTGTCTAATCCAATGATTGGCACTGGTGCCAATCACTAGATTATGATACGTTTCTTCACACACAGTTATTGGCACCACGTTATGTGAGCATCAGGAAGCACTTTCAAGTGCAGTAGGAAGGCGGCTCTTCAATTTATTTAATTAGAATAGCTACTGATGTCATATCTACCTTTTTGATTACCATACTCGTAAGCACGTTGAGCAACTTAATCATTACAATATTGAAATAATCTACCTGTAGGTATGCCTTATTGACACGAATCAAAATCTTCATTTCAGGCTCAAATATTTTGTAAGTATGCCCAAAGTCCAAAAAAGTAAGCCATACAAGAAAAAATATTCAGAGAAAGATTTGCAGTTAGCCATTGATGCTTATAAGAATGGGATGTCTAAGAAACAAGCATCTAAACTGTACGGTATTCCAAGAGCTACCATACAGTTTCGGCTATCCAACAAGTTTACAAAAAGTACTCATGGCCCGTCACCCATCTTAAACCCTGCATAGGAAAAAATTCTAGTGAAATGGATAACTGAATCTCATATGAAAGGATTTCCTCGCAGGAAAGAAGACATTCAAACTTCAGTGAAGACTTTCCTTGACAAAAATTCGACAGAAACACCTTTCAAGGCAAACATGCCTGGTAATCACTGGTACGAATCTTTCCTGAGACGCCACTCCGGTTTATCTGAAAGAACAGCTGAAGCAGTAACACCAAGCAGTGCTTCTATTTCTCCTCAGGATTTGAAGAAATGGTTTGATGGCATCCATGATTATTTGAAAAGTAAGGGTTACGACTCAATTCTAAAAGATCCGAATAGAGTATTCAACGGCGACGAGACCTGTTTTTTACTTGGGCCTAAGAAGACCAAAGTTATAGCTCCGAAAGGTAGCAGAAACGTATATGAAGTAGACAGAGCTGTCGCAAAAGAAAACCTTACTGTTATGTTTACTTTCTCAGCGTCGGGGTTGACAACTTGGCCAATGATTATTTACCCCTACAAACGATTACCGCAAGCTGTTGGAAATTCAGTACCCAAGGATTGGGGAATAGGGCTGAGCAGTAACGGTTGGATGAAATCCGAAAACTTCTATGAATACATAAGTAAAGTATTCTATCCGTCCGTTTTGAAAATTGGCTGTGAGCTTCCTATCATTCTATTCGTGGATGGGCACAAGCCTCACCTCACTTTGCAAGTAAGCGAATTGTGTGAGAAGTTAGAAATAATTCTGATAGCCCTTTATCCTAATGCTACCAGGATTCTCCAGCCTTGCGACGTAGCTGTTTTCAAACCAGTGAAAACTTTCTGGAAAAATGCTGTCTTGCAATGGAGAAGAGAAAACCCAAATGAACTCTTGAACAAAGAAAAACTCGCTCCCATTATGAAGATTGTTGTAGAATCTATCAAGCCTTCAACTATAACTAACGGTTTTCGTACTACAGGCCTCTATCTCTTTGATTTTTATGCCGTTGATATAAGTAAGTGTCTGGGTAAAAGTTATGAGAACAAACATGTTGAAGTTTTGGTTAAAAACGATAAGCCCTCAAGTAGTCTAAGTTACGATGTCTTTTTGAATATTATAGGACCTGAAAACTTAAAGAAATTTGAAAACTATAACGAAGATGATGACTGTAGCACAGATCATTTCCGTATGCTTTTCAAAATTTGGGAATATTTCAAAAAGAATTCGGCTATCGAAAATAAATCTGATGAAATCAGCACTGATATATTGAATATAGAAAATATACCCGTAGTCACTTACGAGCAACTTGTTGCAGATTATGTATCTAAAGGTTGTGGACAAGGCAACCTTTCAGGAAACCTCACTCTAGGAGAAGATCCCTGCTACATTCAGAACACATTATTTACAGAAATAGATGATGTTGATAGTATGAATGTAGTAGATGACCAGAGAATATTACAAGAAAAAGTGTCTGAAGATAGTGAAATTCACGAAGAAACAACCGGAATCATGAACGATTGCACAAAAATGAATATTTCAGAAAACCTCACTCCAGGAGAAGTTCCCTGCCACATTCAGAACACACCAATTACAGAAACAGATTATGGTGATAGTACGAATGTAGTGGAACGCCAGATAATATTACAAGGGAAGGTGTCTGTAGACAGTGAAGTTCCCGAAGAAACAACTGGAATCATGAACGATTGAGTGAAAGGGAAAATAGAAGTCTCGATTCAGAAAATCTTGATTGTCATGATCAAACAACGTTTGACTCGTTCTTAGAATGGCCGAAGACTCCACAAAGGAAAAATATCCGCCAGGCAAAGCGGGCTCCGTTTGTAATTACATCCACAGGTTGGAAAAAAATGCGCATAGAAGACAGGGAACGCAAAGATAAAGAACAAGAAGAGAAAAATTGCTAGACTTGCGGCTAAGGAACAAAAAGATAATGAAACAGAGAGGCGAAAGAAAGAAAAGCTGAAGAAGAAACTGGTATCGACTATTCCCAAACATACCACTTGCAAAAAGTCCTTGAACCAGAACAAGGAAAACTTGAATAATGGTGAAGAAGCCCTAAATGGGAATGGTCTTTACTTTGATTATGTAGAGAAAATTCCTGTTGAAAGCGTCAATGTTATTTTAAATATACTTATCAACCCTGAAGATATCTGCAAAAGAAACTTATTTGCCGAGCCTGCTGAATGTGACATCCAATTTTCCAAGAACCGTGTTGTAAGTGGCTTTTGTTACCTTTACACCTTTAACATAACAGCTCAAAAACCAGGTCTCAGGTCTTTGAAGTGTTAGGGAAGGCAATACCATATAATCTGTCTGCAAAGAAAAAATGCGAACATTGAACATTTTGTGTGCAAGTCTTGTACTTGAAATATTTATTTTATTGTCTTTCTAAAATATGATTTCTTTTATATCAACGAATACCATATTCCCATATGTAACTGACAGTAGAAATAAACTATTATTATTTTCTCCTTTCACTTTGTGGAAACATCTTCAACAAGGGCATCATTGCATAATAAATACAAGAATAAGAACCCAACTCAGCTCATCCAACTTAGTTTTGTGTGCCAATAGTTGGGGATGTCAATAACTGGTTCTTCTATGCCAATTACTGGTAAATGTACAATTGAGAATAAAATCTTAATTATGAAGTTTAGTAAGTGAGATTTTGAGTAAGTAAAAATTTTGAGAGTTCAACCAAAATGTTTTTCAACGAGCGGTTTGTTTTACCTTCCCAGAATGTAATTAAATATTGAATATCACAAATTAATAGCGTTGAGTTACCTTACGGGTGCCAATAACTGGGTAGTTTACCCTAGTGCACTAATAAATATTTTCTGGAATAAGGTGAAATATCCGATTTGTTATTTAAATATGTTAGAATTTCAGAAGTTGCTCAATTTAATTTTTATAACGTAATATATTTCAAGTGCTTTCCATCCTTATAGTAATTCTACAGATTTTGAAGTAACTGGGAGAGCGTTCATCATCGAATTTAATAAAAGTACGAAATCGCAAAGAAAAAAATTGGCATTTGAAAACAAAAAAACTTAGAAACAGGCAACAACACATAACTTTTTATAGTTATTTGTGCTGACTTAGGATGTAAAAGGTGGTCGTAAAAGTAAAAATAAAAAGTTTAATACAAAAATTTGCTGATATCAGATTTAACTATTTCAAATCAATATTCATATTTTGGATGGGTGTTTGTAAATGAAGTGGTTTTGTTAAAAAAGTATCAGAAATTCCACGTGTAGATTGTTCCAGTAATCCAAAAGCTAAAGGCAGGAAACAGGTGGGTGTTCACAGAAATTGCTCTTTAAAATTATGAATTTTTCATAAGACACAAGATACCTACTCTCTAAAAATTATACGACTGTAATTCTTTATAAATAAATTCGCAAAAACAATGCGAGTGGATAATATGTCATACCGGCTATTTACGGATAAAAAAAAGGAAAATTCTATGAAAGCTAGATGAACGCAAAGATGAAAATAAATAAAGTCGAGGGGTTCAAGTGTCTCAGGCCAAATGACTCGATTTCTCACGTCACCCTCCTGACTGAGTGCAGCCTTTCAATTTTTTTACAATTCGCGAAGCTTCACGCTTTAATGCCAACTTCTTGGGAATTTCAAGACGGAGAAACTCTTGCTTCATTTGTTTTGTCACCTGGGTTCGCTGTGTAATAACGTGGAAAATTAAGAATCTGGATTTAATTCCCCAATTTATTTTGTTTAGTTCCACTATAATAATTTTTTATGTGTTATAATAAAGATGAAATACGGCTTCACGGGGTTGTTATGAAGAAAATTATATTGTACGTTAAACTGTCACTCTTCTTAAATATCATCAAGTAATTGGCTATTTTTAATAGTAAAGATTTTTTATTTAATCTCTTAAGATAATTAAATTAGCAAAATGTTTCTGTATTATTCCGTATATTCAAACATAGTAACAATTAATATTGCATCATATTATTCGTCGTGCATTTATTTTATTTTTTTAGCATTGCCGTCAGAATTTGTACAGTGGGGCCGATTTTACGATTTTTTGTTCCTTGATACGTAATTTCCATGCCTTTCAACAAAAATTAGAGATCGAATTTTTCAAAGCTTCCGGGATAGTAGTGTAAAAACTCGAACCACATTTTTTCTTAATTATTAACCAACCCTGTTAATTAAGCAATGGTATAGCTTACTTATATGACAGGCGCTTTTAGACATTTTGTTTTTATTGATTGATTTACCTCTAACTTTGTCCAAATTATGACATTCTTGCTGAAAGCTTACGTTAATTCCACAAAGAACGTTTTAAATGTAAAATACCTTTCGGTCAGAATTTAACCAAATTTTGATATGTTCTAGAACTTGACCAATTGATCAAATGTCTTCATTGCCCGAAAGCTCAAAGCTCAACAGTTTTTGATATACAGGGTCTGCAATATCACTATTTGATACTTTCAATATATCATAAAATGGACATTTTGCAATATTAACCAAAACTTAGTGAAATGTTATTTTTTGTGCTACTGGTTACAACCTTTTCTTTACTTTCATTATTTTTGTACATACACCTGATATCAGGGTGAGACCAAATAAATGTATCTGAAAAGAATTATACGGTGGTATTGTTTTGATATTTTGGTGAATGGAAGTTAATATGTCCATTTAAATTATTATTGCAAGTTAAGTCCCTAGACGTCCGTTATACAGAGTGTTTCATTTCTTTAATAGATTTAATTGAGTATTATTATACTTCCTAGTTAATTTTCTGATAACTTAATTGAAATGTCTATATTAAAATAAACTATTTGCTAACTGTATATACCTACATAATAGTCACGATGTGTTTATACTGATACTGGGTGTCCAAGTACAAAGGACCAAAGCGATATCTTAAACTTCATATAGGTACGGAAAAACCGTTAACATAAAAATCCCTTGCAATTGGATGTCGTTGCGAAATACAAAGCTTTTGGAGATTGACAGATAGAAAGGTTAGATGTGCTTCATTTATTATGCTCACTATTTTCTAATAAAGTTATATTTAGTATTTACTTATTCGTTTAAACCAAAACCGTAATGTGGCATTGCGCTTTTCTTCTGCTTTTATTCGTACAACTAGATTTTTTCTGATTTTGCACTTTTCTTTCCGTTTTTCATACTACAATTATTATTTTTTCTATTCCCAAACTTATAAAATAACAGCAATATAGTAGGTGGCTATGAAACGTCAAAATGAATCCACTAATTAAGTGATATTGTTGATACTTAGTTGCAAATCTACTTTTGAATTAAAATCGTTGAAGAGTTTATGTGAAAATGAATCGATTTCCATGTTTTGCTTGTGAAAATACTTTAGTTCCTAGGGTTATGGTGAAAATAAGTGGTGAGGTAAATGCAAGAAAGCAGGAAATTGTGATTGCACGTCGCCGAAGCAAATCTACCAGAGCGGGTCATAATAGAAGAAACTCGAATCTGCAATGTCTGCAATATTTCTATTGTAAGGAAATTCAAGCAATAGACAATAACCCAAATTGTTTGCGATTAAATGTGCTACAAAGGTCAACTCACTTATGCTGCATTTGTAACGATGGGAATGATATACATAAAATATCCATGAAAGGTAGAATTAATATTTTTGTTGTGTGTACGTGCCAGAAAATACGTACTGCTGTAATATTCATTTGGACGAGAATGGTAATCTGTTTGAGTTTCTGCTCCCTGGGTTACGATATGTAAATCGGCCATTATTAGCAGGTAATGAGATTTATATGTTTTTACAAGCATTACGTAAGGAAATTAAGAAAAAAAGCTACCACATGGCTTACGAAGACCAAAATAACTTCACAGATTCTCAATTTAAAGCAGTTTCTCCTATAACCAAAGATCAATTTAATAATATTTTCAACTTTTCTGACCCCGTTAGAATAGGAAATTCTTTGAGATATGTAAGTAAAAAGATCTCTTAGCATTCCTGTGCAAGTTACAACAAGGTCTTAGTGATGGTTTTTAGCGGTTATTTTTAATTATTCCACAAGACAACAAGCCAGTTTAGCTATATCTCTAGTTAGACAATCTCTTTCTGCAAGATTTGTACCACAATATAATGGATTTACTGCTACAACAAGAGACAGCTACATCGAAAATCATGTAACTCCTTTTGCAAATCGTCTATATAATCAAAACCTGGATCGGCCTCAAGTTATAGTGTATAATGACTGTACTTATCTAGAAATAGAGAAAAGTTCTTCTTTTAAAGTGTTGCGACAGTCCTACTGTACTTATAAGGGTAAACATCTTATCAAGCCATCTCTGCTTGTTGCCCTGAGCGGATTTATTCTAGATATTCAAGGGCCATATTTCTCAAATTCTGAAAACAACGATGCCAACATACTTATAAGTGAATTTAATAGAGATGTGAATGGAATGCGTGAATGGTTTAATGAAGGAGATATTTTCATTCTCGACCGCGGGTACTTGGATGCTATTCCAGCTTTAAATAGATTAGGTATTAATTTTAAAATGCCAGCCTTTTGCCCAGAGGTCAGCTACAGTTATCCACAGAAGAGGCTATGATAGTCGTCTCGTTACGAAAACCAGGTGGATCGTAGAAGCACGCAATGGGCACTTAAAATCAATTTTAAATTTTTAGCTTTAAGATAAAACACCCCACATTTGTAATATTGTTGATTTTCTTAAAATTGCTGGAGCAATTATAAATAAATATTTTCCACCCATTTTAATGCAAGATGCTACTATTGAGATAGCTAGAAATATTCTTCAAAAGTTCAAGAGCCAAATGTTGTTCAAGCCAGGGTTGAAGAGGAAAACTTACGCGCTAAAGGGGCAGATGGGTTGATTTAAATGAAATTATCGTTCCTCATTCACACGTTTGTTACATTACTACCTTAAAGAGTTAACTGTTGGTATTTTTCAATTAAAGCTTGCTCCTTCTTATATACAGGACAATGAAATAGAGGACCGCCAGGTTCAATATCAATTTGATGAAATCTACGAACCTGATTTTATACGGATAAGGATATATTCTCGCCTCAGAAATGCTACTCGTTACCAGTTGTGGATTGCATTTGTGCCGAATAATGAGGAAGAAGAACTTAACCCAATATTAGGTACTTACTGCACCTGCAAGACTGGTGCCAGAACTTTAGGTACTTGTTCTCATGTGGCAACTGTACTATGGTTTTAGGATATGCTAGGTATCAAGAGCTAATCAAATATCCTTCTACAAATGTTTTAAATCATATACTAATGCAAATAATGTGGAGGTGATAGACATTTAACATTTGATTATGCAACTTTTGATTTCTATGACAATGGTTATATCAAACCAAAATTATTTACTGTTTTCTGCCTCATCAGTTCAGTTAACTGATATCTTATTAAGATTATATATTTTAATATATTAAAATACGTTCATTAACATTTCTACATAAACATTTCTTATTTACAATGACTGTGCAAAGCGGTAGTGATGATGGAGGTAGACCTGCGAAACCGGTCTGTCGATGGTGTGAACAGTGAAGACACTAATATCTTAAAGAATTTTCTTTTCTTAGTTTTGCAAAATAAAAATGAACTTCGACAAGCGCCTTCTTTATCAAAAGAATCTACTGAAAACTTTATTAGAAAATAGTGAGCATAATAAATGAAGCACATCTAACCTTTCTATCTGTCAATCTCCAAAAGCTTTGTATTTCGCAACGACATTCAATTGCAAGGGATTTTTTATGTTAACGGTTTTTTCCGTATCTATATGAAGTTTAAGATATCGCTTTGGTCCTTAGTACTTGGACACCCAGTATCAGTATAAACACATCGTGACTATTATGTAGGTATATGCAGTTAGCAAATAGTTTATTTTAATATAGACATTTCAATTAAGTTATCAGAAAATTAACTAGCATGTATAATAATACTCAATTAAATCTATTAAAGAAATGAAACACTCTGTATAACGGACATCTAGGGACTTAACTTGCAATAATAATTTAAATGGACATATATATGTGTTAACTTCCATTCACCAAAATATCAAAACAATACCACCGTATAATTCTTTTCAGATACATATATTTGGTCTCATCCTGTATATCAGGTGTAGGTACAAAAATAATGAAAGTAAAGAAAGATTGTAACCAGTAGCACAAAAATAACATTTCACTAAGTTTTGCATTAATATTGGCAAAAATGTCCATTTTATGATATATTGAAAGTATCAAATAGTGATATTGCAGACCCTGTATATCAAAAACTGTTGAGCTTTGAGCTTTGGGCAATGAAGACATTTGATCAATTGGTCAAGTTCTAGAACATATCAAAATTTGGTTAAATTCTGACCGAAAGGTATTTTACATTTAAAACGTGCCCCTCCTTTATTTCATTTCAGGATCACATTGCCTTTGAAAAATAATTGCCATTGCCGTAGCAACGTGTTTGTTATATGTCTTTATATTTGACCTTTTCTAGTTGTGTCGTTAATTAATGAACAAAAAAGTTTTAGGGACTAAAATTACATAAAATGCCATAAGTAAATTCTGAATAAGTAGAAAGATTAGTTGCGTTTGTAAACGATGGTTGTAGTTATCGTTACGCCGCTCGTGGAATGGAAGTCCATAATGCAACTGCTCGTAGAGCGGTCCTTAAATACAACCAAACAGGAAGCACTGCTCGGAAGATGGTTCTGGTTGTCCTCACTTCTTGAGATTTCGGATTTTACGGAATCGATCTAATACTGGATAAATGCGCACGGTCTTTGCCATATTCGTGGTGTTTGAGTAAGTACAGACGGTATGTAGAAGCCTAAAAGAAGTTAATTTTAAAGGTGGAAGATCTAAAAGGGTTCTAAATTACTATCTAAACTTTGTGCTGATAGAAGAAATTTCGCTGAAAATTATGGACAATGGAATATTCCTGAATGTTTTGCCTTAACATGGTGGATGGAAGAAAAGAATGTGAAGAAGTACTGGTGAGAGGTTTAATCAGAATTTAATAACAGAATGTGACAATTTTAATGTTGGATCGGTTATGTGTGGGAGGGATTGCAATGAATGAAAAGAAACATATTTTTAGTGAGGCTGTCGATGACAGCCCAAATCTACCTTGATATTTTACAGCGGTTGTCTTACCTCATGCAGAATTAGTGGACAATAATTTTATATTGATGCAGGATACTGCACAACCACATACCACAGCAATAGTACGAAACTTCTTGAAGTTACAGGTATCACCACATTACAGTGGTCTGCGAGAAGCCCCATATGAACCCTATAGAATATTTGTGGATGAATTAGGGAAAAGAGTATGTTCTCGCTAGAAACCTCTGAAAAGTTTCGGAAACATGGCAGACGCATTAGTGGAAAATGAGACCGTATAGCAATGGAAACGATAAGAAGCCAGTATGTCGCTAAAAAAGAAACCCTTGAGTTGCTAGTGTAGGCAATACACGGTATTAAACAGTTATGTCAGTGTATTTTGTGTTTAATAATTTTTTTAATTCGTATTAGTTTATTTTACTAGAAAACTGTTTCTAGATAAATTCGGAAAGTTGAAATGTGCTGTAATTCGGACAAATTTAGAGATAAATCAATCAATCAAAAAACAAAATGCTCATAAAAGAAGCATCTTTCATGTCATCTCCAGCAACTGGTGATCAAAACGTCACGAAAGAAAATGCAACGATAAAAGTGATATTTAAATGATTCTATAATCCACATAAAGAGAATATCTGGTGTGGAACACCACAGGACCTTCCAACCTACCTAATTGAAACATTTTCGTAGGATTTTATAAGAAACTCAATACAAAAATTGGAAACATTGTAAACCCAAAAACAGTAATCTGTTAAACAGACGTTTAAGACTTCATGACAGACAAAAGAAATGAAATAATTTTTATTTCAATTTTGTAGAATAACAATGCAACCTTTCTTTATACGTTCATTACGAAAACAGACAACATTGTAAAACAAAAATGTATTCTGTGTCAGAATGACGTTTAACCACTTAGCATCCAGTTCCGTAATATTACGGGCCTCAGTATATAAGACAAAAATCCACTTCCGTAATATTACGGACTGGAAAATTTTCGGTTGCCTCATCTTAGTTCACCACGTACTAAGTCGTAGCGTACGTACAGCAGTGACTGAAGCTACACATAATCTTTTTCCCGCGTGGTAATGTTCGAAGTGGGGTTTGAGGAACAAAGCGACACGGCGACCTACTTTAGTTGGAGTACGTTGCTCAAGAAGATAGGTGCCGCGTTGCCTGTTTTTGTACTTTTATCAATGTAAACACACTGAAAGTAGTTTTATCATCGACATAAAACCATTGAAAGTGTATAATAAAATGAGTTCTGAAGAATCTGATAGGTACTGACAATTGGTTGGAGGAAGAATATGAAGGCGACTCTGACGAATCTTCATCCTCAATGATGAAATTAGTAGTGAGTCGTCTGATTCAGAAAATGATGTTGACATGAGTTCAACAAGGACGTCGTATCGTATAAGTACTACTGATCCACCTCATGAGTCCCCAGATTTAATTTTTCTACTACTAGTTCACTAAATTTTGCTGTAGATAGAGATGCAACAAAAGACATTATGAAATTTATCAAGTTGTTTTCGATGATGCATTATTTGAAATCGTTGTAAGTGAAATAAATAGGAATGCTGAATCGCACCAATAACTGGATTCCTACTAATAAGAACGAAATATTTTGTTTATTTCAGTAAATTCTTGATGTCACTTATAAAGAAACCGAAGTACCAAGATTACTGGTCGAAACGAAACATCATCGAGACACCCATTTTCCGAGGATTATGACAAGAAAACGTTTCGTTGAACTCAAAAATATTTACATTTTTATAACGAGGCCAATTTTGACCCACAAACACATCCTGCTCCAAATCTACACAAAATCTGGCCAGTTTTCGAATTACTACAAAGAAGGTTTCAAGAATTATATACACCAGATCGAGATGTAACAATAGATGAAAGTTTACGTATGTTCAAATAACGTCTCAGGTGGAAGCAATACATTCCACTGAAACGTGCCAGAATTGGTATAAAATCGTATTTGTTATGCGAGTCCAAATCAGGTTACATATGGTCAATGATTGTGTACACTAGAAAAGGAACTGCTTTCGATAATGAGTGTTGTGGTCATCAGATTTCCACCAAATAGAGCTGTCACTGATGAAACCATTTTTGGACAAAGGCTACAGTCTCACTACAGACAATTTTTACACCAGTCCACTCTTGGCTGATATTTTATTACGTCATAAAACAGACACTTATGGAACCGTCAAACCCAAACGAAAAATGCCTATAGAGCTGCAGAAAACAAAGCTAAAACCAGGAGAGATTGTGGCCTATCAACGGGGTAAAGTAATGGTAATGAAGTGGCGAGATAAGAAAGATGTTTGTCTTTTGTCTACGGTTCATACACGTAATATGGTTGACTGTACTGGAAAACACAACCGTGAAACCAAAAGAAAACCTGCTGTAGTTACTGATTATAATGACACAATGGGTGGTGTGGATGGAGTAGACCAACACCTAGCAGACTATCCAATAATTAGAAAACGTGGTAAGCGTTATTACAAAAAATTTTTCCACCTTGTCGAGTTTGCTTTATGGAACTCATATGTTTTATATAAGAAGTGTGAGGAAAATTATCACACTTGGAATACCGAATGGAATTTCTAGAAAAATTATTGAAACTTGTGGAAAAGAACTGATAAATTGGCAAGGTCGTAGCAGATCGGCTGTGAATCCCTTACGAGCAGTGGAAAGCCATTTTCCTGATTATGTGCCTGCAACAGCAAAAAATCAAACGCCACTGAATGTGTGTTGTGTGCTCAAAAGCTCAACGACAAAATAAAAAGATACGGCGTTACTGTAGATACGAGTGTTCAGTCTGTGACGTTGGACTGTGTGTGCCATGTTTTCGTTCATATCATTCCAAAGTCGACTTTTGGGAAGAATAAATTTTTTTCGAAACCCGTAAAATTACGGAACTGGGCTTATTACTATTTTTACTAAAGATTTTCGTCCTTAATTTTGACTTTTCAATAAAACTTTAATTTAATGTTTTAGTCTTTATTAAACTTCATTTCCGGCATTTAAAAAATAGGAATTCTGTGGCCACATTTTGCATTGTGATCTTAAGTGGTTAAAACAGCATATCAGATAGATATTCATATACACAAATACAATATATATTAACGTAAAATTACAAAGTAGAACGGGCCATACTCTACTTTTTACATCACAAGGCCCCTAGGACACCTTTCCACTTTTTATACGCCCACGTGAGGCGTATATTTGAAGGATGGGGTGGGCTTCCTTTCGGGGACCATTTTCAACCCTTGATGGAATTGTCATCCCTAATTTGGTTGTATTAAGAGCCTTTTGGGCTGTATACCTTGTAGCTTAGGCAATTGCGCACACATGCAGTGTTCTATTGAAGATGTAAGGTTAGGCTACGCCCAACTTTTAGCTGATTGGTCGTACGTGCGCCAGCCTCCTGGCTTTTGATTGGTCCTAGCCCACTACTCAGCCGCTGTGCTCTGATGAGAGGACTAAGTCTCTGCATTCTGATTGGTTATGGCGGGAAATTTGAAATTGTTCTTAATAATAAAGGGGTTCTTGTAAGACACGTGTAGGGCTTCGCAACTTGTTCTCGGGCCTTCGCCCCTGGCTGGAGATGGTATGGGGACCCTAGCCTTATAAGACAAGTGCAGAGCTTAGCCCCTATCGTGGGTCCCTTGGTGCAATTATATGGGTTCTAACTTAATCCTACAGCTGTAGGCCTTCGCCCCGTCATACAAAATTGTATTCTAATAAGGTGACCCTAGCCTTGTCAGACAGGACTTGTATCAGGGTTATCGCCTGGCCCTTTGAGTAAAATTGATTTTAGCGCCATCTAGTGGCGTGCATAGACTAATAAACATTTTCCATAATAGAAGTTGATAATGCACACAATTAATTAATTAATTAATCAATCAATCTCAAACAAATCATGCTCGATCAAATCAACCAGACCAATCTCAATCAATCAACCAAAATTGTCTTACAGTTTGCGGAATCCAGATTACAGTTCAAAACTGAATACACTAAAGCCTAATTAAATATGACGTGAAATAATAAATAATTTCTGCCCTAATTCAATGTTGCTTTATATATAGGCAGATTCTCTCTTTCTAAATAGGCATCACCCATACATTCGGAAAATTATATCAGATTTATTTGCATGTTCAGTTACACACACATAAATTTGTTTCATAGAAACGTGGTCATTAACTGTTATAAAAACCCCATTAAAAAGACCGGAAAGTAATAATTACTTATATATAACATAGAGTTAAATTAAATTAACATGTTTTTAAGAATATCGAACTGATATAATGGAAATAAAAGGCAAAAGGTTTTAATGGTTTTATTATTATACGCGAATTAACAATAAATACAAGTTTAAAATCCACGAATACGTACCAACTATTTGTAGAGCTGATCTTATGACGTCATCCTATAAGAGTAATAATACATTTTAACAATATTTATCGAAATTTTTGTTAGCAATATCAAGTAAAAGAACATATACACCTATATATATATATATATATATATATATATATATATATATATATATATATATATATAGTATATATATATATATATATATATATATATATATATTAAAAATAATACGTTTACCTTTAGAAGTGTTTCTTCCTTCAGTTGTTCTAATAATGATAACCATATGTTGAACAGAAGTATTTTTATACGTGTCCACATGTAGTCTCACTAAACACGTTTTATGAATGGTTGATATAAACTGGCTATTACATTCCGATCATTAACTAATTTGGAAAGTAATACACAAAACCTGATTACTGCTACTTGTATTTAGCAATTATATTGTACTTATAAAATTTGCATTCAAAACACAAATATTTTAAAACTTTGCTAACGCAAAATTACTTTAAATAATTTGTTCTTGAGATTACATAAACTATTGTATACTCAATTACGCGCACACACGCATGCACCCACCAACACACGCACACATGCACACACACACAAGCACACACGTACACACGACACACAACACGACCACGCGACACACGCACACACGCACACACGCACACAGCACACACGCACACACGCACACAAGCACAGCACACACGCACACACGCACACAAGCACACAGCACACAAGCACACACCAAACACGCACACACGCACACAAGCACACATGCACAGCACACACGACACACGCACACACGCATACACGCACACACACGCACACACACACGCGACACACGCACGCACACGCGCACATACGCACACACGCACACAGCACACACGCACACGCACACACGCATACACGCACACACGCACACACGACACAGCACACATCACACACGCACACGCACACACGCACACACACACACTCATATACGCAAACACGCACACACGCACACACGACACACGCACACACGCACACACCCACACAACACACACACACCCAAACACGCACACACGCACACAAACACACGCACACGCGTACACACAGATAACACGTTAAGCAGTCTTATATCCATTTATAGGTATGAGTTATTATGGGTTTTGAAATTTATATTCGAAATTCTTCTTCCTTTTTGTTTTATATGAGTAAAATTCTGAGTTTGTGCTAAATCGATTTGTTGAAAATTTTAAATTTTCAAAAATATAAATCGCAGAAATAGTTATTAGTTTATTATTGTAATTTAGAAAATGTATTCTACAAGAACTTCCTCTTTCAAGCACAATATGATGCAAATTGCTTTTTTTGTAAAATAAATAAATGATTCATAAGATAGGAATTATTATTTAAAAATTATGCAATACCTTAGATGTGATTGGAAGAAACAATAGTATACCTACATGAATTAATGTTTTGTATCACAAATTTCGTTAGTTTTTCACAGCACAATGTTGGCTTTGCTTAATTTAGTTTTAATGTAGTTAATGAGTCCTCTGCCAAAGTGTTATATCTTTAATAAAAGATGCATTTGAAGAGAACGTAGATGGTTGATGTGTATTTTATTAATGGTAACTAATAATTGACAGTATCATAGAAACTATAACAACGCAATATATAATAATATTCCACGCTATTTTAAGACATAGCAAGTATGATAGTGAATTTCTAAATCAAGACGGTCTACAATCTCTTTTTTTCTAAACTGGCTTTTCTGCAGATTCTTGTATTTGTGTGCGTGAGCTTTGGCCTCGCTGATGATGTCGGATTTTAATTTCTTCAATTTGTCGCTGATTTTCCTTCTTACCACTGTCTTCATTATTCGGTGGTTCCATATCAATTCCACTATTAGATACAACTGATTTAATGAGTTGACCAATGTGTCTTTTAAAATATATCCATTATCAAGTTTTATCTGATGATGTAACTTCACCAACACTTTTATTACTGTACCAAATTTCCACATTACCTTGTGATTGGCATACCAGCGGGTGAACTCTATCTCCGACCAAAAATATTCTTTAGTTGCAGCCTCTGTTATCCACAGAAGATTGCTTTATTGGTAGAATAGCATCAAGATGAATTCGAAGGTACATTTGAGCTGGACTGTCCCATTGGCTGCTGGTGTTGCTCTGTAATATGACAAGATTTCTCTCACCTTTTTATACACGGAACCACTTTCGCCGGACATTGCTAACAACTTTCTTTTTAACGTTTGAATATATCGTTCTGCCAATCCATTTCTAGCCGGATGCCCAGGAGCTATAAAATACTGCAAAATACCTTTTCCTTACAAAATGTTTGAAACTTATCGCTTTTAAAAATTGTAGCATTATCTGAGACAATAATCTTCGGTAATCCATGTGTCGCAAAATGTCTTCAAGAATTATTATGGTTGAATCAGTTGTTGAGTGTTTCTTGAATCTTTAGTTCAGGCAATTTCGATTTTGCATCAATTACAACTAAGAAAAGTGATTGAAAAGGTCCAGCAAAGACTATATGAATACTGTCAAAATTTTCTGCTGGTTCTTCCAATGGTGAGTCATTACTTTGAAGGGTCTTTTCTAGTTTCTGCACAGTGAACACAGTCTGCTAATATCCTTGTCTATACCTTCCCAGTAACAGTATTGTCTCGCAAGTTGTTTCATTTTGATGATTCCTGGGTGAGTGCGATGTAATTTTGTTAAAGTTTTGACCTCAAGATGACAAACCAGAGTACTTCTACGACGAAAGCTAACAATGAAATTTGCCAGCCAAATTTTTGTCATCTTTGAGGCAGTTTAATAATATTTAATTTTATGACCTAGTTATTCTTTACTAAAAATTTTATAGTCCGCTTTATGTTTCAAACTGTTATACTAATAGCAGGCTTATGTTTATGTTTTAATTTTTCAAATTTGACAAAATTGTTTACTACATCTTTAACAATTTTTAACAAACATTACTACTGACGAAGATAACTGTAAGTGTTATCGAAACGTTTAGGTTGTATAATTTAAAGTACACCATTAAAAATCCCAAAAAGATAAGTATTTTATTATGAGTGGTGAAAGTTTACATTTTCATATTATCCAATGATTTTCGCTGTATGCCTGCATGCATAGGTAACACTTTTACGTCGGTCCTGTAACAGAGTATTTTTCGGCGGTTGTTTCTACAGCTTTAGCGTGCGCAATTAGAATAGTTGAATTGATTCGCTTACGTGTCACCAGTAAACTAACGTCTATAATTCACGACTTGTAAGTTGAAGCGAGTGCCGCCATTAGCTAAATGTATCTCTTGATCGTAAAAATTTAGCCTTTAACTCAACACCACTTATGAGAAATTTTTCTTGATTAAACAAATCCGAGCGCACGTGACCAATCATCTCTATCCGTTTCCCGGTAGCCGCAAGTGCTTGATGTTTTGAGAAACCGTTATTTACGTTTCCCAGTGTATTCATCTGTCCAGCTGTATCATTGTACCATAAGGTACATCTAGATGTGAACTCTTGGCCTCCTTTCCATAATTTAGCAGCGTTTCGATACAAGAACGGTAGGCGTAGGTGTTGTTTGGTTGTGACACCATCTTCTATTTCATTTAAGTAAACCTCCACCTATGAAAAAGCGAATGCATCAATTGTTTACCGGTGCTACAACATCAACGTCTATAAGTGTTCTATCATCTTGCTTTAGAACTTTAGCTGTGATGTACAACATGGTCTGGCTTAAATCTATGTAATCGTTTCCATTTCCGGGACTACAAATTCTATTGGGGCGTCATCACCAGAGCTGATAAGGGCTTGTAAAATATCCATTCACCACTCGATACTTGTCTGCGTCGACGGTAAAGCGAACAAATCCAATTCGGACTTGACGCATTCACACGATTGGGCATGTAGAAAAGCCATTATCTTGAAAATATATCGTCGTAAGTAGGCTTTTCTTAGCAACAGCTCTCGATAGAGACTGGTTATTATCGGACAGACGTACTCTTTATAACCCGAACACTCCATCATTTTATCGATTTTCTCGTCGGATTTACACTTAAGGTTTCTACCTGCCTCACGAAATCTTTCTTGAAACGAGTCCTTAATAGGTCGATCCTCTATGACGTCACCAAGAATATTAGCACCCGTTCCAAGAGCTTCATTTCCAATAGCCTTTGCACTAGACTTAAATAGTGGTATTATACTTCTAAATATACCACCTAATCAGTTGCCTATTCCATGACCACGTTGATATGGCGCACCTCTGTAGATAGAGCCGATACCGTTACCGGCCTGATTCATGTAATATTGCTGATAAGGGCAAACCATTATTGTACTTTCTTAAAGTGTAGCTTCAGACACGACGTTCCAAACTCAAATGGCATTGCTGCACCCGTATCTGTTTTTATATTAATCTCGATGTTTTCAAATTCCCGTGTCATCACCGGTATGTAGTGTGCAGGCGAAAAAACCACATCTTTATGACTCCCGTAAGCATAGTTTTCTGAAGTAATATTTATTATACGCATAAGCGGAGATAAAACATCACCCACAATTTGCGGTTCAACGATGTCGCAATAAACAAACATCTGAGTTGGTAATCCTATCCATATACTAGCGGGGTGAGGGGGCATTGGTTCCATAGCTATGTTCTGATACGGACGATAACCCAATTGTAAGGCTAGACGTTGTGAGAATCCGAATAGCGAGAGCTGAGTTTTTAATTTCGTAGTGACGCGCTTAGTTAGATTATAATATTCGATTGTTAGCAATTTACTTATTAGTACATGGTTATTTAGCTCGTTGGCAATTTCTTTTATGTTGGCATAATTTCTAGAAGCGAAACGTATTACGTACCCCGTTAATCATATCCGCTTTGGCAGTGCGTAATAAAACTTGACGTCATATTACCTGGAAAATACGTCATAGAGCTATTACTCAATAAGGTAAGATAGAACTCCATTTTATATATCTCTCAACTGAGAACTAAACCCAGCTATTAAATTTGTCACTTATCCACGCCACTTGACCAGGTATTGTTTATATCGCCCGCGGCCCTTCTCTGCTAGAATCTTATCGACTTTGAATAGAGTATCTTTATCAACCGTAACAACCTGCAATTCATCTTCGTAAAAGGTACCCTAACAGGATCGTTATTAAGATCGATTATTCGATAAACTGGTGGTCTTCTTTTTATCACCGCACTAATTGTAAAACTTCCTCGCTCCAATTCGTTTCATATCTTCTCAAAGGTGTACTTAGTCCTGGCGATTCTGACATGCTCACCGACTTTATATTTAGGATGATGTACTGGACCTAAACCTTTCGCGTACAGGTTATTCCACACTTCCAAAATGTTTTTATCGTTTACAGCCGCAGGGGCCATCTTTATAGTTGAATGAGGGCTATTGTTGTAAGCTGTCACAAGTCTTTCGAGTACACAGCTATAGGAATTTTTATAAGTGAAATAACGCCACATCTTTGTTTTCAATGTTTTATTAAATCTTTCAACTACAGATGATTTTACATCAGGGTTATTTGTTACATAGAAATTGATATTTTGTTTCTTGAAAAAGCTTTGTATACTGCTCGCCACAAACTCTTTGCCTTTATCCGTCTGTGCATTTGCCTAAGTATTGTCGCAATCCTTAAAAATGTCCGCGAACGCTTCAATTACAGATCAGGATGTCTTCGTTTCAAGTTCTCTCGCCCATGTCCTCTTGCTAAATACATCAATTTCCGTTAGTATGTAGTTGTATCCACCATTGTGTTTACTTAAAGTTCGCATATCACAAAGGTCCGCTTGCCACAACTCGTAAAGGTTACTCACAATATATTTATTTCGTGGAAACTTTTTTCTGGCTGGTTTATATACCGTATAATCTTCCTGTGCCTGCAGCCAATTTTTTACTTCACCATATTTTTTTTTATGTTTTACAGCATTAGTTAAAAGTGTTATACCAACGGACCCTGCCGGGTGAGAGGGATCATGGTATACAGCATCCATGTTATGTCCGCCATGAATCCCAATCTAGTGAAATTCCTTTTCTTCTTCTTTGAGAAATTCCTCTCGGTGTTTCCCGCGTTTCACCATCAGCATCGTAATTCTCACCTACAGTTGTTGTGAGGGCCCGTTCAACGCTGGGTGATACAGAAACATCATGTCTTTGCGTATTTCCGATAAACTCTCATGGTATATTTATCTCTTTAATGTACGTCGCACACTGATGCCAACGCGCGGGTTTGTAGTTTTTCGTTTTCTTAATCTCGTGAACCAGATCGATAATATTGGAATGTGGTATGATCTCGCCTTTTATTGTGCCAGTACCCCTTTTATCCCAAAAAACATCGGTACTCGTATTCAGTATACGTAACAAAGCCTCGCCTTTTCTCTTATATGAAGGCGGAAGTGTTTATACTATTTCATCGTCCGCTAGACCTTTGCATTGCGGTAAATCTCTAATATCATCAGTAACAGCGTCACCGCTCATTGTTGTGCTGGTGGGCTGACGAAACTGATTGGAAAAATGTGGATACCTTTGTAGAACTTGGTTGTACTGCTGCCATTTGTCATGGTCGGTCATTTTGGTTTTTAAAACTTTGTCCATATCGCTACTCAGCTGCGTTAAAATGTTGTTTTGTTTAACATCTAGTGCCTGTAAGCGCTGTATAAAGTCCATAGGTAGAATAATCCTCTTCTTCAGGTTGTGGTCCATGGTTATTGAAACATATTACCTAGGATTCCGCCGATTAATGGTCCTAACAGGAGTGGTAGAAATGCACCACCTTTCTGTACAAGAAACTGTTTCTTCTTTTTTATAGACTCGCCTCTCTGTGCCAAGAGTCTTAAGGTGTGCTTATGTTGAGAGAGTCGCTGCTTCTGATCAGCTGGCAGAGGTACACGACCTTTTAAAATGTGATGTGCACTCTAACAAATACACTCTACCTGCTTACTATCCAAACATTTCAATAAAGCGTCACGTTGACTTTTACTTAATCTGGCTAATGCATGCATCAGTGTTCTTGCTTAAAACGTCAGCCATCATATATGATGGAATCTTTATGACTGTGAGGCTTAAACCTTTTTTTCGCTATATATACCTGGCAGATACCTTGAGGCCCGAATATGTTTGTTCTATACCGGAGCACATCCGGTGTATTCTGTTTTAAATCGAACAATAAGTATCCGTGCGGGTTTGAAGCGGCATCTTGGTACGCGGCTTTGAAAAATTTCGAGTTGTCCGTCGAAATCTGTCTTGCTAAATGCTGCTGTATCTGAGCTCTGTCACGTGGGTTCTTAAACAAAATTATGTAATGTGCGTTGAGAGAAATATCCCGCTGTTCACGTCACCATTTTTTCGCTATATATACTTGCCAAATACCTTGAAGCCCGAATATGTTTGTTCTATAGTGTAGCACATTCGGTGTATTCTGTTTTAAATCGAACAATAAATTTCCGTGGGGGTTGAAGTGGCATCCCGGTACGCGGCCTCTAAAAATATCGGATTGTCAGGTGAAATCTGTCTTGCTAAATGCTGTATCTGTGCCCTGTCACGTGGGTTCCTAAACAAGATTATGTAATGAGCGTTGAGAGATATCTCGCTGTCCACGTCCTTGGTGAAATATGTTCTGCGTTAAGAAAAACACACTTAGATTTCGATGATGACAACCCTTTGTAAAAATATCAACCACAAAGCCGTTAGTTTCGCGTATTAGATTGTCAATTATTATTAAGACTGCCACTCACTGTAAAACCAGATAATTTTTTCAAAAGCTGTATCGCAGGCAGTTTCGACATTTTTTAGAAAATTCGCGATAAAATACGATTTCCCACAACCCGACGGACCCGCAACTATCGCCGAAAAGGGGTGCTTAAACTGGCCTTCCATCTTGAATCGTTAAACGATACTAACAGATACTCTACCAACAACCACGTTTAAATAGACTAAATAACATCCTTTTCAATCAGAGCGCTAGGCCCAGAAACAAAATGATCTACAAGATAATTAATAAACTATCTTTTATATCTAATGATTATTTGCGCACCCTTATCAGAATACAGATTTAAGATCATCTTATAGGGCAACAGATTAGGATCGAGAATTCCGGTTAAAAAAATTAATTATAATAAATGATCAACAAAAACGACTCCTACACGTAGGCATGAAAAAATCAAAAAGGCCTTAATCAGGGTTGAAATTTCCATCATGGGTTGAAAATGACCACCGAAAAGAAACCATAAAATAAGGGTGAAAAATACGCCCCTCAAGTAAGCGAGTAAAACAAAAAGGCCTTAATTAGGGATGAAAATTCCATCAAGGGGTTGAAAAGGCCTCCTAAAAGAAACCACAGGGTGAAAGGTGGCGTATGGTGCTCACTTCTACTCGTGTATCCAGCGCCCGAGTCTACTTCAAACGTTTGAGCTTTTCCTTCAATTAGAACTGTTGCAAAAAACTTTCCGCCATCAAAAGCAACTATGTTTGAACCTGTAGAAATATCTATAATGTTATTGAAGGTTAAATCGTCATTTCCGGTGTCACTGTATAAACTTCCTGCTTCATCTGCCACATCTGCATAATGTACTTGCTTTTATTTAAGTAATTCTTTTATGCAAACTCGAGCAACGTGACCATATTTACTGCAGTGGCTACATCTCAAACGATTTGTAGCAATTTTACAATCAGCGGCTCTGTGATTATTTTTACCGCATCGCAGACATAAATCTTGAATTCCAAGTTGATATAAATTCACATTTGATTTGCGCTTAGAATTATCGAAGTTAGACGATTTCGAGATTTTGCTAATGGTCCAAGTTAATGCTGTGTTTGAAATTTATGTTGAATATAATTTTGACGCTTCATATGTAATAGCTTATTGTACAATAGTTTCAAAATCATTATCTTGATCTACAAGAAGCTTCTCACGTATGATCATATAATCCTCTGATGAATTAAGCGCATAAAAAAATGTTTGACACTGACTTGCCACATTCGCACTTAAAATTTGCATTTGTCAAACGACTTTTCAACTTTGTAACGTAATCTATTATACGTGCAGATTCTAACTGTATTTCTGACAAAAATCTGTGTTGTTCCATTAAATAATTGACAAGTGGTTTAAATTGATTATTTAGCAATTCAATCATTTCTGTGTAATCAAGAACACTTACTTCCTTTGGTGCAGCTAAAGAAATGAGTAACACGTATGTTTCTGGTCCAATATACTGTAACAGCAGTTTAGAACACATCTATTTGTCATTGAAGATGCCTTTAACCTTGAAGTGGTCTTCCAAGCGCTGTCCATAATTTTGAAATTTTTCCTTTGAAGGCTCCGATTTATCAAAATTTGAAATTGTATTAACACTCTAGCAAGTACAGGTCGTAGGTTCAAATCCTACTCGAGGTAAACTTTTATTTATGTATTTAATAAAAGTAATAATAATTTTAATTACATATTTACCTTTGAACTTATTCGTTCATAACAAAACTTATAATAATTTAATATTAGTCAAGTTGTTTGTATGAGGAATACTGTGATATTGCAGGCTCATATTCCATTAATATAAGTAATTTGATTGTAATCTCATTATATTTAGAATTGACATCCGTTCTAATACATAAAGACAAAATTTGCATCGATTGGGGCTTGAACCTTGATGGCGCAATTGGTTAGCGCGGTACTCTAGCAAAGTACAGGTCGTAGGTTCAAATCTACTGAGGTATTAATAATAATTTTAATTATACTAACACTCGTTTCTTGTTTCGAATTCTGCTCTTTCATTGCTGCTGTCATACCAGCCAACGCTTCTATTAACGCATTAATATTTGTTGTATCTGTACTTTATGCGTTAGGAAGCTGAAGATTACACTATTCTTTTAATCCTCGTCGCCAAACTGTTATATCTTTAATAAAAGATGCTATCGAAGAGAACGTAGATGATTGATGTGTATTTTATTAATGATAGCTAATAATTGACAGTAATCATAATAGATATTTATGTATTAAGGCATACTCAGAAGATTATGGCTCGAGGGAATGTTAAAGCCGACGCGAAGCGGATACATAAATGTTTTGTTTTATTTTGCACCATGAAACTGGAACAAAATTTTAAAAAGATCTTCGGCAAGTTTTAAATGCAAATGCAGTGAAATAAAGTCGACAGTAGGCTAATTTGTTGTTACTAAGATACTGTGATATTGTTGCTAAGGTACTGTTTGTTTGTAAATAATTTGCATAATTGCATAGATGAATTTGAGGCCGCCCAGGCAAAAATAATTCCAAGTAAATCGAAATATTTATACATAAAAGAGTACGAAAAGTTTTGCGTGGAGGAGCACAAAAATGTGTCCACAAAATGTGATGAAAAAGTTGTGATGGCATACTTGTCTCAAATGGTAAGGATTGTGTATATATATATATATATATATATATATATATATATATATATATATATATATATATATATATATATATATAATTGTATTGTATTTAAAATTAACTTTTAAAGTACATACAGTAAAAGATCAACTGAGTGGACTCGAACCCACTAACTAACAATTTTATATATATATATATATATATATATATATATATATATATATATATATATATATATATATATACATTAGTCAATTATCTCTATTCAATAAATATCTATTTTGCAGTCAAAGATCTATAAGCCGTCGTCACTGTGATGTTTATATTCTAAATTGAAAAGATGTTCAAGTTGCAGGAAGATGTTGATATATCTCGTTTTTCCATGCTCACAGAATTCATGAAGAATAATTCTGTAGGTGATAAAGCTAAAAGTCCTATGTATTGCAACGGCATCAAATTGAAGAATTCATGTTGAAGGCGCCTGATCATACGTACTTGTTAGTTAAGGTATAACGATTTTAGTTTTTTTTCCAATTCTCATTATAAAAATTATTGTGTTTTATAGGTTGTCAGCCTTTGGTATTTTTGGAGCATGTCGTCGCGAAGAACTGCACGATTTGGCTGTACATTAATAAAGGTTGTATAGTAAGGTTGTTGTTTCAATAATTCTTTCAACTTACGTGACATATCATGTCATGTGTTTGTTGTCAATGATGCCGCTTAGCAACAATGACATTTCCGTGCTATAAAGACCACATTACATCCGCATTTGGGGCGTATAAAGAACATTATGGTGGCAAAATAAAATAAAATATCTTACCCTTATTTCTATCTTGGCTTTGTTGTCAGAGTTTGAGGACTTCTGATTTATCAAACTTATGCCTCTAACTTCACTTCATAACTTGGTTCAATTTTAATGCGCCAAGAACATTTACATAATAGTGTGGTTATAATTAGTTACAAACTAGTGTTTTTTTAGGATTAATTAGTAATTTAATTGTATAAAACACATTATTTTTAGAATGTCGTTAAGTAGTAGTCCACCCCTCCGTTCAAGTCTTTATCTAACACAAAGACGAAGACAAGAAGATAAAGATCCTAAAATATCATACTTCAAAGAAGTTATTTCAGAAGCTGGCATTTTGTTAAATGATAATGATACCCCAAATTATGTTAAACAAGAACAAGCTTTAGTGGTTCGCGACCTTTCTAAAACGTTGCAGTCTCACATATCTTTTCCAACTAATTCACAAGAATTCATTAATGGTTTAAAGAATCTTTGTAAAGAAGAACACTGTTTTAAAAAACTACTTTTGCCCACTGAACTAAAAAAAAGAGATGAAAATTTACACAATCCTATACAACAGGATAGTATTATAAGGATTCTATTAAATGTGCCTTATTTACAAGATGACATTATTGAGTTATTGTTAAATCACGTTACAGAGAGTGCTGTTGAAGACAATAACGATACATCATGGCTCCGACTCTTACTAAATCCTTTACGATATTTATCCCACATTAATAATTCCACATTGCTTACAAGTAAATTAGTGGATATTACTGAAATAGGAGCATTTGCACCTCAATTGGAAATTTTAAATCTAATCCCGGAGATAATACCAGACACTGAGTATGATGAAACAGCAAAGCAGTTAACTAAATTGTTAGAAGAAAATCCTGATTTAACTGGTGCAATTATAGATTGCTTAAATTCTTTAAATTTAAATGCAGAAACGAGAAATGAAATTCAAGAGCAAGTTTTAACACAAATTCATTCTAATTCATCATCAAAAATTTTTCCAATTTTATTTGATTTTGTTACAGCAGACTGTAATGGGAAAAACCTTCAGGATGTTTTATTCAACCTGAGAAATGCTTTAGATGGAATATTAGGTTCAACCTCAAAAAGTAAGGAAACCGATTCTAATAAGGCACTTATATGCAATCGAATACAGGCTGCTGTAACTGCACGTAAGAGTTTATATGAGGGATGGGTAACTCTTATTACAAGCATTAGATCTAATAGTGAAGTGAAACCAATTGACATATTTTTGTTATTTATGTTACACTCCACTGGAAAAATGCGAAAAAGTAGTGTTGAAGCTTTGTTTAGAAAATGTATTAAGCTCGGTCTCTTTAAAATAACTCATTTAGAAGCGTTGTTTAAAAATTATTTCGTTGCGCAAAGTATAAAAGACTACTTAAATTCAATTATAGATGTTGCTATTAGTTTTTTACGTTTTTTTAATGAGTCGGTTCTTGTTGAATATTCAGAAGTTATATTTAAACTGCTTTTTAATCATACATTGATTGAAAGATTGCAGAGACAAGATGTTGTATATAGCATAACATTTTTTATTGGAATGAGTGATAAAAAACATGTGAGAACAGCGTTAAAAATTTTAATTGTATTGTCAGAAGATTTAAAAAAGCTACAAGAGCATACAGTGCAATTAATGGGGTTGCTAGAAAAGTTGGATACTATTAATTTAAATGATGTTAAACTTATTTTTCAACTTTTGTGTAGCTTGACGTGTGGTGAAAATAGTGATGAATCTATGTCTGGTTTGAAAGATGAGATTCATATGATTATACGTAAACAGTTATCAAGTTCGAAGAAAATTGTTAAACATCGAGGAATCATTGCAGCCATCACCATGATTAAAGCATTAGGTTTGTATCTACATTTTTTTTAAGAAGTTCCTATTCTTTGCCATAAGAAACAAATAATTTTTGTCGTCACATGCTCTAATCATAATTTTTTTTTGTTTCAAAAACAGGTGACCTTGTTGAGGGTAGGTAGAACACTTAAAAATAAGTTGGGTTTGCTTATTAAAAAATTTTTGAAACGGCATCCGTATTCAAGATACAGGGTTTTACAAAAGATTTTGTCATAGGTACACATTTTTACAATATTATGACAAAACTACTGGCACATTGGAATGAAATGTATGAATATGTTTTGGTAGCTTACACATCGCATGAATTTGTTTTTATATCTTGCTCTTATAGAAAACGGTAGTTACACGGTGCGTACCGAATAGTTTTAAACATAACTTTTTTGAGGTTAGATTTTCTAATCCAAATTTTACACCAAAATGATGAATTAATAACTGAAACTGGTATAAAGTAAATATTCTTATTAAAAACCAAAAACAATAACATTATTCTAAGGCTAAAGTTATTAATTAAACAAAGAATCACAAGAAGAAAATTAAAATAAATTTGACTAAAAACATGAAATACTCAATCAGTTAGAGTAAGTGTTCAAAATCTCCTCCGTTTTCACGAATACACAATTCTAACCTTTTTCTAAAGAATACATTAATCTTGTAAACGGTTGAGGATCAGCCATGGAATCATTAAAGTGATGTTCAATTCTGCCTTGCAACTCTCGACGTGAATTTACCTCTGTAGCATAGACTTTTTCCTTAAGATATGACCAAACTGTATAGTCCAAAGGATTGAAATTGTATGACTCCTAGAGGCCAATGAACCGAAGCTTCTGTATCTCTACCAATCCATCGATTCGGATAATGGTTACCCAACCAATTACGACGCCTTCTATCAAAGTGCTGGGGAGCTCCATCATGCATAAGAAATAATGAGGGGCAATCAAAGGAACCTAGGAAGACATAGTAATGTGCTGCCGGTGACAAATTGCGCATGCCTTATCCGAGGGGTAAACCACCCTGCGCAATACTGTCACAAATTTGCGAAATCACGGGAAATCACGCGAAATCAAGCGAAATCTGTGCAATCATGCGAAATCATGCGAAATCTTGCGCAATCAAGCGAAATCACGCGAAATCTTGCGCAATCACGAGCATAATGGTGAAATGTTCCGGTACTAAAGTCAAATAAATGTTCGCGATTGCGAACTTTGCGATGCTAAAAATATTAGATGGCAATTTTTAGAATTCCAAACTTTTTAAAATTTTGCTATCAATAAAAAATCCTAAACGTTTCATAGTATCTTAAATGCATGACAATCGGGAGGTTCATTAAAATCAGCCGTTGGGCGAGTGTTATGCGGCAGGGTTGCGACAAAGACGTTGTGACACATGCGTCTGCGTGAATTCAGTTTGAATTAAAATCCGTTACAGTTAACAGTTTGTTTTGCCCTGCGGCACATTTATTTTATGTCCGTGCAAGCAACTCTGACGTGTATTTTTTAGTTTTGTGCGTTTTCTAGCTTTTAATATATTTATGTATTATTTGTGATTCATTGAATATACTGGCAGGTAAGTGAATCTTATATAACACTCCCATATTAAAAAAAGATCCAAGATAAGACCAATTTGTTATTTGCAACACTTTTTTTTTTACTGGAAAGTTAATCTCACACAACCTCACAACCAGACGAATTGCAGTAGTTTCGCAAAACAAATGTCAGTCAAATAAATATCACTAAACAGGAAACTATCGTTAATTTTTTTCAATTGTGACGATTTTCTCTAATCTCTTTAAACTACAGTAAAAGTCGTATACTTATTCGTCAGTTACAACGAAAAGTCGGTCATAGCACCGAAAATTTGCTCCTTTAATTGAATCTTCACATAAACATATACAAAAAAATACCGCCTTTAGAGTCGGCGGATATAGAAGCGAAGTCGCTTGTAAAGGCGTATATGTCTTAAAATTTTAGTGTTTCAAGGTCTATAGCGTTCAGAAGGCAACTTTTCAGACACTGGATGGCAACTCAGGTACCTACCTGAAAGTAGGTTTAATGATAAATAACGATTTTCAAGTAATCATTTCTCAAAATCTGTTCCATCCACCAAAAAACTTTATTGGGATTTTTTGCTTGTATTTTGGTACTTTTCTTGGTACTTTTAATTTGACTGTCTCAAAAATTTGATGTTTAATATTTTTTTGTTTTGTGACGCCATGTTTTAAAGCTTTTAACTTTTTTTTAAATTTTAGATAAAAAATGGAGCGAATTCAGGAAAATAAAACTAAGCTAATAGACATTTTAAAGGATTTCTCGTTGGACCAAAGTTTTCCAGAAAATCTAGTTGATTTATTGAATTATAGCGGATACTATAGTCTTCATTCTATTAGCCTTATTAAAGATGATGACATATTGAAGCTTGAAGAATTTGCTAGAAATGTACTACCAGATCTTTTAAGCCAAGAAGAAAAAATAGTTTTATGGTATATTTATAAGAAATATATCAAAATTTTCTGTTGTTGAGGGAGAAAAAAAGTTGCTTAAGGTTTTAATAAATAAATGCCAAGCCTTTTTAAATAAACCATCAGCATCACGGATCGAGAATAAAAATACAAAGCCTAGAACAAGGTCTGGACCAAAAGCAAAAAGGCGAAAAATCATGAACCAGATCAAGAATTGGACTCTTCGTCAGATTGTGAGAATGAGGATGACTCACCAGGGCAAAACGAGAGTCATATATTAGAACATATTAAGTTGGTTGTTAACACATACCAAAATAAAACTTTAAGTAATCTGGATGAGAATCGCAAAAACGCCTTGCTCAAAAATAGGTTAAGGGAAAATGTTGAAGTTAAATTTGTAAATGATACTGTGTACATTACTTGTAATTTATGTGATTTTCAATCTAAAGCTTATTCGGAAGTTGACAGAAAAAGAAACAACAAGAAAAAATGGGTGTTTTCAAATTTTAATAGACATTTCAAAACGCACGTAAAAGACCAATCTTCCTTAGCCGTTCAGTCTGTAAGCTCAAAATCTACCTCTAAGATTACTTCTTTTTTTACACTATTGAGGAAAGGCGAAGGCAATCCTGAAATTCCTTCTATTGAAATAGATTTGATAAACACCCCTGAAAACCTGGAAGAAAGACATCCACAAAACAGAGAAAATGAGCAAGAAGTAATTGCTGATAAGCCGCGTTGCTCTATTCTCTCTTCTTCTATGACACCTGTAAGTCGGTCAAGGGCAGAAAAAGAAAACAAATCCAGACTTTTAACTTTTGATGCCTGCCAAACAAAAATAACGGACTTTTATAAAATTTGCGAACAGATCAAAATTCATATAACAGAAAATTCATTACTGAGGAAAGAACTGGCAACTTCTGCCAACATATTGTGTCAATATAATGAGTTACAGTTTGAAAGTAGTGCAAGTACCAGTCAAGCAAGCAGTGAACCCTCGAGCGAGTCATTTTTTGAACTACTTAAAGCAACAGTTATTAAGAACTCTTCAATAACCTTAACTACTAATAGATTTTCTGATGAACTAAAAAAACTATGTCTGTACTTATTTTTAACTTCAGGTCGTCTAGCATATCAAACGCTGGTTAGTAATATACCTAAAGGTCTTCCATCAATCACAACGTTAACCAGAACTCTGTCCGAAAATTATGAAAAATTAACTGAAGGACAACTTGCATTTGACGCATTAAAGCAGTATTTAGAGAAAAAAAAATATCCGTTACGTATTTTTATTTCCGAAGATCAAACGGCTATTGTTAAAAGACCACGGTACGATCAGAGGACAAACCAGCTAGTAGGATATGTTCTTTTGACAGGACAACAAACTGGATTTCCTGATATTAATCAAAACGAAGTAAATTCTATTTCTGACATAAAACGTATCACTGAAAATAAAGAACTTGCATGTAACGCCTATGTATATATGGCGCAACCTATCGTAGATGGAGCTGCTGCATTTTGCTTATCCATCTTTGGTAGTAATAATGCATTCAATACAGAGGAAGTCTTGTTAAGGTGGAAACATATAGAAAACGAAGCACAAAATTTTGGTATTGCGGTTGAAGGGTTCTCAGCAGATGGAGACTCGTGATGTTTAAAGGCAATGAAGACACTGGCGAACCTTCCTTCTGATACTGAAGAATCGCTGTACTCTCCCTATTTTCAGGTAGGCACACATTATCAAGTTCCTACAATTACAAACTGAGTATAGACCTGTCACTTAATGCTCGGTTGTAGAATTTTATTTCAATACTACCTAAGGTTATCTTTAAAAACATAAGAACAGGCTTATGATTATAACACACGAATCTACACCATTTATTTGGTGCTAGTCAATGAACTCACTAACTGTCCAGTGTTCAATTTGACTTCGATTTTACTATCTTAAAATTATACCTACTTATAACAATTCAATTTCAGGCATCTTTCTTAACGAACTCCCGGTAGGAGTTCAAGATACTGTTCACATTGGAACGAAACTGAAAACAAGATTATTAAATCCAAATGTAAGGCTGAAAATGGGAAACTTTGAGGTATCAAAAGATCACCTAATGGCTCTTATTCAAAACGTTTCAAAGGATAAACATCTTTTATGTCACAGCTTTTTAGACAGTAAGTATATAACGTGTAGTGCTTTGAGAAAGCCTTCATATGTAATATGCAATGTATGCCCTGACAAATTTGAATAAGGACTTTTGAAATGAGACTGGAAAAAAATTGTTTGTTCTCATGTTCACATTTGGTACAAAATTTTTATTAAAAATTAAGTAAGAATAACACTCGGAATAACCAATAAGTCGACAAATGTACTAAATTACGTTGCTCCTGTAGAAGTTAGGCAAGCATGTCCAGACAATCTATATGTCGAGCTATATGTTAGCTGTTGCGTTGGTGGGAAATATTTTTAACAGTCTTGTAATATAATTATTATGTACATTTTTAGGTACAGACAAAATGAACTTCGATGCGGTAGATAAGTTGTCGTCCACTCGAGTGACGGACATTTTATCACAAAATGAAGAGTCTAGAGGAACTTCGCAATTTCTTATTCTAACGAGATATATACTGGATTCATTTCTAGATAAGGCAATTGCAGTAAAAAGAAGGGTTTATCTTCTTTGGTATTCCATTTTTTTTTTGCGGCTATGGAGAGCGTGGATTAAAGAAAGTACAATTAATACCTTAACAAAAAATTGGATTACTCTGAATAGTTACACTTGTGTCGAACTTAACGCACACGCGTTATTGATTTTAATTGAACGATTTAGAGACAAGCCTGACTACTTGATGCCATGGATTTTCAGTAGCCAACCCTGTGAGAAATTTTTTCGGCAAGCAAGATCTATGACATCGACATGTTCAACCGTTGTAAATTTTGATCTACTTGACTTACTTAGAAGAAGACACAGAATTCAAGCAATAAATAGTATAGTCAGTGACTCCGGTATGTATATTATTCTCTCGATTATTGTATATATTAGAGCTAATAAAGTCGGCCACAGGTTAATAAGGCGGGTTTGACGCGTATAAATTATATTAAAAATACAGGTAATCAGAGTCACCAAACATTTCCAAAATGGCGATCTTCTAACAGTTAACCTTCAAAAGTCTCCACGTCACCATTTCCTTCTAATGGAATAGAAAATCATTGCTTTTGTGTATTTTAAATAAAATTATACAACTTGTCAAACCCGCTAATTAATTTTGAGCGCATTTGGAATCACTCGGTTTGTTTTTTGCGTTTTATTATACATAATTAGGTTTTTCGCGTTTTAGCCGTAATAAAGGTACCAAATGTGTCGTTAGCCAGTAATTCCACAATTGTTCGTAAACCATATACAGTGCGTTTCAGTTAAAACTGCCCATAGGGATTTACATCCTAAATTTGCAACCCCATGTTAGGCCCTCTTGTATGGCGCTATCGAACAAAACATTTACAGGGATAAAATTTGTCACCCAAAGAATGCAGTTTTTTAGCTTTTGACTAAACAAATCGCCGAAATATCTTAAAAACCCCTATTTTTAATACTCACATTTCCCTATAATATCGTATGATCCAAAAAAAGTCCTCAAAGTTGGTCTTGCACAATTGTTGGCATGTTAGATATTGTACATAATCATACCCAATCCGCGAGCGTGCAAGGTGTTATTAGGATGTTTTTTTTTTTGGATCAGTCTGTACCTTATTTTTAAAATACCGGCCACTTTTTACAAGTAACCATAACAACAATTAATCTTTTTGGACGTTCAAAAAATGATTAATCGTTGCTATAGTTATTCGTAAACAAAATGGAAGGTATTTTAAAAATAAGGTGCATTATAAAGAAAGGTGAGTATTTACAAATGGCCATTTTTGAGATATTTGAAAATTTTATTTAGGCAAAAGCGAGGGCAAAAGCTAAAAAAGTGCATTCTTAGAGCGTCAAATTTTCTTTCTCTCTCTATCTCTCTCGCTCCCTCCCTCCCGTTCGCGTCGTCTCGCGTTGGTTTGAATCTACCTTAACTATTATTTTAATGTTTTAATCAAGCCTCATATTTGAGTCTTTTGTTTTGATCAAATTTATTACGAGGTTTATACCAAAAAAATTGTTTTAGGAGATTCCTTCATATTTCCAAGGGAAAGAAATAAGAGGCTAGGCACAAACGTCAAATCTAATGCAATCATCCCCACTCAAGAGGATCTACAAGGTGTTTTATTAACAGCAAAAAAAGAAGCAATTAAAGATGCAGAAGCCTTGGGCATACATTTACCAAAAGAAGAATGCGAAGCTGCTTTAAATAAGGTGTCGATTCCTGTAATAAATTGGCTTTCAGAAGAAGAAGGATTGGAATCTGGAAACAATAATACTACTCAAAATGAACCGGTAGTAGACGGTGTAGTCGTTAACGAAGAAGACCAAGAGGACATTGAAAGTGAACAAATTGACTTTAAAAACCTTGAGGAATTGAATTTAAAAGATTTTACAGGCAAGAAACTAATCACGGATAGGTCCGTTCTTCAACTTAAATTAAAAAATAAAGAGGTCACGGTAAAAAAATCAACCTTATGTTGGCTATATTTCGAGAAGAGATCTCGGTTGTCCACAGATCGGCTAAAACGATGTAAGGGAATGAGTAATTCAAGAAAATTAAAGAAAAATAAAGGAAGTTGCCTTAAAGACCTAGATAATGCTACATTAAAACAAAAGTTAAAACACTCTCGAAAAAACTTCGGAAAAAATCGATCTGTAAACCGAAGTAGAGAAACATCTGATTCTGAATCAGGCCAATATAGTGCCTACAGTGAACTAGAAGATGAAAGTTCTTTGGAGGATGAGGAGTCTACTACAAATATTGACGATGATCTCATTTCAGGCAATAACGATATTGACCTTCAGAAGGAAGGTTATTATGCGGTATGCTACAAAAGTTGGTATATTGGAAGAATAACAGAGGTAGTAAATGAAACCACAAGTGAAATTAAATTTTTAAAATTAGAATTGGACAAATATGTTTGGCCCAAAGAGGAAGACAAACAGGTTGTCGACAACAAATTTATTTTTTATGGTCCAATTTTATTGGAGGGCAATGGACCTTTTCAGATAAGAAGAGCTGATAAAGTAAATATAGAAAAAGCCTTCAAAAATGTCAAGAAGAATTTAAAAGACTTTCTCTAAAATTACGGTCAGTGTTTGAGATAATATTATCAAGCTTTTATATATTTTAGTACTTGTATGTTGTATAAATTAAAAGCTTCATTTTCATGCAAAAATATGTAGTTTTTATTCTGCAATCATGCACTATAACGCGAAATCCTGCGAAATCACGCGAAATATTGCGAAAACATGCGAAATATTGCGCAATAATGCGAAATATTGCGAAATCATGCGAAATCATGCGAAATCATGCGAAATCTTGCGAAATCTTGCGAAATCGTGCGAAATCACACTATTTGCGAAATACTGTCACATTTTTGGCATAGTGGTTCACCCCTCGGCCTTATCTACATAAATAGGTATTTTTATAAATGGTTTAAATATCACTTTCAATTCAAACTGCTAGAGCGCTGGTGGTGTAGTGGTAGGAGTCGTCTTCCACGCTGTTGGTGCGGGTTCGATTCCCGGCTCGTGCACTTTTTTTCTCTTAGGTTACAGTAGTTTTGTTTTTGTAATCTACTTTTGTTAGATTATTGTAGTTTTGTTTATCTAATCTAATTATGTTTGGTTGCAGTAGTTTTGTTTATCTTATCTAATTATGTTAGGTACTTTTGTTTTTCTTCTCTAAAATAGATACTTGCTAGCGATTCGACACATCCTATGTTTACCTATGGTCCTTTGTTTACCGTCTCCTAAAAAATTGAGATCTTCGCTCGTTTAGTTTTAAGTCTTCTAATATCTCGAATAAATGATTTTCTGGAAAAGTCGAGGTACACATTAACATTTAATTTGTTACGTAAAGTTACTGCCCAAACATTGACTTTAAACAAATGTTGGTAATCTGATACCCTTTTAACATGTGGATTCTCATCACACCAGTAGTGTGCATTATGAGAGTTAAACATTCTTTGTCGCGTAAAGGTGGCTTCGTCGGTAAAAAGTATACAATTTAAAAAATTGGGATTGGGGGCTGTCATTTCTTGTAACGTTTTACAAAATCCACTATAACCAGTAGTTCGTCTGGCAAGAGCTATTGGACTGGTCTGTAGTGATAAGGATGTAGCTACTGCTCCTTAAGTATCCTCTAAGTATTTGCAGGAGACGTATATATAAGTGGTGCCATATTCCTTACGCTAATGGTTGGATCTTGACCAACTAAATCTAAAATGATATTCTCTTTCTGAATGGTTCTTGTTGTTCTGGGCCCACCAGAAATAATTTTTTTTGTTTTCTTGTATTCTCACTTTCTGGATAACGTCGTTCCACGGTTCTAAACGTGTTTTTATTTGGTAGGTTTCTTCTGGGAAATTTTTCTGCATAACACGTAAACCGCTGCACTAACGTTTCCTAAACACTCGCCTAAGGTTAATAACTTGTCGGTGTATTCAACATCTGAATATATTTTGATTACTAATTAACGTATTTATCAACAATATTAAATGTTATTGACATTACCGTCTTAACTATCAATAAATGACCGGTGTGAAAAGAGCGGCCAATTCTAGCGGCTCAAATAGCCGAAAATGCACGAAGCTCCAGTGGCGTGCATTACTATAGCGGCTCAAATAGCCGAAAATGCACGAAGCTCCAGTGGCGTGCATTACTATCACTTATTCAAAATTCACCCCATTACTGGTAAGAAATACATGCTGTTAAGTTAAGTCAGTTTTCATGATTAACTGATGACATTTTGAACACTTACTCTAACTGATTGAATATTTCATATTTTTAGTCAAATTTATTTTAATTTTCTTATTGTGATTTTTTGTTTAATTAATAAGTTTAGGCTTAGAATAATGTTACTGTTTTTGGTTTTTAATAAGAATACTTATTTTATACCAGCATCGGTTATTTATTCATCATTTTCAAATCAAAGTATACCGAAAACGGTACACCCGACGTCATTGAAAAAGCCCATCCTCCGAGGCGACCTAACGTAGAAATTTTGGACACCCTTTAAATGTTACCAATAACCTAGAACGTATTGTAATAGTCAGGTAAATTTTCCATTATAAAGGGTGTTTCAATAAGAGCGCAAGATTTTAAGGTTCAATAAAACATGGTTTTCTGTAGCAAAGTATTGAAATATTTATGGATTTATAATGTATATATTTGGGAACTATGTATGAAACAAAATATCTTCTAAATGGCCGCCATGGCTTTGCTGGCAGATGCGTACTCTTTTGGCAAGATTTGCAATAACATTATTGAATACATGTGGCAGTATTTCATTGATAGAGCGTCTAATTTCGGCCTTCAATGCTTCGGTGGTCGCTGGCTTGTTGGCATAAACCTGTGACTTCAGATAACCCCACAGTCCAGAAGTCCAAAGGTGTTAAATCGCAAGAGCGTGGCAGCCAATTCTGGTCACCAAACCGGGAAATGACACGACCAGGAGCAAACTAGTGCAAGACAGTCAATGTTTCACGGACGGTATGACGTGGCACCGTCCTGCTGAAACCACATGTCGTAAAGAGCAATGTCTTCCAATTTAGGCACAAAAAACTGCGTTATCATAGCACGATAACGTTCGCCATTCACCGTTACAGCATTACTTGCCTCATCTTCAAAGAAAAACGGTCCAATTATTCCTCCAGACTACAATGCACACCAAACAGTGACACGTTTTGGATGCATTGCTTTGTGATGAATCATTAGTGGATTCCCAAATGCGGCAGTTTTGCCTATTAACGAAGCCATCGAGGTGAAAATGGGCCTCATCACTGAAAATTATTTTGTCCAATTCCTGGCACGATGACGAATCGATGTCTCTGGACTTTCGGCCACACTCTCTCGAACTGCCGTGATGTTTTGTTCTGAACGACCTCTACAAGCTCGTGTCGTGTGTTTCACATCACTAACCGAACCAGTACTTTCGAATTTTTCGATTATTCTTTTCACAGTAGATGAATTAGGAACATTATTTCGACCGAATTTTGGACTCACTTTACGAATGGTGGCAATCAAACTTTCACCATTTTGATAATAATGTTTAACAATCAGGACACGTTGTTCTATCGTGTAATGCTCCATGTCCGCTTTCGATCTGTCACGTCATAATCACGTGTCAGTATAACTGTCAAACATGGCGCGCAATTCAAATCTTGCGCTCTTATTGAAACACCCTTTATTACGGGCACTTAGATATTCTCTTAAACAACCAGTTTGTTAATGAAAGAATTCTTATGTAAATACGTAATTCCTAGTTTGAAACTGACTTGAAATTCTGTTATATAAAAAGAATTATATTTTTATATTGTTAATGAATTTGAATATGTGTATTTATAATACCAAACAAATGATCTTATTATTATTGCATTATAATGGAATTAGGTAATAAATTTAAATGTCATTTTGGTTTACTTTAAGAATTTAAAACAGCTCCAAGTCTGTTGTTTTTCTTCACATACAGGAATTAATAATAGGAGTAATATATTTCTAATATAAATTAACCTCAATGAAATTTTTGCACAAAAAAAAATTAATTAATCTACGATATAATTAGACTGATTAGAAGAAATACAAGTAACAATGCAATTCCAAATTGTTTAGATTTCATTATTTCCCTGATAACATGGTGCTTGTCTTTTTCCATTTTAATTCAAAACACTATTAGCAAAAAGGAATATTGATGATATCGTATTATCAAGGATGTAATTGAAATTAAAAAGCGTCCTAATTGACAAAATAAAACACATTATTTGGCATATAATTTCCCATTAATTGTGATTTAAATATAAAAAATCCTTTAACTCTATAGATCATTGTACCGTTAAAAATCGAATTAATATAAAAGTGGCAGTTTTTCAATCAAAAATGAAAAACTTTTAGACCTTACCAAATTCCTTTTCTTTTTCCAACGATAAAAATGGAAATTAAATTAAAAAAATCGGTTTCTTTCTACCTTTTATATTTATTATTACTAGCATTGCAACAGAGTTAACGATTTAACTAAAAGTAAACATGAAACACAACAAAATAATACTATCTAATCATAGTTTAATAATGAATATAAAATCCTTAATTTTCAGTACAAGCCTGCCCGTTAAATTTTAGCAAAGGTTTCCAAAACGAAAACTTTTCCAAATCCTACGAACATGTAACATTAAAGCATCAACAGTCCTTTCGCGAATGCCATTGTAGTTATGATCGTTTCAATTCCATATCGGCCCAAAAGTTCTTGATTGGATTTAAATCTGGAGATTTACTGGGCCAACGCAGCAATTCTATATTGCCAGCATTATCGGCGAACCAATCCATAACCCAGTTAAGCGCTGGTGGAAATACTTGCACCAATTCTCTAGGACTAGCGCTGCTCATCCATCCCCATACACCTGTGGACACACGCCCGCTTGTTGTTAACGGCATAACGTATCTTTGATTATACCTTTGGTTAGCGGGGCGCCATAAAGCGACTGGACCATCTTGCGATGATGAGAACACTTTTGATCAGTGAAAATCACCGTCGACCAATCTCTGTACAAATTATTATGACAGAAATCCAAACGCACTCTTCCTAGCCGGTTTTCTTGAATGAATTCAATTTTCATGTAAGCGTCTCGATATTGCCTTTTCACTGCAATGGATTTGCAATCACTCCTTAACTTGAACCTAGTTAGTGACAGATGCATCATTTAGTAAGTTTACTATTTCTTGATCCTGTTGTATGACCACCATACAAATAAAACTACTCTTATACGAATCACTTCGCTTATTGTTAGTCGACTATTCCATAAACCAAGAATAATTCCCCTTTGCTGTAATGAAGTATCCATTTGCCTTAAGCGACGGGGCATTTTTCTTATTAAAATAAAGCTTGACAATATAGTTACGACAAAGTCAAGACGGGTTATAACACTCATATGTTCTCCTATTTATACCCTATTTTCACAAAGCAATTTTAAATTATATTGTTACTTTTAGTAATTAAGTACATGTAATTACTTGAATAGTATTGCAAATTAATTGATTTCCGGCTTAACATTTGTGTAATAATCGTAATTATTCTATAAATAAAATATGCCGAATATATCAAAATAATACAGAAATGCATTCTTACACTTTCTACATTGATTGATTTCTATTACATCCTAGATAATTTGATAAGATAAATATTTGAATTGAATTGAAAAACGTTATAATTGCTAAAATAAAAACTGGTTACCGATTTGACATAAAATTTACCATAGGTGGGGTGACGTTATTCAATTTACACACATGCCAAATGCAGAAACCGGAAACGCTAAAAATGTCAATTTAATTTTTTAGGATATCTCAAAATGAAATATAATGCCCACTTAATGGGAAATTGAATCTTAATTTTTTTTTTGTATTGTAATTTAACGAATCCTTTTCAATTTATTGACTCTATATCGCGCCTTGAGGGGGTTTGGACCTGATTTATGCAAGAAAACAATATAAAACGTACCTGACCAGTTTTGCATGTAAAGGGATGTACGGGGTCGGTCCGTATATTTAGACAGCGTCTCCTATCTCTACTATAATGGATAGAGAAAAACTTTAAATACAAAAGTTGTAGTGATTAATCTAAATCGCCAGAAAAGTCTACCAAACATTATACTGGGTGTCCCAGAAAAACGTGGCAGACCAAACATGTTTTTTTCAAATGGAACACCCTGTACTTTTTTTAGAAATGAATAGACTGCATTTTTCTGATTTCATATATATATATATATATATATATATATATATATATATATATATATATATATATATATACACACATACATACAGTCAAACTCACTTAAGACGAGCACGGATAAAACGAGATTCTGGATATAACGAGCGTTTCGTAGGTAAATGATTGAAATTGTATTAGTTTACGTACTAATTTTTCTCGCTTATTACGTTCACGTTTCACGGTAAAGACGAGCAAATTTCAAATTTTGTAGCAGTTTTTATATACATACTAAAAAAGCCATTTCAAGTAAATATTTGTTAAGAATTTTTGGGATTCCCGTAATTACGTTTCACAGAAAAGACGGACACATTTTAAAAGACTTAAAATAAGGTACAAATGAATGCAAGGTAGTTTCTGGTCAGTTGTTACTTTTGCAGCAAGACGTGAGGTTGAAAAATGGCTTCAATAAAACGCAAAACACTTTCAATTCGCGAGAGAGTTGAGATAATTCGGGAACTAGAAAATGGTGCAAAAAATTCCGCGACGTGCAAAAAGTAAGGTTTACCACTCGGTTTACCATCATCTACCGTGTCAACGTTGTGGAAAAACAGAAAAACTACACTTGCAGCATTCGGAAACAATTTAACTGACGTGAAAAAATTAAAAAAGTGTAATAATGGCTGGGTTGGTCGCTTTAAAAACCGCAATAACATTATGTATGGAAAAATAAATGGTGAAGTGAAATCAGTGGACACTTACGTTACAGGTGAGTGGTTAAAAAGTGTTTGGCCGGAATTACGAAGAAAATTTAAAGATGAAAATATCTACAACGCCGACGAAGCCGAATTATTTTTCAATTTAACGCCAGATACCACTTTGAAATTTAAAAATGAAAAATGTATTGGTGGAAAAATGTTGAAAAATCGTCTCACTGTTTTAATTTGCGACAATATGACGAGAAGTGACAAAAAAAATTGTTGGTAATCGGAAAATCACGAAATCCTCGCTGTTTTAAAAATGTTAAGTGCCTACCAGTTGACTACACCTCTAACAAGAAAGCTTGGATGACATCTACAATTTTTGAAGAGGAAATTAGAAAATGGGATGATAAATTACGACGTAACAATCGAAAGATTTTGTTATTGGTTGACAATTGCCCAGCGCATCCTGAATTGCAAAATTTAACCAACATCACCCTAATTTTTTTTACCACCAAACACAACCCATGGACCAAGAGATTATCAGGAGTTTCAAAAATTTCTACCGTCGCTTATTAGTGTTACAGTTAATCGATCGAATGGAAAATAAACACGATCTTAAAATAAGCGTGTTAGATGCAATTCGCCTAATGAGTGATGCGTGGAATAATGTAACCCCCACAACAATTCAGAACTCTTACAAAAAAGCTGGTTTTGTTTCTGCTATAAATGAAAGTTTCGAAGAAGAAGACGATCTTCCTTTATCTACTTGGTTAGAAAGTAGAGACATCAATCATTTTCAAAATTGCGCGTCCTTAGATGACTACGTGGATATTGATGGCGATGTGATTACTTCGGGTTTAAAAACTGACGAAGAAATTATACAAGAAATTACAGAACGGGAAGCTGAAAGTGATGAAAGCGACGCATTGGTATTATTGACGCGGTTTTTGGAGGAAAACGGTAGTGGGCAAATATTTAAATCTATAAATGTTTTAAGAGGTAGTCTCAATGATGTTAAATTTAAACCAAAACGTCAGCTAAAAATAAATGAAATTTTTAATAACTCTCCTAATGCTTAAGAGATATTCCGCTTTTTAATGCAAAATAATGTATTTTTATGCGCAATAAACAATATTTTTAAAAATGTAGTATCCTTTTTAATTTTTCGAGTTTCTCGGATATAACGTTTAACGGATATAACGAGCAAAAATTAGCAGTCCCAGAGATCTCGTTTTAACCGAGTTTAACTGTACATATAGTTTACATTTGGTTCAGCCGTTTTCGAGCAATTCGCATTTAAAAATTAGAATTTTGAAGTTGTTCCAAGTCGCAGTTACCATGAATTGACAAACAAAAAAAAAACAAATGACGGAGTTATTGCATTAGCTGTCACATTTGGTTCATGTCATTCGTAAAATGGGTTATACAGAAGAAGAAAAGTTAGAAATAATTCATCTATTTTACAAAAACAATAATAATGTCGCACAGGCGCAAGCAGCATATCAGCGCCTTCATCCCTTGATACCAATTCCTGCCAGGTCTACTTTTTATTTTACAGAACGGTCTATTAGGGAACGCAAAAATTTGCAAAGAAAAAAGCGCATTGTTGTGGCCAATGAGGATGAAGAACAATCGATTTTATTGTATTTTGAAGGTCGGAAAGGCATTTTCTAATATTTTGTTTATAAGTTAGTATGTTATTATATTTGTAGAAAATCAACCAAACAAATAAGAACAGTTCTACATAAATATGGATACCACCCTTATAAAATATTGCCCGTCCAAAAATTAACAGATAATCAGAAAATTAGAAGACTAGCTTACTGTAATGATGTGTTACTTAGGAAACAAGTTGACAATGATTTTTATAATAAGACATTGTGGACTGATGAGGCTACGTTCACCACCGCAGGAATGTATAACCGCAAGAACACTCATATGTGGGTAGCCGTGAACCCTCGCGCATATGTTGAAATAAAGACGCAGGGCCGTAGGTCACTGAATGTTTAGTGTGGCATTCTTAGGAACCGGGTGATTGGACCAATTATAGTTGAGGGCTCGTTGACTAGAATTTCTAAACAATTAAATTGAGGTATTGTTAGAAAGAATCCCTCTTAGGGAATACATTAACATTATATGAAATCAGGATGGAGCACCGCCACATAACGTTTTCCAAGTAAGAGATTTGTTAACTGGTCATTATAACGAGTGAATTGGAACACATGGGACGATAAACTGGCCACCAAATAGTCCAGATCTAACTCCTTTGGATAACTTTCTGTGGGGTTATCTAAAAAACGAAGTTTATAAAGAGGAATTGAGAGATAGAATCGAAACAACTATTAACGATTTAAATCAACATCCTGAATTTATCGTCAATACTTTATTAAATTCACTATTTCAAAGAAAATATATTAAAAATAATACTGTATTTTTATTATTATTAATATTATCGTTATTATTTTCAATAAGTTTAGAAATAATAATTCTTTCACTTTCTAACGATAATTGATGGGCGGGTAATCTATTTTCATGATAACTACGACTTGGAAAAACTTTAAAATTGTAATATTTAAATGCTGAACTAAATGTCAACTGTGTATATATATATATATATATATATATATATATATATATATTTGAAATCAGAAAAATTCGGTCTATTCATTTCTTTAAAAAAATACAGAGTGTTCCATTTGAAAAGTTTTCCTCTATCTATTATAGTAGAGATAGGAAACGCTGTCTAAATATACGGACCGACCCTGTACAAAATTTATGTGCATTTTATAACTACTTCGAGGATGGGCTTTTTCATTGACGCCGGGTGTACACAGTGTCGAGTTTTACCAATACCTTTTTGGTGTAAAATTGAATGATCTTTGAGTTCACTTAAAATTTGGCCTAGAAAATCTAACCTCAAAAGTTATGTTTAAAACTATTCGTTACGAACCGTGTAACTAACGCAGTCTATGAGACCCAGATATAAAAATAAATTCATGTGATGTGTCAGCTTCCAAAACATATTCATACAAAATTTCTTTACAATGTTGCCAGCAGTTTCGATATAATCGCATAAAATGGTTAAGTATAAAAAAAATTTTAACCCTGTTATCTTGAATACGGATGCCGTTTCGAAAATTTTTTACTAATCAAACCTAACTTAATTTTCGGTGTTCTACCTATCCTCGCAACATGGACACCTTTTTTTTGAAACACCCTGTACATATGTAGGTATAGAAGGTTATGCAATCGACTTTTTTTCACTATCGCTAATCGACTTATTTTACAACATGATCGTCAAACATTTCAATCTATTGCTTATGGCAATACGGCTGCCATTCGAAATTATACATTCCATTTACCTGAACATCACCGCTTATTCGTCATTAACTGAATTCGGTTTTGACCTTGATCGGGTGACCCCTTTTGTGTTCAAAAATCAAAGTCAACAAAATTTTTAATTTATAGTTTTCGGCCATGCCGGTGTTATTAAAAAGCATTTTTATGCAGATTTCAAATATACATTTTATTGGTCTCAACACACGACATTGTTCACAAATTGAGTTAAGAAGTTAATGTCTGTGTTTGCGATTATAGGATAAATGATGCAACTTTTTGCTCATAGAAAATATTCTCATTAAAGATAAACTCTTATTTTTACCTCGGTGGAGTGATCCCACTGCGCCAAACTTAAATTTTACCGTCATTTGAAATAATTGTTGGAGATTTCAAATTCGTATATATATATATATATATATATATATATATATATATATATATATATATATATATATATATAACATATACCATTTGGAATTATTGCATTTCTGAATACAACAATGTATCACACATAAGAGCCCTGCCTTAAAGGTAACAACGTTCGATTGTTTTAACGAAAAATTTGACCGTTCCACCGTTATTTTGACAATAAAACAAAGTTTCAAAAGAAAATAATTGTTATTATTAAAAGAAAAATATTTAACACGATAAGAAAAATTGGTGAAATAATGTCAGCATGTGTTCAAATTTCCACCTTCTACTTCAAGACACAATGCCGCTCGCTTTCTTAGATTAGGTATTGCTCTTAAGACACCTTTTCTCTGAATGTCATGTCTAAGAGTGGTAATAATTCTTCGGCGAAGTTCATTAAGATCAGCTGGTAACGTTTTATAAATTTTATTTTTCATTGTCCCCCACAAACAGTAGTCTAGAGGACACAGATCGGGCGACCGTACTGGCCAGTGGTGGTCACCATTAATAGCTGCATTTAAACGCTGAAGAGCAATATTGTCCCTAAAGTCCGTTAAAAGAAAGCGTCCTTAAGACATTGAGGCATCAATCGTGATTAAAATTTTCTTCATAGAAAATATTTTTGTATCGCCCAAAAAACCAACTCACACATTAAGGCCAAAGCGTATTTGCGGTCGCCGTTCTTGAAACTGATGTGGATTCCCAACTAAGTAGGAGGGGCACTTTTTGGCGCTAATGTCATAAACGTAAGATTCGCCTTTTCCATACTGTAGTATACATATACATATACATATACATATACATATACATATACATATACATATACATATACATATACATATACATACACATACACTAGCCGTGCCCGTCGCGCGTTGCTGCGATCTCAGAAAGGGGAAGGGGAATATTTAAATTTTGTGATACACGTGTCTCATAATTATTCGAGTCAATCGACCCATGGAATAAAAAAGTTAAAAAAAACTCATCCCGTCATTTTACCCCCTTAGGGGTGGAATTTCGAAAAATACATTTTTTCAAATGACTAGGTAGAAAGTCATACATCATTTCAAAGGTTTGGTAAACCTCTATTCAATCATTTGTTTTTGCCTTATATGCCAGCCTTCCATTGTTATTTAATCTCTTTAAACTTTCCAGATGCCCCCGTGTTATGATATGACAAAGAATCTTTAAAGGATATGATGAAAAAGTTACAAATGAATTAAAAAGACAAGTGTTAACAAAAAATATCTAAATCATGTGTTCAAAGCTCGGTTCAAAATTACCACCATTAACATTCAGGTAGTAGTCTATTTATAAATTCCTGTCGCACTGTTTATTTTTTTATATCTCTGCAAACTGAAGTTTATGACATGAGTGTCCACTCAAATTAAAAATTAATCTGTTCCAATGTGTTTTTCTGTCATAACGTAATACCTAAAGCCATTTGAAAAAATGTAAGGAGTATCTCCAGTAGGGAGGAGGTGAATCGGACGTTTATGACATTAGAGTCAAAAAGTATCCCTTTCGTGTTTCGGCATTTCTTTCTAACATGACGCATTTCTGAAATATTCAGGGTGGGTTCTCTTAAAATGACCACATTATATATATATATATATATATATATATATATATATATATATATATATATATATATATATATATACATATACATATACATATACATATACATATACATATACATATACATATACATACATACACTACTAGCCGTGCCTGTCGCGCGTTGCTGCGATCTCAGAAAGGGAAGGGAATATTTAAATTTTGTGATACACGTGTCTCATAATTATTCGAGTCAATCGACCCATGGAATAAAAAAGTTAAAAAAAACTCATCCCGTCATTTTACCCCTTAGGGTGGAATTTCGAAAAATCCCTTTCTTAGTGGATACCTATACTTCAAAAAAACACACCCTCTGTCAAGTCTGTAGGACCAGCGGTTTAGACTGTGCTTTGATATATCAGTCAGTCACTGAGTCAGTCAGGACTTTGAATTTTATATACACAGATTACCTATTAAGACTGCTACAAAAATTACTAATCAATAACCTAAAGTTAATAATACCTAAAGTTAAAGTTAAATTGCTCTCTAACTTGATTTGAGTCTAGGTTGATTTCTTTGTTTTGGTACTTCACACAAAGAATGCTGCATTAACTGAACATTTAACTAATTTTGTATATTCACAGTTCATTAGACATTACAACTCCCGTTGTAGTACATGGTTACTGAAACTGGATACACCATTACGTCACTTTTATTTCATGTAGACAGAATGAACTGAAATAATTGGTTATTCTCTAATTCTGCTTAACGCTAAAACAGTCATATAAGCGATATTAGCGAATGGAAGAATAAAAAATTAATTATTCCAACACCATGCACAGATACCAGTGACTTAATAATAACAAATAAATGCACTCTCGCATTCGCGGTTTTAAAACGAAAAATTAGGTTATCACGTTTTTCCTGGAGGTTTTACCAATTTTTCTCTTCATAAAAACCTTCCTCAGACTTGAACCATTACTTGAAAAAAAAATTGGCCGAATTAGTCCAGCCGTTCTCGAGTTTTCCGCTTAGCAACACATTTGGCGATTCATTTTATATTATATATATATATATATATATATATATATATATATATATATATATATATATATATATATATATATATATATATATATCCCACCCCTAAATGGTGGTGAGTAAAATTGAGTTGTTTTTTTTTTCGCAAATTTTAAGTAAAGATGGAAAATTTATAATTTCCGTACACTCGCAAAGGACTGACCACCGGGATTTTTTCAACATTCCTGTTATATTATAAAAGGGTGAAATTAGCAACCCTAACCTTATTTAATTTCAAATCTTTTCTTCGAAGTTGAGTTTTGTGAAATAAAAATGTTACTTAAAATCCCTGTTTATTTAAAAACATTTCTTGGTAAAGTTTTTTCCTAGAACCAATAGATTCGGAGAAAAAAAAATACAATATCCTATGCGATACCTCGTTTTTAATTACAATTAAAGTTATGCAATAGTAGACTGGTGTCACTTTAGCAATTATAATGAAATAGGAATGTTGAAAAAATAGCGATGGTTAGTCCTTTGCGAGTGCACGGAAATTACAAAATTTCAAGTTTCCATCTTTACTTAAATTTGAGAAAAAAATAAAACTCAATTTTACTCACAACCTTTAGGGGATATCTCGGTAGGGAATGGGCTGAGGAAATGTTGTTATAGGAATAACCCATCATAATTTCATACGGGCAATCACCTCCTGAATTTTTCGCATGAATTTAGAAATACCTATATATATATATATATATATATATATATATATATATATATATATATATATATATATATATATATATATATAGGTACACATGCACACACGCGCAAACATTATAGACATTATAATCGGTTAATCGATCATTTGATTAATCGATAAAATAAATTAAATGCAACATTAAAAACCCAAGGAAGATAGTATTTAAATATGATTAATCGAGTGTTTGGATAATCGATTATTTGATTAATCGATCATTTGATTAATTGATTATGAATTGTCCCTACTTACAATCGTCCACCTTTCATCCACATTAAGTTTTCTGTCCATATAGCCCTAGTTTATTTCACTGTATTCTATGTAAATATTATGTGGCCGGCAAATTAAAACAAATGCATCAAGAAGTGGCAGAGGAGGTAGAAGAAAAGATAATTCTTGAAGGTTTAAAAAGGTCAAAATAAACTTTGAACAAAATTGTTTTATTTTATTATTGTTCACATTCATTTGATTGTATTTTTTAAGTAAATTATCTTGTTTATTTTATAATTATTATTGTAACATTCATTTCTTTGTAACTTTAATTAATTTAAAAACTTTGTTTAATAAACTTAAGCTACAAAAACACTTATTAATATTTACATGCTGTTTTTGCCTACCTGATCTTCTTGCCAGTCTCTTGCACCAGTACCATTAAAAAATAATTTGAACTCATCTCTAATTTGCCGTGCATTAGAACTATTTCTGTTACCACTATGAATTGAAATTCGTTGTGAATTATCTCATCATCATTGGTATCACAATATGATGAATTATTTTCGGTAGCTAAACAGTTGTGTAACACTATACAACACAAAATTATGCGTTCAACTTTTTCTGGCGATAAAACGATGGGGTTCAAAAGTACTCGAAACCGATTGGCCAATATTCTGAACACATTTTCAATTATGCGCCAGACTATCTGTTCCCATCCTTCTACAGAGTTTTTTGTATTATTTATTCCTACAAACCTTTAGATATGTATTTCTCAAATTTTGGTATATGGCTTCAAAAAATAAATCTAGCAATCGTGCTTTCATGAATGCGCGTAGGAAACATTAAAGAACGAAAGGATTCATCTGTTGTAAGAAATTTTTTAGAGTGACTTGTAATCTAAAAAATACAGAAATTAATCGGTGTTTTGCAGTAAAATAATACTTTGTAACATCTTGCCTGCTTTGAGCTGGAATACTATCACGTACTAATGTATTTTCTCGTTTTATATCACTTTCAACGGCACTAAGTAATTTTTGAAACAAGCCATTAGTAAGACGAAAAAAGTTGGTATATGTCACTGGGTCTTCCACAAGTAATTCACTATTTAGCATTTGTAAATCACCACCTCTGCCTTCTTCACGTCTCCCTAACCGCTTCCTAGCCCACATGTTCCGTTTTTGTTTCCGTTTTTTCTGTTTCAAAACTAATATGGTTTTCATCAATGTTGCCAGATATTTACATTTCTTCATCACTGCTGTCAGACATTATTTAAAAGAAAATAATAATTTTATTTCACCTTAAGTCACAATTTCTGTACAGTTATTAACTTAACCTAACTCAACATCACTTAATAAACATTAAAACAGCTGATTGTGCAAGGAACCATTAAATAGCTGACAACATGTCCATAAACCGTTGAAATACGCAAGCGCGCGTGTTAAATTTATCATCAAAATTGCACAAATTGCAAACAGAAAATTATTTTTAGCTGCATAAATTTGGCGTAAAAATATGAGCAAATTTACCTAAAAGTTTACATGTAAATTTTTTGTAAAATTTAACGTCGTGTCGAGTTTTATGGATTTATGACATAAATCCATCTAATTAGGTAATGATCAATAGTGACGCTTATATTCGTTAAGGTTATGATTTGTTTGTTGGGCGCTTACACTCGGCGGACAGACTTTTTAACATTTTACAGTAATGCGTAATTTAATAAATTACAATCATGAACATTTCGAGAAAACTTGGCCTATTTAATTCCACATAATGTATATGATAGAAAGTAGTTGGTTTATATCACAAATGTCGAACAAGAACATAACATCGGTATTCCAGATTTAGATCCTAAATCGTTTTAAGATGTTTTCATAATTGAGCTTCACATGTGTTTCTGTACAATTATCATTGAAAAGAATCACTGTTTATTGTTTTTATCTACTTATCATTTTGTTTTCAGTTTCAACATCAGAGGATCAGGCTACTATAGATGATGTTGATGATTCCATTTTAATTGATAATCTACCATCTGGTGGTCCAAGGGAAGCTGCATCTTTACTAGAACTTACAAATACATGCACTTTAGGAAGTCCTGATTCGGTTGGATTATTATATGACGAACTTGCATACATGATTATTACTACGCCACAAATTCAACAAGTATTCATGGTTTGGTTGTACCAATTATTCACGAATGATTTTCAAAATAATTTTGTAACAGAAATCCTACCTTCTCCAATTAATGATATAGAACTTTCGATGCAATATGCTTTGAACACTGATGAAGAAGTTGATACACAAATTGCAGTTAATGTCGGAGAATTAACTTTAAAATCTCAATTTTATGAACATTCTTCAATATTAATATTAGCTCCACTATTTCGATTGTTAAGATTGATACATTATAAACAGCATGATGGTGATTTAGCAACAATCGATGCTTTACTTGGTTGTGCTGTTATTATGCCTAAATTGGAAGATCTCGACGCTTACGATAGTGGACAATTGAAACAAGTTGCTGATTGTGTATTTCACTGCATAAATTGGTTCCGTGAACTTATAAATGCTTTTGTTACTCAAAAGAATAGGCAGCTTCGTAACAAAGTGTTAGAAAGATTATCAGGTAAGGTATAATTTAATTTAGTTTTTTTTTTTGTAAAACTTGATAAAACTAGACGTTTCCGTTGAATTGTGTAAAAATTACTTTTCCTCCAACTACAAATAAGACACTATATTGTGACAGTATGGGTACAAAAAAGTGGTTGATTTTAGGATTATTCATTGTCTCCATGGAAACTGTGCAAAAAGTAATTTGACTTTGACCAAGCATTAGCTTCGTGCGAATGATGTTCATGAGATGTCATTATTTCAATAAATACAATTTCATAATTTTTGCGTGTTAACCACAAAAACCGTCTCCGGTCATAAGTTAGTATTGATATTCAATATAATTTCGCTTTTCATTTTCATTTTAAATAAGTGTAAGGTTATTCATATGTTTTGAGTGATTATATTCCATGAACAGAGTTTTATTAGACATTCGCCGGTGGCGCCATCTACTAACAAGTTAACTGCCACGTGAAAATCACAAAAAGTACTTGGTGCCAAGTCGAAAAAAGTATACCTATTAGTTAAAATTACTTGTTACTTACTAGTTTTTCAGATTAGTTTAAATTTTTTCAAAAAAAGTGTAACGATTTGAAATAAATCCTTACTTTGTTTCAAATTGTTATTTATGTGACCGCCCGGTATTTTTCTAATTTCAAAAAATGGATTTAGTGAATAAATTCCAATGCAATACTCGTACACGCAGTTTGATTAATTGAAATGCAAGATGCAATAATTTTATTTTAAATAATTCCCATTATAAGTATATCAATTCACAATTTTAATATATGACGTTTTCTCCATTTGAACATCGAAATAGTTCAGGTACAAAACAAGTTTTGTTATCATTTTGATTACGAGACGTTTAACACCGTCAGAGTGAGGATTATTACGAGTTTTGTGAGTGCGTGTGCATACCTGATCTGTTCGAGTAAGTCTATTGATTAAGTTAATTAATTTGATTTATGTACTACTGTTGATGTGTTCATAAATTCCCGTCCGCTATTCGTTTTTTTTTTTTTAAACAAGATACAAGTAGTAAACCTTATATGTGTAGCTATTCCATTTATGGAAAACATATTTAAGTAAAGTTGTATTTGCAAGTGTGCAATTATCCGATATGCGTGTTATCAACGAGTTTCTCTGCAGCTGAGAAACACTACCGTTTCCGTCTTAACTAAGTCCGTTTTGCTACTAATATTAAGCTGGCTATCGAACGAACATTTGCAGAAATATCTTTTCATTGTATGCGATTGCACACTTTAATTTTTGAAATTTAGTGTAAGCATTTACATGGACGCGATTTCTATTCTGTAGCTCAGCTGGTTAAGTTTTGTAATCAGGATTTTTCTTTTATGTTAGTCTTAAAAGAATAAATTGCTCGATAATTTTTTTTTTATATAGCCGCCTTTATTAGTGCCTAACAAACACATTGTGTTTCTATTTTTTTTTTTCAATTTAATTGTAGTTTTCCGCCACAAGCGATACCCGTGTATATACCGGGTGATACAAATATTGCACCTACTACAGTTATTAATTCTATATCGACTAACATAATTTTTTTTGTAGCAGCAAGTAGCCGATTATTAACTACCAATATTTTTTCTGATTTTGTTTGATAATGTTGGATCTTGTACGATCTGTTATTTAAGCTGCCAGATCATAACATTTATTTTAGTTATACCGTTAGGCCGTCTCAAACAGATTACAAGGGTTAATTAGTTTATTATTTTATAGCTTGTTTAGACAAACGACATTTTTAGCTTATATTATTTTTACGAATTTAGTTTTGGTTTTCCGTCGCCGTTGGCAATTATATATATTTTTCCTTGATTCTTGTTAATTATTTTAATCACTGGAATTGTTAATTTTGTTTTGCCACTACCATTTTTTTTAAGTGGTAGCTGACCGTGTATGAAAAAGTATTAGTTTATTTCTTTACCGTCTTGAATGCGTTTTTTGGTTCTTGTTTGTTTGTTTTTTTAGGAATTTAGGTATTTTTTTCCGCCACCGTTGGCGAACAATTGTTTTATTAATTGACATCGCTAAGCCCAATAGTGCGTTTTTTTTAGCTGCCCGAATGAATTAGAGGATGAATCCTCGCACCGTAACCACCAATTTTTCTTGTATTATTTTTGTCCGAGAAATATTAATTTAATTTGTCCCACTTACCCGCAATGACAAAATTAATTTCTTTACTGAGACCGAGAGTTTGGTTTATATATTTTTTACGAATCGTTCTGTTGTTTAATTTCCAACTTATAAAATTAATTTTTTTGATTATTTATCCGACATAGAAAACATTTGCTTCCGAACTCCGTATCAGGAGTTTTATTTTTTGGTAACTGAATTTATTTTGGAGTCATAGTAGCGAGACCGCGCATTTCTGACTCAACAACGACACAAGTCTTAAATACCGGCGCCGATTTAAATCTTCAGAAACCCTGATAGATCGACATCTTCACTGACGCTACTTGGACCGCTTTTGACCCTTTAATTCTCCGCGAAGAGGAATCTAGGCCTCTATATCACCATTTACCTAGATTGGCGCTCGAGTAACCCGATTATACCGCGATAGTCCAACCGCAGTTCACCGCCCGCCCGTCTCAGACTATTTTGATAACAACTGACCGTCCACCGAAGGTAAAAGCGTTATAAATTCGGCGTTTCTGACGAGGCAACCGCGCAAAAACACCGTTAACCAAAAACTTTGTTACAGGACTATGAACCAAGGATGGAGAATGGAACATGAAGAGGAGGGGGAGGTAACTCCGCGCACTCGCCGTCATTGGTGGTTAAGACCTCCGAGTGGGGGCAACCGGCGCTGCGATGGCCCGTAATACCAACGAAAGTAGTATAACCGAACCTATCCGCCGACCGATCATGGTGGACAGAGCCACCTCCACTGGACCGACCCCTTGGCCGGTTCTGGTAGAGAGGGGAACAAATACGGATTGGGGGGAATCGGAGTTGCTCCTGCAACCGCTTCCGCCGCCGAACTCTACCGCCGCCCCATACATACCAGCCTCCCGTTCGCCAACTCGCGCCGCCAGCCTATGTTGGAGGTGCGGGGAAACCGGACACCGACGGGGGTCGTGTTTAAGCCGCGCCCACCTTTTCCTGTCGCGCTGCGGGACACTGGGGTCCTGTCTATACAGTTCCCGTGCGCCCCGCCAGTAGAAAAACAAACCGAAACGCCGCCAAAAAAAGGAAAAGAGAAAAAAAAACTTTTGTTAATTAATTTTTGTAGAAAGGAGTCATTTTAAGTTATAGATTGTAGGGTTAGATTAATTTTGGTAGGAAATGAAAATATATTTAGTTGTGGGAAAAGAATAAATAATTTTTGCCTGCCCCACCCTCTGACCAACCCGACGCCGTCAACTCACAGAAAAAGCTACGCTTCTTCTTCCGAAGAACGAGGGGTGTGTAACGATTTAAAATAAATTCTTACGTTGTGACAAATTGTTATTTATGCGACCGCCCGGTATTTTTCTACTTTCAAAAAATTGATTTAGTGAATAAATTGCAATGCAATACTCGTACACGCAGTTTGATTAATTGAAATGCAAGATGCAATAATTTTATTTTAAATGATTTCCATTATAAGTATATAAATTCACAATTTTAATATATGACGTTTTCTCCATTTGAACATCGAAATAGTTCAGGTACAAAACAAGTTTTGTTATCTTTTTGGATACGAGACGTTTAACACCGCCAGAGTGAAGATTATTATTACGAGTTTTGTGAGTGCATGTGCATGCCTGACCTATTCGAGTAAGTCTATTGATTAAGTAAATTAATTTGATTTATTTACTACTGTTGATGTGTTCATAAATTCCCGTCCACTATTCCGTTGTTTTTTTAAACAAGATACAAGTAGTAAACCTTATATGTGTAGCTATTCCATTTATGGAAAACATATTTAAGTAAAGCTGTATTTGCACGTGTGCAATTGTCCGATAAGCGTGTTATCAAAGAGTTTCTCTGCAGCTGAGAAACACTACCGTTTCCGTCTTAACTAAGTCCGTTTTGCTACTAATATTAAACTGACTATCTGTACGTTAATAATTTTTATACCTTTATAGGTGATCATTTTATCCGTGGGTGACCGTTTACAAATAAAATTGTTTTCAAACAACATTAAGTTTGGCCTAAATATTTGCAGACCTACCATTAATTTACACGTTATGATTAGAATTTCTTTTATAGAGGGTAACTGCTTATAGATTAATTTTAAGTTCAAGTACGAACATTTGCAGAAATATCTTTTCATTGTATGCGATTGCACTTTAATTTTTGAAATTTAGTGTAAGCATTTACATAGACGCGATTTCTATTCTGTAGCTCAGCTGGTTAAGTTTTGTAATCAAGATTTTTCTTTTATGTTAGTTTTAAAAGAATAAATTGCTCGATAATTTTTTGTTTTATAGTGCCTAACAAACACATTGTGTTTTTTTTTTTTTGGAATTTAATATTTGCAGACCTACCATTAATTTACACGTTATGATTAGAATTTCTTTTATAGAGGTAACTGCTTATAGATTAATTTTAAGTTCAAGTACGAACATTTGCAGAAATATCTTTTCATTGTATGCGATTGCACTTTAATTTTGAAATTTAGTGTAACATTTACATAGACCGATTTCTATTCTGTAGCTCAGCTGGTTAAGTTTTGTAATCAAGATTTTTCTTTTATGTTAGTTTTAAAAGAATAAATTGCTCGATAATTTTTTGTTTTATAGTGCCTAACAAACACATTGTGTTTTTTTTTTTTTGGAATTTAATATTTGCAGACCTACCATTAATTTACACGTTATGATTAGAATTTCTTTTATAGAGGGTAACTGCTTATAGATTAATTTTAAGTTCAAGTACGAACATTTGCAGAAATATCTTTTCATTGTATGCGATTGCACTTTAATTTTTGAAATTTAGTGTAAGCATTTACATAGACGCGATTTCTATTCTGTAGCTCAGCTGGTTAAGTTTTGTAATCAAGATTTTTCTTTTATGTTAGTTTTAAAAGAATAAATTGCTCGATAATTTTTTGTTTTATAGTGCCTAACAAACACATTGTGTTTTTTTTTTGGAATTTAATTGTAGTTTTCCGTCACAAGCGATACCCGTGTATATACCGGGATATACAAATATTGCACCCACTACAGTTATTAATTCTATATCGACTAACATCATTTTTTTATTAACAGCAAGTAGCCGATTATTAACTACCAATATTTTTTCTGATTTTGTTTGATAATGTTGGATCTTGTACGACCTGTTATTTAAGCTACCAGATCATAACATTTATTTTAGTTATACCGTTAGGCCGTCTCAATCAGATTACAAGGGTTAATTAGTTTACTATTTTATGGCTTGTTTAGACAAACGGCATTTCTGACTCAACAACGACACAAGTCTTAAATACCGGCACCGATTTAAATCTTCAGAAACCCTGATAGACCGACGACTTCACTGACGCTACTTGGACCGCTTTTACCCCTTTAATTCTCCGCGAAGAGGAATCTAGGCCTCTATATCACCATTTACCTAGATTGGCGCTCGAGTAACCCGATTATACCGCGATAGTCCAACCGCAGTTCACCGCCCGCCCCTCTCAGACAATTTTGATAAAAACTGACCGCCCACCGAAGGTAAAATCGTTATAAAAGCTTAGCGGTCGTATAAGCCCGCCCTGACATGGACGGCATAGTCATGTCGATGCTGCCAAGCAGTCGTGCCGGCGGTCGTTCTTTCGTGTTCTAACTCGTTGCAAAGATACAAATAATAATTTACACCTATATGAACTTAGCACTGACTTTATTACAAAAAAAAATTATGTATGCATTCGATTGTGCTTCGTTTGTACCCATTTGTACCGCTTTCCATTTCGTTTGTATCCTTATGAGGGTGGAAATACGGAATATTTAAGTTTTCCCTAAGGGGTAAATATGTCATTTTTTCAGATATGCGAATTCTGAGAACGGGTGTTGCTTCTTATCCGTTTGTACCCGTTTGTACCGCTTTGTTTTTAGTCCCATTATTTGTTTCCATGCTTTTTCTCCCATATATATATATATATATATATATATATATATATATATATATATATATATGTATGTATGTATGTATGTATGTATGTATGTATGTATGTATAGCGCACACGGTGACTATTCAGGTATATTGGACCTACAGTTTAACGCCGGCCGACTCCGAACGGCTATATGAAGTGTAGAAAATAATTTTCTGCGTTAAGTTGTGCTTGTTTGTAATAAGTATTTCTATTTATCCACAGTTACTTGATGAAAAGCACGTCAGTGAATAAAATTTAAGGCAGCAAATTAATTTGTATATTTTGAATATAGAGAGATGTTCTTTGCAAGAATATTCTGTATTCTTTCAGAAATCACAAGCGCATATATTTCTTATTTTTATTAGAAATCTAACTCGACATCTTGGCTATAACAGAAAATGCTGTCTATTACAGCATGTTTACAGTTTGCATTCGTAGTTCTACATAAATAAATAAAAAGAATTAAAATTGCACCGCAGCAGCATATTTAGTTATTAATAAAATAAAAAATATGTATGAATAAATGTATGTATGGTTTGAATTGTTAAATATAGAAATTATTTTAGAACATTTTGTGTATTTTTTGTTTTGTTTTATTTTTGGTTTTGTTTTTGTGTTTTTTGTTTTTTTTTTATATTTTATATTTTTGTTTTTATATATTTTTCTTTGCAGTTATTTTTGTATTATTTGTTTGTATTTTTTTATTTCTTATTTAATTTTTGTTTTTAAATTATTTTGTTTTATACGTTAAAATATATTTTTAATTCGTTTAAAATATGTTTAAACAAATTTTTAAATACGACAATAAGTAATCTTATTTTAAATTGTATGCTATAAAATTTAAGTTATACAGGGCGTCCCAGGACGAACGACATCGATTGAGTATGGAAAAAGTGTAAATCTGAAAATTTGGCTACTTACTAAAGTCGATGGGGGACATCCATCTAAAATGTTCTCAAGATTACAGCACTTTCGGTTATACCGGAAGTGGATATTAGCTTGTTTATTTTAAATGGGACACCCTCTATATTGTTGCATTTTTGTATTCTACGTCCAATTCTAGGCATATACTTTATGTTTAGTTTCATATACCTAACGCCGTTTTTTGAGATATTCTAAGTTTTCAATAAAAAAGGACAGTTGCATCGCCCAACAAAGTTGCCTACACTTTCCAAACGGCAAATTAATTTTGCAGTGATGCTCTGAACTATTGTAAACAAAGGACTGTTTTAGTTCACTAACAACGCGCAATGACGCACTTGTATACAGGGTGATTGAGAAAAACAATAATGAATTTGGTATTCAAAAAATAGGAAAAGCCAAGAACCCAAACTTTTTCATCCGGTTTGGGTTTAGCACCAAAAATAAGTACGAGCTTTTTATTTTTAATCTTAGCAGGTAATGATTTTGCCCATCAGTTATCATGGAAACTATGGAGATATGCCAATGAAATTAGTTTTGACAACTGAAAATACGCCGTCACGACTCGGATATTCAAACAAAGATTATTTAAATTTGTTCATTATTTACGGAGAATGTGATAAAGTGGTAAATAGAACATGTGTGACGTTTGATTCACGTTATCCAGAAAAAAAAAGAATCCATCACCGAAAGCGGTGAAGCAAATTGTTGTAAATTGTAAAAATACCGGTTCCGTTAAAAGAAAAATTGTTAAAGCTAAACCTATTCTTAACAATGAAAATGTGAAAATTGCAATTTTGGGTTACTTTGTTGCAAATCCAATGTCAATAAGACAGGTTTCGATAGACTCAGGAGTATCAAACAGTTCAATTAATAGGATTCTGAAAAAACGTAACTTTCATCCTTTCGCAATTTCCCTAGTGCAACATTTAAAGAATATGATTTTCCAATAACCGATACACTACACATTGAGCTGTAGAAAATGTACGAATACAGTCCAATTTTGACAAAACTACAATGTACGAGTGCTTCTTTACGTTGTCCACCAGGTTTTTTAGGGGGTTTTGCTCATACACATGTAGCGGCATGGTCACTGCGTATATGAATACCATGTGCGGCTACTTAGCGAATCTAATTTTCTCAGAACCCTAACTCCATTTCTTCCGATCTTATCCTGACCACACCCATCCGTAATCCCGTATTACATACATAATGTATGGATGCTGGAAATCCATGATACTGGCTGATGGAGCTTGGAAAGCTCAAACAGCCCGCCCTCCCCTTTTGGGGAAAGAATGAAATACGTGACCTTTCCTTTCCTTACTTTCCTAGATCCCCAGTACATCTCCATGCTCTCCGCGAAAAAAACGTTTAACGAGCGCCTTCACTTTTAAAAATTTGTGTTTGTTTTGTGAACGAGCTGACCCAGAGCTCAATATAAAAAAAGAAAAAAAACTCAATTATAAGTAATGTAAGTACAGTTCAATTTAAAGACACAGTTATTAAAGCAGGGGTGCACGAGATGATCAATTCGACAAATTGTCTAAAACAGTCTATAGCATTTGCAGCTATTAAATCAAATTCAAATTTTACACGATTTTTAACTATTTTCCTGAATTGATCACCACGTGCATCCGCTGCTTTAATAACTGTCATTAAATTGAACTGTACTTACATTACTTATAAATAATTGAGCTGTTTTTTTCTTCCGTTTTGTACTGAGCTCTGGGTCAGCAACGGGTTCGGTACAAAACAAACATATTTTTAAAATCGAAGGCGCTCGTTGAACGTTTTTTTCGCGGAGAGCATTGAGATGTACTCGGGCTCTCATCGATGCGTTGTTTTTTATATGTTTCAATACTGTTTTTATTAACATAGTCTATTCGACACCTCACATGCACATTTAGAGATCTAATATTTGTTAAATGTTCAATATGTTGATTACCTCTAACACTTGACTCTCTTAAAGTTTTCAAACCTCTCTTTACAGTCACAGTTGGAGCGTTGAAGAGCCGTTCATTACATATAAAACAATTTTCCGCCGATGTATTTATCAATATAATGATTATTTTCTGTACGTTTTACAAAATATCGACTTCCGCAAGGTTCATACATTGTCTGTGACATTTTATTTTTAAAACTCCTTATCTTTCTTTCCTTTGTCATACATTCTACTGCATTCAGCCAAGTTTTACGCGGCCTACCACACCCGGCTTTTTCTCTAACCTCACCCACATATATTTGCTTCGTTAATCTTACGTTGTTCATTCTCTCAATGTGACCAAACCAACGTAATGTACTACTTTTCATCTATCCATTATCATCTTTTCCTCGACACACTCCGTCATAATCATTCATTCTTTATCTTGTGCCTTCTCGTTTTACCATATGCGCTTCTCAGGAATCTCACACCCACGGCATTTATTTTTCTTTCGTGCTTTTTTTGACACACCCATGTCTCACTTCCATACAGTACTGATGGGACAAACACGCATTATAGATTGCTCGTTTCGCAGCTAGGCTCATGCTTCCAATCACTTTCCTTCCAGCATTGACCCTTCGTCCAATCTCGCCATCCATTGTACCATCTGCAGTAAACATTCTACCCAGGTATACCAACTCGTCCACTTGTTCCACAATTTCATCTTGCAGAGTAAATACTCTACTCTCCTTTCCACCTTCCCGATTGAACACCACAATCTTAGTTTTGTTTACGTTTACCTTGCTCTCACAGACTGTATCAAACTTCCTCAGAGCGGTTTGTAGCTCATAGGCACTGTCACTTAATAAGACTGTGTCATCTGCATACACCAGAAGTACATTTACATCACCAACCATTACACCATTTGTATCGGTACATGCTTGTCTAACACATTTATCCATGTATACATTGTACAACGACGGTGACATCACACAGCCTTGTCGCACTCCTTGCTCAATATTAAAGTATTCACACAAAACCTCCTCTCACCCTAACACATGCCCAACTACCGTGGTATACTGCATTTATTCCATTTATTAGACCTTTATTTACGCTATATTCAGTTAATATTTCCCACAGCTTCTCCCTGTTCACTCCGTCGTATGCTTTCTCCAGATCTACAAACGCACATACAGCTTCCTTTTTACCGTTAAACACTTTTCGATCACCTGCTGGAGAGCAACCATCTGATCGACACATTCTCTCCATGGCATGAACCCACCTTGCACATCCCACATCTTAGTTTGTGTAGTTTCTCGTACTCTTATCAATCAGAATTCTTCCAAATACTTTACCGGGCACGCTGATAAAACTTATTTCTCTGTAGTTCTTGCAATCACTCTTGTTCCCTTGCCCTTATATACTGGTAAATGATCGCGCTTTTCCAATCCCTCGGCACTTTTCCACACATAAGGCATACATTGAATAATTCACACAATCTTCGTATAAGCTTTGCACCCCATACTTTACCATTTCACCAGTGATTTCATCTCCGCCTGTTCCCTTGCCGTTTTTCAACCTCCCTACCGTTTTCTCTACCCCATCTATCCCAATACTTCACCATTCCTTCTACATTCTCCTTATTTAACCCTGCAGTCTTATTTTCCACACTACTGTGCAGCTTTCCGAAATATTCTTGCCAGCATTTCCTCACTTCACAATCCTCCCATACTATCTCATTGCTCGTATTCATCACTCCTGCAGCGTTCTGTTTTGGGCCACGTCTTGTATTTTTGGCCCATTTCCAGAAGTGTTTTGTTTCCCTCAAAATCATTCTGCATTTTCTCTCCTTCCATAGCCATCACTTTCTCTTTACTTATTCTCACTGCCTCCTTCGCTTCTTTGTTTCTTAATCTTTACACATCATACAATTGCTTTTTCTCAATCTCATGTACGCATCTTTTTTCTTACATACTGCCTTTTTTACAGACTCATTCCACCAAGCACTTTTTTTCTGTCTACCTACAGTCGCCCTTACACGAATCCGCACGGCACAATTGACACCATAGTTTTTCAAGCTTATCGGTGCACTTTTAACGGCAGTGTCTTTTATTTGTTCGTTCCACACTGTTTCATTTACATTCAACTCTTTACTCACAGCATCTGCGTATTTCATTCTCGCACCATTATCCACTAGTTTGTCTACCATAATTCTGGACGTTCGCACTACGTTTGCTTTCCTTCTCCAGACCCACTTTTATCCTAAACACACTATATAACAAAAAGTGGTCCGATCCACGCATTACTGTTGTGTCTTTCACCAGGTTTCTAAGCCGTTCATCATACAATATCAAGTCTATCATACTTTTAGATTCACCTCTTTGTCATGTATACATATGCACATTTTTATGTTTAAACCACGTATTGGATAAAACAGTCTTCTCTCCACACAGATGTTCGCCAGGGGTTCACCATTCTCATTGACACTTTGATCTCCGAACTTTCCTAGAACGCGTTCAGTATGTTCTCTCTGTACATCTACCCATCCGTTCATATACCCCACTATCATCACTCTTTCGTTTCGTTTACATACGTTCAACACGTTCTCTACTTCATTCCAGAAGTAGTCATGCTCCTGATCTCTTTCTCCATTCACCGGTGCATGGCATGCAATAAGAAAAATTATTCGAATCACCACTTTCATTCAAACCCATATTACCCGGGGAGATACCAATTCGTACTGTTTAACACATATTTTCGTTCTTTCACTTACGATCACCCCAGCTCCTTTTGCGCCGTGCACTTCAGTCTCGACTCCTGACCATAGTGCTAGGCTGCCATCCTCTATCTCCACAGCATCCTTTCCTTTGCATTTTGTCTCCGATACATACAGAATATCAAGGTGTCTTTCGCACATTACATTCGCAATTTCAAATTCTTTATCATGCATTCCTCTAACATTCCACGTACCTACTCGCCACTCATTCCTTGCATAGTCGTCAGTAACGGGGCCTGTCTGTTTCGACCTTGACCGCCCCTTGTATCCAGGTCGATCTGAGTCAATTGTATTGTTCTTTTGAGTAATACCTTATCGAGCAGACCGTTTACTGGCCAAATCGTGTCCCGTACGATGTAGCATTCCCTACTAACGGTATCGTCCTACTACCGGACAGTTATTTGTCTACTGCCTCGACACGTAAGGAAGTCAGAAGTAGAAATATAGACAGAGGCAAGAAAGATATAGATAATAGTGTATACTTACTGTATGGATATCTAAATGTACATATATCCATATACATTGTTCACTTACATACCCTTCAATCACATCACGTTTCAACCAGATCGATCCTTACGCGATTCCTGGCTCTCACGCCTGTCACCGGATGCTGTTATTTATTTGCGACCAAATGATTCCATTATTTTTAATTTATTTCTTTATTTCATTAAATATTTATTTATCAAATCTGTTTTATTATTGTCACGAACTGTGACAACTTAAACTTTCCATCCTAAGTTTCTTTTTTTTTTATTCATTTGAACGGTAACAACAAATAACGATAATGGTCCCGTTAGCTCTCCCGACATTAATTGTTTACTTTTAGGATTCCTTAATTACAATTAAGATCAAACATAGTAGCAAAGGTAAAAGTTAGCTTAAATTTTGAATTTGCAGTGAAGGAAACATATTGTATAAGACAATATGTAACACACTGTAATATTTAATCTTAGAATCATAGTACCAAAAACAAAAATTGGATCAACCTTCAAATTTGAAAACAAAGAGAAAAAAATGTTCAAAGACTTATTTATAAATAAATATACTATATTCTTTTGTATTAAAATATTTAAACCTTATTACTAACGTAACTTTTAGATAAAAATGAAGTCTGGAGTTGATGCGCAGCCAAACTACAACCGTCACAGCCATTGAGGCAATGATAGATGTTATAGGTAGGTTCAAAGTAGACAACTATATTACTGTCAGACCTCTAACAAAAAGAGTAGATGAAGTTAAAAGATTTTTTATTATATCGTGATTTTGATATCTTCGCTTTAAGTGAAATTTGGCTTAACCATCCAATTCCCCGTACAACTTGCAAATACCTGGTTACAATTTAGTTAGGGTGATGATGCTAGTAGAGGAGATAGTGTTGCCTTTTATATAAAAGTAAATGTACGATATAAACTTATAGGCACTGACGAAATAAATAAAATAGACCGTTTTAATCATGTATGGATTACGTTACACAAAATAAAAGAAAATAACTGAGTGTCGTGTATAGATTTCCAAATTTATCTACATCTTGCTTATCTAATTTTGACGATCAACTATACGACGGTATTATATGTTTGCATAATAAATTACAATATCGAATAGACATTCATAACTTAAACATAAGACGTAAGAGTAAGTATATGTTTGCAGTTCCAAAACATCAACGCTCTTTTACAGTTTGAACAAGATTGGAATGTTGTCAAAACTACTAAATGAACTTCCTATAGATTTTGTAGATTGTAGTATCAATAAATAAAAAATAAATATATCAATAAGTCAAATTTTACGACATATCTATTAGCAAAAGAGAATCCAAATTCAATCTCGTATATAACTGGTATCCGTGAGTCAAGTTTAGACTAATTAATTACTTTTTAAAAAACATGAATAGGTTGATTGTAAATTTTGTTCCATGATTTATCTCTCGGTTTCTGTGCCATTCGGACTCAATATGTAACTCGTGATGGAGCTACTAATGCTTTCACTTTCACAATGTTAGTAGGCTGGAGTAGAATATCCGATTAGGTATTACTAAATATCTGAACTCACACCTAGGTGTGAGCATAGGCATTATGAGAATTTTTATTTCTTTTTATATTGTGTTATTAATAAGTCACTCTTTGGCAGATATTAACTCATTGAGTTCCCGTAAGGATTTATAATATCCAAGTACACGATAATAAAAGTCGCTCTTTGATAGATATTAACTCAGTGAGTGCCCATAAAGATTTGTAATATCCAAGTACACGAGGTGCGCTTTAAAGGGATATAATTTGGTAGTAATTTACCGGTTGTTTTCAACATTGCATCCCGGAAGTCGTCAAATACTGCACTTATAGCAAAGTTGTCAACGCCTTAAAAAAGATCCAAAGTTTTTGCAAGTGATTCCAAAGACGCTGCCAGAAAACATCTACGGAATTGTTGCTTGTATAATATAAAGGAATTTATTTTGAATGTAATTGCGTTGATATAATATATATGATTAGTTTGTTACGGTCGAAAATGACGGTAGAACAGGGCAACAGATAAAACAAAGGATGCTGGAACTTAGTGGTTGGAGTGAGTGTATTAACCTTTTTTCTTGCGTAATTTAAGTTAGCTTGTCATACATGTCAATAGGGGTTTTCATAACCTAATGGGCACCAGGTTATTTGAAATTAACAAAATAGGGGTTGTAATGTCTTATTACGAAGGTTCAGAACTCGTATAAATACCCAAATAACTCGCTTACCTTTGATCTTAATCACAGGTATATCCAGGGATCTACAGGTGATGCGCTAATAGCTGAAAGGCTTCAAAATCATGTTTGCACGTATTTGCTAAATAATTACGTTCTACAAAGACTACTACTGACTTAACAATGGTTGAATGTATTGTATAGTTACGTTACTTATTAAACTTATCCTTAAATGAAATGGTATTAACCCACTAAAAATACCAAACTGCTTAATAACAAGTTCTCTCTCAAATTGTTACGCTATTGTCGAAAAAGAATGTTGGAAAGTATTCGCGCTTCGTCACTATGAAATTTAATTCAACAATATTCGTAAATAAGTAAAATCAGTCGATATTCGAATATCACAAATACCTCATCCTAAATTTCGTACTAATGTAAATTATACGGCAGGTACAGACAGACATGGGGTCACAGTTTGTTACACATCAAATTAAAATGCTTCTACTTCATTAACCCATGCATATATTGTAGATAAATAAACACATGTTGGGTGTCATAACATCGGGCTACACAAAAACATAGACTCAATATTGTTATAAATTTCGTAATATTCTACCATGAAAGGTGGGCTGTTTTTGGAAGATCATTAGCCCCCATGTAATCTAAAGCTACTTAATTGTATTTATATCCAAAACGAAGGTTTAGAACGTCGAAAAATTTAGTAACACAACTTTTCAAATATAGCGTAAACAGGTTCAACTAATCAATGTACAAGTTAACATCACTAAACCGCTGATGGATATGTTCTATAAACTGAATTGTTTAAATGCGTTTAATAAGAAACACATTCATTCGTGACCTTCCTGAACTATCCCCCTTTCTTTATGTTGCCTAGGGTAGGGCTGTGACGATGGCCCTCCAGCGGACTGGACGGTGGCCGAACTCCTGCGGCTCCTTTGGTCTCTGAGATCGTCGTCCCAATCCAGCGCTGCTCAAAGGGAACTCCGTAACAATTCTGAAAGTTGTTTAAATCAAGATGAACCATTTGTTTACTGTGCCACTTGGTTAATATAATTGCGTAACATTTATTTACACCGCGATCTTGTTTAATCAACGAACGTTATAATTACACAAACTAAATTAGCGGTTTATATACAATGAGTTTTCTAGTTACTAGCGGGCCGTGGACCTGAATGTCTTAATGTTTAGGAATGAACGTTTTGTTTTCTCCGCACAAAAGACGACGTTAATCCACAAATAAGGGAAGGCACTAGGCTCTTAACACCCAACCCCTCTTTTGAGGATACTTACAATGTCCCCCCGGACAAACGACTCTTAACGATATACTAATCTGGTGCTGGTTGAAACTGCTCAATATTCCCCAGTAGGATGGGCGGGGAAAACTACCCCTAACGGAAGTTCTTTCAACACGGATTTTGGTAACACCATTCACCACCTGAACGCTAACGCGCTTCGTACCTTCACCGGCCGCGGTAACTCGACTTAACACTACTGCATCTAAAATAGGACTGACACATGAATCTTTCAATTCTCGCCACATTGGATTGTTATCCCAGCCAACCAATCATACTAAATTATTACTTAACTTTTAACACGGCCAAAAACGAATTGAAATTTTGTGAGCCGAGCGGAAAAAATTGCATTATAAAAACAACCTGCCCTTTATCAACGATATCTTCTACGTTAATGATGTCTTCTCGACAATAAACCTTGAAGCTAAACCAAAAATTTATCGACGAACAATTCCGGTCAGCTTGTCGCCAAAACGTTTTTAAACCTACAATATATGCTTTTCTGCACTACATTTCAATACAAAATAACAATTTCAATATGCATGTAGTTTTCCATTGACGCAGTTTAACAACAATGAGTATGATTAACGAAATTTAAGAAAAATACGAACAATTATTTACAAAGGAACTATTCAACTCTCAACTAAAATGGTAAAAAGGATTTCCGATGTCAACGTGTAAACCAAATCTTAATGTAAAACTCCAAACTAATACGGGTAAACAAACCAAAAATATATTTTGGGATACTAAATTCTATTATCATTTGCAATAATTTAAGATATCTTTAAATACATATAAAGCGTTACTAAACAAGTTCAAAAATTTATGCTTTATCACGTTCAGCCTTCCTGAACTACACTGTGTTTCAAATGTCTGGTACTAACAAACATCATATAGTTCGAAACTAACGACAAATACTCGATAGAATCATGCACACACGTGACAAGTTTATATTCCTATTGTTTAATACCTCTAGATACTACATTATTTTACTTTGAAACTATCAAATATTGTATTGGATTTGAAAACATTGACTGAGAAAGTTATAATTAATAATTAAATGTTATAATTTGTAACACAGCAAATTAATAGATTACATTCTGATCAATTGCAGATATGGTGAACTTACAAGAAATTCTGGAAAAATGCTTAGAAGACATACCTGACTATAAATTACCCTTAAGCTATTTTGACATTCTTTCTCAAGCAACTAAACAACTCTCTCCATCCGAAGTTAAGATATCGAGACCAAAAAAGAAACAAAAAACTTCAGATACTACTAACATTAATGTAACTGTAGCATCAACTTCTGCTACAATGCCACCTCCCCAAGTTAAAGTCAATAACAAAAAGAAGCGAGATGTAGTTTCGAAAAGGCAATTTTATTTTAGGGAAATGGATACAGATATAATCTTACTACTCAGATATCCAGTTCAGATAGATGCAAACCTGAACACTTCAATAGTAAGCGATGCTGGTGTATCACAGTTGTCAATACTAACTTTAAATCAGTTTATATTCTTGGTTAATGATCTTGTGCATAAATTAAGTGTGTTATCAAATCGGAAGGATTTAGGATTATCACATATAACGATAATTAAGTTAGAGGATTTAATAGTGGACTGTTTAAAATTGTCTCCATCAATCTTGAAACACTTGAAAACTATTACAAAGGCAATTGATAACTTGTTACAATCAGCTGGTGATTTAAATGCACAAGAAATGTTCACACCATCTGGAAACAACTTTAAAAAAGGTTTTGCTTCAGTAATGGAATTTTATGCACTAATATTTGGATGGAGCGGTTTTCAGCACCCAAAAAATTTGAATTTGCTAAAAGATTTCTTGAAAGATGTAAGAGCTGAGAAACAATCTCAACTAGTTTCAGTTAAGACACTTACAATGGAATTTACTAATAAACTGCTGGAAAACATCAAGCAATGTCTAACTTTACCTGCTGCTGTAAGTTTGATTGAAATAATGCAATCCTTGTATACAGTGAATTCTCATCCGGAGTTAAAAAAACGAATTGCTGTTACTGCTGAGAAATTATTATCTAAAAGATGGTATAATGAAAGAGGACATGTTGAAATGGGAAAGGAGGCGTATTTGTGCATAGATAAATTACTTAAAGCATATTTGAGTAATGCTACGACAAAAACAATCTGTTGCTTGGTCGATACCTTACAAGAAGAAGTTAAAAATTTAAAAGTAAAGGACGATTATCTAGTTATGCTGGCAAGTATTGACAAATGCAATTTCCATGTATTTTACAGATGTTTGTGTACATCATTAGTTGAAATTATTCGCAACGAGATAACCTCATTAACAAATGATCAGCATTTGGTTTTATGGCGAGTATCAGCAATTACCATGCAAGGATTAATGTCAGTTGTTAAAGTACAAGAATCAAAAATTAATTTAATCAGCTACTTGAAGAATTGCATTGCCGTTCTTAAGGTAAGTGATTTTACTGTATTGCATACAATTTCTAATTTTCAATTACAGATATTTCTCACAAGCGGAATTCCTATTCTTGAAATTATGTTAGAATCAAAGGCAGCTGAGGTAGTGGAAATATTTAAATTGATGCAAACAAGCACTAGATTTCTTCATCAATTATGTTGTTTCTCAAAATTTACAAAGGACGTAAGTTTAGTTTCTTATGTTCCGCAATTTCGACATGTTTTGGAATCACTTATATACCGAGTTAAAGCTGCTTTGGTGGCGAACAATTGCTCAGATGCGTTTTGGATGGGCACTTTGAAAAATAAAAATTGGCATGGTGAAGAGATTTTGTCACAGAGTACAATACAATCAAATGAATCTCATGAAAGTGATGAGGAGTTACCTCCTGATGATGAAGATGAAATGGAAGTAGATCTTATTGGAAGCGATGGTGATGAGTCTACTGCAAGTGATATTATTTAAGATTTATTGTTATATTTGTTATTAGAAATTTAATACTTTTTCAATTTCTTGGATATCATTTACTTCACCGTCATATAAATCCTTATGCCAATATCCTCAAGCAATGGTAAAAATCAAAGTGCTCTCAAACAAGTAAAATATTTTGTTGGCATGCCTGTAAGTGAATAGTTTACATGTAACACTAGAACTGCCACGGCGATCAATTTGACCGCTTGCCTTCTTTAAAATGTTGTTTCACCGTAGTGATTGGAGTTACGGCGTTGAGGTATTATGATTTTTTCTAGATTTTTATGTAGTTTTTTTAGAATATAAAAAATATATTAAGAAAATTCAGCCGTTTTAGAGTTTTTTTGTAATATTTGTATAACTGCCGGAATCATCGTTTTGACCGTTAATATATTTATAATCAGTTTCGACAGTATAAACACGAACAGTAATTTCACTAGAGGAAATTTATCAATTCACACTTATTTCGCACCAAATGGGCATGGCACCCTGCGCTTTGAACTGTGACAAAAAAAATGGCTAATTTTACGTGAATGTTTTATTTACTTATAGGGCTTTGATTGTTAGTACATACAATTGTACTAAATTTATTACATTTTGTAGATTTAGTACGCAGTACTATTTTCAAATCAAAAACAAATGTGCTTTCGGCGAGAAATGGATATTTTTTTCAAAAATTTAACAATACTTAATAAAACCGGTAAAAATGGTAGTAACGTCCTTAAATGTTTTTATGGTTGGAGATTGACCATTTCAGCTTTCCTGAATATATGGAAAGAGTTTGAAACTAAAGGAATTAAACACATTTTTACTAGACGATTAAATCAAGATAGTTTAGAAAACTTTTTTGGCTGAATTAGACAGCAGGGAGGTAACTGTAGAAATCCAACGTCCATTCAATTTTGTCGCGCTTTTAAGAAACTATTTCTTTTAAATTTTTTTCAACATAGTGAAGGTTCAAACTGTATTGAAGATTTAGATTCAATTCTTGTGTCCAATATAGATGAAACTGTTCAGCAAGTGGATACTTTTAATTCCTTATTGTTTCAACAATCAAATATTTTATCTTTGCCAATTGATACCACCGATTATGTAAATTTAAAATTACCTTCCAAAAACGCATTGACTTATGTGTGGATATTTCATTAAAAAATGTTTAAGTAAACATACTTGTGAGTTGTGTTCAGCTTATGCACAATCAGTACATGAATTAAACAAAGGAACATTGTACTGTCATTTTAGAGCTTACGAAACAAAAACTCACAGTACCTTTGGAAATTTAAAGATGCCAGCAGTACAATTTTGTGAATATATACGGCAATTGGACATTAAATTTTGTAAAACGTTTCCACAAATTTCAATAGAAGCTTGTGTGGGTGAAAAACTAAGAGGTAATTTAAGACAGATTCCATTTCAGCCCCCTTGTTCTCAATTTCCTTCCGATTATTTAATAGCTTTATTTATTCGAGTGAGAATTTATTTTGTAGTAAAGTTCGCAAATAGACATTTTGGATTAGGTAGTAGGAAAATGAAAAGTTGATAATTTTAAAACATTTGTAACTTTTCGTAGTAAGTAATTGTAAGTTTGAAGATAGGTACTCATTTGTTATATTTATGGTACTTCCTATATGTAATAAGGGAACCGGAAAGTATTATCGTTTTTGCACATTTCGATATTTGTTTGTCATTTATCACTTTATCAGCTCACTGTGCACTTTAACATCCTATCAAAGACATTGTACGGTTAAAGTGACTTGTTTAATTGTACACAATGAAATTGCAATTTTTTGTGCAATTTATGGTGAATGGCAGCCCAAATACCAGCAGAGGTACATAGTCGGCATTGTATGCTTTTAGTTTCACAAAGGTAGTAATGCAACAGTTCCTACCAAAAACATTCGTAGTTTTTTAATTTCAATTCCGGTAATTTTGATCATTCCCACTTGTATCGATAGGAAGACCTACAACTTAAGACAATGACACGTTAAAAAAATAACAACCTGTTATACACTTAGCTGTTCGCATTTATTGCATTTAATGTTAAAAAACGACATTACTTTTTGGTCCACCTGATATGTTTTTTAGTAGGTAATGTATCGTTTGTATATACTTATTTCTTTTTTATATTTTTGATTCCTATTAATAATGTAACATGTGTTAATAAAAACCTTCAAAAGTAATAACTACATTTCACTGCATTCAAACAAATTAACACCACAGTGATTATATTATTATACTGTGTTAACACCTTCCTCATACAAACCCTATTCGAGAAAGAACTAGTACGCCTATTAGCAGTAAAATATACGCCGCCACTGTTACATACAAACGACAATTTATCATGACACTGGCACCCTGCGCAGTAGATTTTAAAAAAATATTCGTTACAGTAATATCAAAGACGCCGACAAGGAGTGAAATTACTGTTCGTGGTTTTATACTGTGGTTTCGAGGTTGTATAACAAAAATAATTACAACGTTGAGATAAAAGAATGTATTTTACTATTATTGTGGTAATTTTTAGGATTTTCTTGCAAGTCAGAACTTGTTTACTCGTGTCCGAAATTATGAATAATCGCTATTTTTACCTATGTGCCCGAGTTATATAATATATTCAAGTACTTTGAGATTTCAAATTAGTTGCAAGTGAACGTTCTTGTGAAATACTTCTGTAGGTACTTATTACGGGGTTAATTTCGTTGTAAAAAAAAATGTGGTCATCTCACGGTTTTACACAACACGCTTTATATTATCTTGCGGAGGTGGAAAACTTATCTAGATGCGAATCCGAAAAAGCAAATAACCATTCCGAAGATGGTGAAAGTGGTGAAGCTGTTCCTGTTGATGACAAAAGTAGTGAACAAAGTGAAGAATCTGATGTCAGCGTAAATAATGTCACTTCTGATCCTTGTACATTTAATGAAATTAGTGATTTGTGGGATGTTGTGGAATCAAGTGAACCTTATGTTGGCCGTATAGTTCAAAGAAATGTTATGCTAAATACTCCTGGACCAACTCCTTATGCAAAAAGGAATATGTTTGCTAACTCTGGTCTAAGTGAATTTTGATTGTTTATAGATAACACAATGCTAAAACATTCAGGAATGTACTGAAATTGAAGCTAAACAACGACTAGGAGATGATACAAACTGGTCATTGTCTCTTCAAGAAATTGACGCGTTTCTTGCAATATTGCTAGCTCGTGGTGCGTACGGCGCTAGAACATTATAGCTTGACAGTTTATGGTCTGTTTCTTGGGGACCACAATTTTTTTCGTGAGACCATGTCAAGTTCGTGAAATCATGAAAAGAACGTCTAGTTAGTGATAAGTTTGCTTTGGCATCCGAAATATGGGATAAATTTATTTGTAGCTGTAAAGCTTGCTTTCCAGGAGCAAACATTACTGTAGACGAACAACTCTTTCCTACTAAAGCTAGATGCAGATTCACATAATATATGGCGAATAATCCTGATAAATTTGGTTTAAAATTTTGGCTAGCTGTTGATACGAATTCTAAATATCTCCTGAATGGTTTTCCTTATTTAGGAAAAGATGAAATGCGTTCTAACAACCAACCCCTTCCAGAATATGTTGTTTTAAAATTAATGAAACCTTTCCTAAATATGGATACAAATGTTACTACTGCCGACTTTTTTACCAGCCAAAAGTTAGCAACAATGCTGGCAAAAAAGAACACAACAATAGTGGGAACAATGAACCGAGCAAGAAGGGAATTACCAATTTGTATCAAGAATAAAAGGGCTGAGTTGTATTCTACCACAGTAATGAAAAATGATAAAAGCACCTTGTCAATTTGTCAGGGTAAAGTTAATAAAAATGTCATATTGCTAAGTATGCTACATCCAACTGTGGCTACAGATGTTGGCAAAAAGAAGAAACCGGAGACAGTGTTGTATTAGAATGAAACAAAGTTTGGGGTAGATGTGTTAGACCAAATGACTAGAAAATATTCTACGAAAGCTGGTTCACATAGATGGCCAGTTTATGTGTTTTACAATGTTTTAAATCTTGCCACAATCAACGCCTGATTAGTTTATAAGGAAGTCGTAGGCAGTAAATAAAAAGAAGAGACTTTATTTTCACACTGGCTGAGGTACTAAGAAGAGTATTTCTATTCTAAGCACGATTCTAGTACCAGCACATCTGATACAATGAAAAACGTAATCAGTGCCAAATTAAAAAATGTGACAAAAATAAAACTACTAACGTTTGTTCAATGTGTAACAAATATGTTTGTGGAAAATGTGGAAGTGTTACAAAGACCGTTATTTGTTTGAACTGTAGAGCGTAATACAGCATGTAAAACTGCACCGAATTCTAAATGTATTAGAATCAATTTGATTTTGATTTAATTAAAATGAATATTTACCTAAAATGTGTTTTTTTATGTTTCTTTCTCAATTAAGTATAAAATATATAAAGAATACATCTCAAAATTACCTTTCTTGTCCAGAGGTCAAAATGACCGTCCACGGCAGTTTTAGGTATTTACAATAGCCGGCGGTGCTAGTGTTAAGCCACTGCCTCTTTAAAATATTTGGTACTAAAGTAAGATGTCACAAAGTGGTTATTACACTGCAACTTAGTAATAATTCGTCCTTTTCTCTTACAATATATTGGGGTTACTTTATTAAAAATTTGATGAAAATATTACGTCTCTACGATATCTCAATATGGATTCACCTAGTGAACTGCAAGATGCGTTTCTGGAGAGAGTGCATAACTTTAAAATAAAAATACTGTAAAACGAATTTAGGTAAATTTTGACGAATTTAAAATTTACGTAATTAGTTGTTTTGTGGAATTTACATAGGTGTACAAATAAGTTTCCGCCGTTTAGTATCAAAAATTGGGCATTTATTGTGAAAAGACGACACCCACTATTTTATTCGAAGTATTGTCCATCGCTTGCCACTACTTTTTCCTAGCTTCCCGGCAACATACGGATGCTGCGTCGGAAGAATGCTTTATCTTCTGAGATTATCCACCACTCAACCCAAATTTTGGTATCTTCATATGATGTTAAGTGATGCTCAGGCGGGTCATGCACCATCGATCAAAACAAGTGGAAATCAGGAGCACTGTCTGGTGAATACACGGGTAGGATAAAACTTCCCAATTCAATGTTTCCAAATATACAAATATAGTTAAAGCTAAACAAAGTGGCGCGCACGTCATCAATGACGCATTTCATTTTATGTGCTACGTTTCTGCGCAAATCTATATATATATATATATATATATATATATATATATATATATATATATATATATATATATATATATAAAAGCGAAAATCACTTACTCACTGATAATCATCGCAAGCCAAAACGGCTCGACGGACCTACTTCAAATTTTGACAGGACCTTCCTTTGTGCCCATCGAATAAGTTTTGGCCAGTGAGGATTTTCTGATCAACTCGATCGAAAAAATCTCGTACACGTCGACTTTTATTTTCAGTCTGCCGTCTTCTCTGTCGGTCAAAAAAATTTTACAGTGGCGTGCGGCCGGGTGTGAGTGGAAGTCCTAACTGATATATTAACCCTAAACCGTTGGTCCTCGAGACATGAAATTTGGAGGGTGTGTTCTTTGTGAAGTGTAGGTATACACTAAGAAAGGGTTTTTCGAAATTCCACTCCTAAGAGGGTGAAATGGGGGGTTGAATTTTTTTGTGAACCTTTATTCTATGGGTCGATTGACTCGAAAGTTGGTACACATATTCAATTAAAATTATGAGACGTCTATCACGTGTTCTATGCAATTTTTTGATACGACCGACGCGTAATTTAGCGGCCAAAAAATTCCTAAGATATAATTTAAATGTTAGTTCAAATTTTCTGAATATCTGATTAACGATTCATTTTATTAGAAAAAGTGCAGACATACTTTTTAAATAAAATTTAATTTTACATAATTTTTCTAACTCTAAAAAATAATTAAATATGAGTGAAAATGGTTAAAATGTATTATTAATATTTTATAGAAGCTTTGAAATTTTTTTTAGTTAACATGTCTATCTGAAATGAAGTTTTAAACGTCATTTTGGCATAGATTACTGTTTTTGTTTTTACAATGTTGGCTGTTTTCGTTATGAACGTATGAGAGGTTGCAATTTGTTTTAATTTTTACCTTCCAACCTACATATGTAAGTATAGAAGGTTATGCAATCGACTTTTTAAGTTAACTTAAAATAAAATAAGAATAAAGTAGAGGGCGCTTGAATTCAAGTTATGCTTACACTGCTATAATGTATACAGTGTTTGGTAATAATCGATTTTGCAAGATTTAAAGGTGCATAATTTATCACGATGATTTTGTAGCACAATTTAAGCAAAGTTGCTTATCCAATATACAAGTGTTCCGATATTTTAAATAATTTCGATTTTAATACTTTCTGATTTTAGCCTTGTTTTTCTGCAAATATCATGAATGTTGTACAAGAGTTTTAATCAAAGCTACTTTATCGCAATTTATACATATGTTTTTTTATTCCTTATGAAGTGATATGTTCATATTTATTTATCAGAAAAGCTAAATATGTCTTATTTTCTTGCCTAAACTTTAAACATGAAGTTTTAATTTGTTAAAAACTGCAATCACTAATATATTCAAAACGTAGGATTTACGGTCTGAAAATGTTTCAGATAAATTTTTTGCCATTTACGGTAAAACTTCCTTGGAATGGTCTTTAAGATACTGAATAGATTTACTTAAAATTTTCAAATGAAAATTGAATTTATTACCAAAAGTAAACTGGCGATTAAAAAGTAAAATGCCTTATTATTTATTAAATGTTAAAAAATGAATTTAGAAATTATCGTTATTAAATCATTAATAATATATTGTGTTAAAATAGTATGACGAGGCAAATAATTATTAAATTGTTTTAAACATTTAAACTCCATTTTGAGGCTAGGATAGCGAATTTGGCAGGACCGTCATTGTTCGTAGCATACTCAATTTTGCACGATTGTATTAAATTTACCACAATTGAAATTATTTCCACTAAATAAACGAAAAGTCAAAAGTGACGTTTTAAATAGCAAGTATTCACTTGAAAATAAACTCGATTTTGCTAAGAAAATTTTACATTCCAGTGTTAGTGAGGTGAAAGAAATCTTGAATTCAGAAACAGTTTCTGTAAACTCAAGTACTGGGTGGAGCGATAACCGCAAAACATTTTCTAAAAATCTGCTTTTTAAACTATTTAAACTAAATAATGAAGGGCTATTTTACGTTTTGAATGCGCCTAGTATTTAATTAAATTCAATTTTCCAATTTAAAAATTTTTTCTAAATCTATTCATGCTATCTTAAAGACCATTGCCCAAAGAAGTTTTACTGAAATTGGAAAAAATAACGAAAGATTTTAGACTAAATCACGTTTGAATTTTAGTGATTGCTTTACAAATTAAAACTTTCATGTTTAAAAGTTCTAGCAAGAACCAAAGACAGTTTAGGCTTTTCTGATAAAATAATATGAACAATCACTTCATGAGGAATAAAAACTTAGTATAAGTTTGCGATAAGACGGTTATTACGCTTGTACACTTCGATATTTGCAGAAAAGCACGGTAAAATCAAGAAATATTAAAAGTGGCATTATCTCAAAACGGTAAACTGATATAAGTATGTTTGCTTAAATCGACTCAAAATCACCTATTATATCACCCCTTTAAATATTTGCATCGATGTACCAAACACCCTGTATATGGACGGCAAAATAATAACAAGCAAGTCATTGTCCAAGTTTGGTGACAAATTCATTCACGCAATATACTCACTTGGCAACAACAGTTTCAATCACTGATATATTCAAAGTTGCTGTATACCGTAGCAAAGCGCGGGTATTCCGCTAGTTGTATAAAAAAATTAACGCAATTAATATAATACTATTGAGATAAAATAATGTAAGTGCACAAGCTTGTTTTTGTTGGATTTAGACGCCTCTCAATGTAAAATTTTGTAATAAAATTTTAATCAGCAGGCCATCAAGTAACGACGTAAACCTAGTCATTGTCAGAGAGTGCTGCCGTCTCTGATTCATCGATACTTTGAGGTTACGGATGACATTATTCTGACAGGCATATTTGATTAATTTTTGTCGTCAACAATTGGTAATAGTGAGATCTGTATTTTCATTCTTCGGTTGCCAAAATGCCCAAGCAAATGGATAGTCGATGCAAAGAACTCGAGGCATCATTAATTAGCTACTTGGAGCAAGAAAGGGATAATAATGGGCCTCTGTTGCCCTTAAATGCTGTTCGAGAGGTAAAATTTGGATAATAGATATAAAATAATTGTACTGTAAGAGTATTTTATAGCAGCATGTAGCTGCTGCTCTAAACGTCAGTTTAAGGACAATAAGCAGAATCTCTCAAGGAAAAAAATGAGAAGTTACAGTCGCCAATGAAAGATCGTTGCTATTCTAAGCGAGTTACAAACACAGCAACATTAAATATAAGCGGTATTCGTGATACTATCTATAATATATACTGTAATGACGCAACTGATTTAACCGTTACTGTTAAGTGTATTACTACTAATGAATAATTTTCACTTTGCCCTTTTAGCTCAGTCGGAATTTTGTACTTGCAAAATAAGGATCGGGGTTAGTTATTCAGGCTCTCAACACTTTGAACAAAATAGATCATAAAGGTTATATACTTTTATTCCCTATTATCTTTTTATAAAACTAATTCCGTTACTGTAAACTACTTCTAAGGTATAAATACAAAATATATTTTCCGGTGGTCCTCCTTTTCCTGGCAGGATCGTCAAGTACACATACTCCTTCCTGGTTGGTCCCGGGCAGGAGGGTTAGGTGGTCCTCTGGAGTTTCTGCAATGTAACATTAACAGAAGGGTTGGGTTTTGACTTTTAATTTACGTCCTTTGACTGGTTTCAATTTATATTGCTTAACTGCCGAACTAAACTAACTAATTTTACCTGAATGCGTCCCTGTATAAACTACAGAAGTTGGTAGCAAGATAACCCTGTTATAAATATGTGGCGATAAAACACCGAGTTCAATGCTCTGCCTTTAAAGAAATAATCGATATTTTAAAGCGGTCGTTTTCAAATGTATAAAAGTACTCTAATTTTATACCTGCTTTTCTTATGAAAATAAACTCATTCACGTTTAAATTCAATTTTGCCCTTTTAAATAAATGAAAGCTTTTCATTTTGAAAATAGCTTCTATACGGTAGCTGCGGATTATTTCTTTCTTTTCCTATATTAATTACTTTAGTACACAGGTTTTTATTTAAATAAAAAATACTTTTGTTATGTTGGCCGATTTTAAAATATGAAACCTTCGTTTTCTATTAAAGTGAATTTTTCGCGTCTAACAATAATGATTTGAATTATTTAACACGAAATATATTATTGGATAATTTCTGGTTTACAGGTAACAATCTTATTAATTGCAAACGGTGTAACTTACGTTTTTCGGTAGTGGCGGCGGTGGTTTTATTACAGGCCATAATCTAATACTGACGAACACGTCTAATTTTTACGGTTACGTTTCTAGATTACTGGATTAACGGCGTTAACTAGATGTTCAGCTTAATCTTCCGACGAGGTTTTAGTTACAGGTACTCTGCGGTTGTGGGTACATTTGTCGAGGTGTTTTTAGTGTTAGAGTAAATTTGTATGTGTGGGTCTCCTTTGCTAGCAATCTGGGCAAACACCCGTTAAACCAAACAAAAGGATCTCCGTCGGTCAATGGAATGTCGGGCAACTACCCTTCAAACTCCACAGTGTAGGTGTATAGTAATGAAAGAGTATGTCGGGCTTACAACCCTGCATATCCCTATCACCAGGTGTATAGTGTTGTATTTATCTCGACTTACGTGCGTTCAACGTTAGATCTCTGCAACTCTAACCCTTTGACTTCGGTGATGCTATCAAGTCGCGGATTCGCGATTTCTATTCGGATTCTTCTGGTAGCGGGCTTCTTTTCGCGAGAGGTCGATTCGGTTAGATTCGATTCGATTAGATTCGAGAGAGTCTTTTTCAGATTAGATTAGATTCGAGAGCTTTGATTAGATTAGAGAGATTTAGCAGCGCGTGCCGCGTTTTTATAAAGAATTCGCGAGGGTGGTTACGAAACTTTGGTGGTGAGATTCCGTAGGCCAGTATTGGCGGAAGATGCTCTGACGTATACAAACTTTTAAACGTTTTTGGGATTTACGTCTGAAGGGAGGATGCATGATTAATTATTGTGCAATTTTATGCAACGTTATGAAACATGTTTAACTTTTACTAGAACTTCTACGAATTTTTATAATTGCTTGCACCTGTGCATTTAGCGAGTCACCTTATCTTAATAAATTCCGTGAATATTATATCAGTACTGGTATTTTACTTAGTAAATAATTAATCATGATAGGAAAATTTTGATAAAGGACGGCTAATAAACTTTAGGAAACTAATTAATAATAATAAAAAATTGGGATATCCGACGGCGTCCCTTTACAGTACCAAAGAAGTAAGTAATAACGGCTAATGTACATTTTACAATTATCTGCTATAAAATTGAATTTATTATTATATCTATTATTAAAGACATTAATATAATAAAAACGTTTTATCCTGTATGGTTTTAGAACAACACATAACCTTTCAATCCCTGTGGTCCCAACTTAAAGATAAGGAATTATTCAATGGCAGTACCACTTCTTTCAGAAGATTGCTCAAAGAACTTGGCTTTAAATGGATAAACCAAAATTCTCAATTATTTTTGATTATATGTATATGGTGTAGTTAAAAAATAATCCTACATATATCGCATCGTGAGTACAAGAGTGTAGTAACTGCAAAAAAAATTTTTTTTGACATATTTGGGTCTTTCACATAAAAAACGTCGTTACACTGTTACACAAATGAATACTGAATAGAATGCGTACAAAGGGTCGTAAGTGCAAATGTGATCAAGGTAAGTCTGCATGTTTTATGGTTATGTTTATTGTTTCTATTTACTGGTCAGACAGCAAAAAATGACTAATCATAGAAAACATATATTTAGTTTATTAAAAGAAGAAGCAGTGTCACGCGAAATGGATGTGTCTAACATTCCGAGATGCAGTAGCAACTGTGCGTAATTTTTGTTGCTGCACGAAGTTCTATATTTTAGGGGTTATAATTATTTTAGATTCTGTGGCAGTATTTTGCACCGAAAACAGTAAACTAATAACGAAACTTGTAATCCAGCTGTTGATAATTTACTAGTACCTACATGATGTTAGTAAAAACGACGCGAGTTCACTAGAAAATTTCCAAATTATAACATTTTTAGATAAAAATGTAGTTATAGAAGAGACCGAAATTAATCTAGAAAACAAAACTTTATTCGAAAATTCCCAGATTTTTGCGGATAATAATTACACTGAGAGATCAAATACGGAAATATCGTACGTAGACTTAGAAAATGAAAATGTAATAGAAGAAGAAGAAGACAATCAACTAAATACAGATGAGTATAGATGAAGAGAACTTCTTAGAAAACCACCCTACTGACACACAATCACAACACAATCATGTTAATATTGAAAACGAAAATTTAGTGGAAAACGTTTGTGTTGAAAACAGCAATGAACAAAATGAGAATAATGAAATCACAAAAACTCAAAGGAATAATTTCAAAAAAGAAAACTATGTAAAGAATGTTGGATACGAAACGTCAACAAAACCAAATTAAATTTAGGAGAGAGGCACATATCAATACAAAGGGTAGATGGGTAGAGGGAAGAAAAGTGAAAGAATCATGCGGTCAACGCTGCAAAATGGGAAGTATAAGTCGTCAGCGAGAATTTTTAACATATTAAAAAAGTAGAACCAAAATATCGCCGTCACAAGGCCTCCACTGATGAAATTCGAGATAATAACGATAAGTATTATTTTAAAGTAAGTGGTAAAGAAATCAGAGTATGCAAGAAATACTTCCTTAATACTCTATCAATTAGTGATCAGACGACAAGAACAGCTTTAAAGAAAGTAGATAGTGAAAATGATATATTATTATATCTGGATCAAAGGGGACACATACTAACAGAAAGAATCACATTGATGACGAAATCAAAAATGGCATCAGACGTCATATTGAATCAATTCCAACCGTCGAGTCTCATTACTTAGTGCCCAGACAAAAAGAAAATATTTTGAAGGTAACTTGAACATGGCAACTTTATACAGACTGTATACTGAAAAATGCACATTAGACGGAATAACACCAGCTCATTATTTTCAGTATGCTCATATTTTTAATTATGGGTTTAATATAGGATTTTACAGCCCCAAAAAAGACCAATGTACTTTACGTGCTACTTATAGGATTTCATCCGACGAGGGAAAAATTTAAAATGCAGGAAAAATTTGACAATCATATTCTAAATAAAGAGCTGTCGTTCCGAAAAACAAAAAGATGTTGCTGAGGGGTTAAAAAATAAGGAATCTATGTTAGTGGCTGTCTACGATTTGGAAGTAATTCTACCCAGTCTTTTATCATTAGTGTCAGATTTTTATTATGTAAGCAAATTATCGACGTTAAATTTTACAATCTATAATATACCTGAAAAGCAAGGGACTTGTTATGTATACAACAAAACTGTGGCTAAAAGGGCCGCCAATGAAATAGGGAGCTTGGTCCTACATTACCTACAAAATTTTGGCAACAACAAGGAGGTAATATTTTTTTCTGATAACTGTTGCGCCCAAAATAAAAATAAATTTCTAATTGCTATGTATTTATTTATTGTTCACAAATTAATATTAATAACATAACTCATAAATATCTTATTATGGGCCATACCCAAAACGAGGGTGATAGTATGCACACCACAGTAGAAAGAGAAAAGCAAGATATTTGAAAAGTAATAAAATAAATGTCCCATCACAGTGGATAACCATAATTGCTTTATCCAAAAAAAAACTGAAAAACCCTACATTGTACATGAAGTGCATCAAAATGAAATTTATGACCTGAAACTACTGCTTCCACAAATTGGGAAAAACTTTTCTTTGAATACCAAAAACGAAAAAGCAAATTGAGGAGACATAAAAATTATTCATATTGATTGCCTACACCCACACAGTATTTTCTATAAAAATGATTACGTGCAAAAATACTATGATGAGTTTTTAATTAATTACAAACAACGACGTCAAATTCCTGTAGAAAACGAAAAAATTAAGCAATGCCTTTAGGCCTATATCAATCACAATAAATATCTTATTGACAAAGAATACCACCAGTTTTATAGAAACTTGCGGGTAGCTATAAGGGGAGAAAATGTGATAATTAATGTAACTTATTCTGTTGTAATACACTGGCTTTATAGTTTGATTATAAACAGCACGGGCCACTGGGTGTACCTAATTATATTTGATATCTTATGTACCTACAACATTATCATTAAGTTTTCTTATAGTTATGATAAGAAGTTTGTTTGGATTTAGGTTTAAAATGTTATCTACAACATTATTATTAAGTGTTCTTATGGTGTTGATAAGAAGTTTTTTCGGTTTAGGTTACTTTATAGTTTGCATGTGTTCAATAAAAGAAATTCAACAACCATTGATTTACATCATTATCAATTTTAACCCATTCTTTTAGTTATTTACGATAGTCTTGAGTGAGATATTTTTAACATATTTGCATTACAACCAAGCTGTAGTTGTAACTGGGATATACTGTGCCATAGAATTTAATGCAAGAGTAACGTAAGTAGCAAAAACTTTTATAATAATAATAACAACATTCAAATTACTTTTTTACTGTGCTTTTGTGCAATTAATAAAACAACTCCAGTCGGCTTTAGCAAAAACCACCACCGCAATTTAGTAGAACATCCGTAAGAAATGCACACATAAGTTTGAACAGCGTTTTTCTCAAAAGTTCATTTATTGCTGTTACTATAGTCTTGCACTCACTGTGCAATATATATATATATATATATATATATATATATATATATATATATATATATATATATATATATATATATGTAGACTCAAAACTGCAAGCACGTCGCATTCTTACTTAATCTGGAGCGACGCAATTCCAAGATAACCGCGCTACATCAGCATTAAGTGTGTAACACCAACCGTTTTTAGTCAGTTGATAGCGAGACGACGGGTGATGTAGTTCACGGGGTAAGTTGCCGATTCCCCGCGCAAATGACGAACACTACAAGCGTAATTTGCTATCAATCTCAACATAAACAGTTGTAATCTTAAAATAAGTAATCTTAACCAGTATTAGAAGAATTTGTGTGATATTACAACCTTTTTAATATACTTAACTGCAATTAAATTAGTTATAGAACCCAGTGTAGTTGATTTATTTAAAAAAACCCTAGACAACACTAAAACCCCTACATTTTGGGGGCTCAGCCGGAATCGAACAGAAACTGATAGTGAAAACGACGGTGTAAAATAGTGACATTTTTCTTTGATGTAAAATAAAGCCGACTGGAAAGTTGAAACGAGTTTGGCGTATAGTTCGTTCCGATTGATATGTACCCAGAATTAAAAGTTGAATCTATATTAAGGGAGATAAACTGTGATTTGTGTATACTCGAATAAATGAAGTTTTAAGTTGCCCGGAAATTCCGATGTAATTGAGTCAGCATACCTGATTAAGACGATTAAGCGACATCGAAAAAGAAAAAGGTGAAACTTGAATGCAGTTTTTGATAGTGTTACAGTTATGCTTAACGGTAAACGAGTGCAGTCTTATCATACTTTCCGATAATTACAAGACGTTACAGGATACTAAGGTAGGAAATATTTTTCCGTTTTTATTGTCAGTAACTGGAAACTTTGCAACCTGATCAGTCGGTGAAGTGGACTAAAGTATTGAAAACAAAAACAGAAGTGAAATCTTGCACATAGTAGTTTTGATTATACTGCTATTAGTATTTTTGTATATAAATTAGTGTTTACGTCAATATTTAAGTTAAATATTTTTAGATTATGTTGTAAGACATAGGCATATCATTTAAAATTTGCGCACAAGGTTGATAGCACAAATACCGATTTTTGTGTTCTTAACATCTTTTGAATAGTATTTCGACGGCTTAACCGCGCTGCTGACGGAACCACAAAAGTCGATATTTATTTTATTATTTATGTTTATAACGCATTTGTTAGTATTTGTTGAATTTAAATATTGAAAATGGCAACGTTAGGTTCCGTAGACAAAATTGGTTATCTTATTACACACGCTAAACTTAATGTTGTGAAAATTTTACATCATATTTGTTTCGCTAACGACGGTGAACCGAGAAAAATTAGGAAGGCATTGCGTGCTTTTCCTGGGTTTGATTTTGTTGAACAGTCCGAAGAATATTTGGCTAAAATGGAAGACGTAACAAGTAAATTTGAACTTGATGATTTAATCGCCGTTTGCCAGATACTTTGCTTAAAATATTCAAATGACAAAAATCACGTTGTCAGTTCGATTTGTTCCTTTTTAATAAATTTTTGCCATCCCATTGATGAAGGTAACGACCTCGATGACGAGGATGATGATCTAGATAGTGAAGACGAAGAAATGCAAATAAACAATGAAAGACGATACGACGAAGGGAGACGTAAATTTGACGAAATCTACATAGATGACGAAAGACGTGAAGACGAAGAACGACGAAAATATGAAGAATGGCGGAAAAACGAAGAAAGGCGTAAGGCGGACGAAAGACGTGAAGACGAAGAACGGCGAAAATATGAAGAATGGCGGAGGAACGAAGAAAGGCGTAAAGCAGACGAAAGACGTGAAGACGAAGAAAGACGAAAATATGAAGAATGGCGAAGAAACGAAAGACGACAAGCAATAGAAAGACAGGAAAAAGGTGAACGACGAGACTTTGAGGATTGGCGAAAAAGTGAAGAACGCCGAGACAGGAATGCAGGAAGACGTGAAAACGAAAGTTTAGGATGACAACACGACGAAATATCACATCGAGTAGGTGCTAGCGCCGAATCTAGACGTTTCGATACAGATATTACGGGCAGACAGCAGGATTCGTTTGCACTGAGCTTTAGGGACTTCGAGGACAGTATTCGATCTTTTGATGGAAAAGATGAGTATCCAATTCAGACGTGGATCTTTGAATTTGAAGAAGTTGCAGGGATGACGGGATGGAATGATCTCCAAAAACTTATTTATGCCTAAAAATGCCTAAAAGGCTTGGCCAAATTATTTGTACAATCTGAAAAAGGTATTAAGAGTTGTCTGAGTTAAAAAATCGACTTATCGAAGAATTTGGGGTACAAGTAAATAGTGCACAGATACACAGGATGTTATCAAATGGACGCAAGAAATACGACGAGACTGTACAAGAATACATGATTAAGATGAAGGAAATTGCTAATCGTGGTTATATAGAACCGGAAGTAGTCATCCAGTACATAATTGACGGAATCCAAGACGAAGTTTCCAATAAAGTAGTGCTTTATGGAGCCAGAAATTTTGCTGATTTTAAAGAAAAAATCAAACTGTACGAACGTATTTACAAAAAAAAAATGGGTATGGACAAAATTTTCGGGTGAAAAAAGAAAATCTTAAGAAAAATGAAGAAAATAATTCAAAGAAAAGTGCTCAAACCCAAGAGCGTAGTCACGACGCGAAAAGCGAAAATCAGTTAACATGTTTTAACTGCGGGGGTCGAGGACATAAATCTAAAGTTGTCCTGATCAGTCAAAAGGTACAAAGTGTTTTGGTTGCAACAAATATGGCCATATAGCGAGTAAATGTCCTAATAAAAATACTACCAAGCCGAATACAGAAAATACTGCTGTTAACGTAATTGACGCTCAACCCAAAAACACGGCAAAGCTTACAATTGCAGGAGTGGCATTACTCGCATTATTCGACACTGGGAGTGACGTTTGCACAATTCGAGAAGATATTTACAATAGGTATTTTCGGAATATAGACTTGACCTCAGATTGTTTAGTTTTAAAAGACTTGGGAGAAAATACCAAAGTGGAAACCTTAGGTTCATTTGATATGAATGTCGAGGTGAATGACGAAGATTTTCAACTTAAATTTCACGTTATTCCAGAAGTCGCGACGTCTCACCAATCAATAACTGGAAATAATATATTAAAGCAAGCAAGCGTAAGTATTAGAGATAACGGAATACTAATATACAAGAGGGCCAAAGAAAATTCTATAATGCACATAATGATACAAGACGAAAACAAAGATAATGAATTAGAAGTCGCGCATATAGAAAACAAGCAGCACAGAGACGAAGTAAAAATACTCATTGAAACTTATAAGCCGCAGAAAATTAAGACGACGGATATTGAAATGAAAATCATACTAAAAAATGAGGCACCAATATATCATAGACCTAGACGATTATCTATAACCAGAGAAGGAAGAAGTGGATCAGCAATTACAGGAATGGTTAAGAGACGGGATAGTCAAACCAAGTAGTTCGGAATTTGCCAGCCCCATTGTACTGACAAAAAAAAAAGGATGGCCGAACTAGAATTTGTTGCGATTACCGGAAGTTGAACAAAAATATAGTAAGAGATAGGTTTTCACTTCCTCTTGTTGAAGACGTTTTAGACAGCCTACAGGGGTCAAAAATTTTTAGTACCATTGATCTAAAGAATGGATTCTTCCATGTGCCCGTTGAAACAAACAGTACCAAATATACCTCATTTGTAACGCCAAGCGGTCAATACGAATTTTTGAAATGTCCATTTGGGTTGTGCAACAGCCCGACAGTATTTCAACGATTTATTGCTCACATTTTTAGAGAATTGAGTTTGAAGAAATACGTAATATATTATATGGATGACATCATTGTTCTAAGTAAGAATGAGGAAGAAGGAATTCAAAGACTAAAATTAGTGTTGAAGGTAGCCGAAGAGTATGGATTAGAAATAAAAAAAAGAAAATGCCAGTTTCTGAAAAGACGAGTGGAATTTCTAGGATTTATCGTAGAAGACGGGAAAATCCATCCAGGTGAAGCGAAAATTTCAGCCATTAAGAAATATCCAGAGCCGATGAATCACAAACAGATACAGTCCTACCTGGGTCTCACTGGATATTTTCGCAAATTTATCGCCGGATATGCTAACATAGCAAAGCCGTTAACTGAATTACTCCGAACAGGCGAAGAATTTAAATTCGGATGGTCACAGAAAAATCCTTTCGAGACATTGAAAATGAAGTTGATGAGTGAACCGGTGTTACGCATTTACCAAGGCGCGTACACAGAATTGCACACCCATGCAAGCATACATGGTTACGGAGCATGTTTGCTACAGAGATCTAGTGAAGATTCTAAGTTACACCCTATATATTACATGAGCAGAAATACCACACCTGCAGAGAAAAAGTATTCAAGCTATGAGCTTGAGGTTCTGGAAATTATACGAAGCATAAGTAGATTTAGGATATACCTACTATGAACAAAATTTAAAATTGTTATGGATTGTGACGCATTTACGAAGACTATGGAAAAGAAGGATCTTACAACCACAGTTGCTAGATGGGCGTTGATGTTAGAAGAGTTTGAGTACGAAATCGAACACAGAAGGGGTACTCAGATGGCAAATGTGGATGCTCTTAGTAGATATCCCACAGTGTTGACGATAGCTCTACAAGACAGCGTCATACAAATGATTAAACAGGCGCAAGACAAAGATGAACATATTAAGACGATAAAAAAACTACAGTTAACAGAAGAATATGAAGATTTTTATTTGGAACGTGATATTTTATATAAATATGAAAATGGAGTTAAATTGTTGGTTGTTCCAAAAAGTATGCAAACGGAAATAATAAGGAAAGCTCACGAGATAGGACACTTTTCCAAGAAGAAAACACAAGAAGTCCTAACGAAAGATTTTTGCATGCCGAAGTTGAAAGGAAAAGTAGACACATTCATCAACAATTGCATACCATGCATACTTGGGAATAAAAAGGAAGGAAAGAAAGAAGGGATGCTTCATCCTATACCCAAATTGGAAGGCCCTTTGGAAAGCTATCACGCAGATCACTTAGGTCCATTGGAAACAACAAACAACTTGTAGTTATTGATGATTTTTCAAAATTTGTTTGGCTTTATCCAACAAAGTCTACAACGTCGAAGGAAGTCATAGGCTGTTTTGAAAAACAACGTAACATTTTTGGAAATCCGTCTAGGATAATTACTGACAGAGGAACAGCATTTCGCTCGAAAGAATTTGAATCCTACTGCAAAGACGAAAATATCAAACACATTCTGACGACTTGTGCAGTACCCCGCGGCAACGGACACGTAGAGAGTGTAAATAGGACTCTTATACCTATTCTAACAAAACTAAGTTTAGACGATCCAAGAAAGTGGTATAAATACGTAGATAAAGTGTAGATGGCATTGAACTCTACTTATCAACGAAGCATTGGTACCACACCCTTCCAGGTGCTAGTTGGAGTTAAAATGAGAAATAAAGAAGATATCCGAATTAAAGAAGCTATAGAGGAGGAAATATTAAAGATATTTATAGAAGAAAGAAATGATTTACGCGGGAAATGCAAAGAAGAGATATTAAAGATACAACGTGAAAACACAAAAGGTTATAATTTAAGAAGAAAAAAAAGCTAAAATATATAAGGAAAAAGTCTTAATTGATAAGGAGGACGCAGTTTGGCCCTGGGCTCAAGCTGAAAAGAAAATTTTTAGGACCTTATGAGATTGTCAAGGCAAAGGCAAACGAGCGATACGACGTTGTAAAAATTGGCCATCATGAAGGACCGCTACGAACGACCACGTGCGCTGAATATATGAAACCCTGGATCGAAAACGACAGCGACGAATCCGAGACGGATTCAGCGCAGGATGGCCGAATGTAGGACTCAAAACTGCAAGCACGTCGCATTCTTACTTAATCTGGAGCGACGCAATTCCAAGATAACCGCGCTACATCAGCATTAAGTGTGTAACACCAACCGTTTTAGTCAGTTGATAGCGAGACGACGGGTGATGTAGTTCACGGGGTAAGTTGCCGATTCCCCGCGCAAATGACGAATACTACAAGCGTAATTTGCTATCAATCTCAACATAAACAGTTGTAATCTTAAAATAAGTAATCTTAACCAGTATTAGAAGAATTTGTGTAATAGTACAACCTTTTTAATATACTTAACTGCAATTAAATTAGTTATAGAACCCAGTGTAGTTGATTTATTTAAAAAAACCCTTAGACAACACTAAAACCCTATATATATATATATATATATATATATATATATATATATATATATATATATATATATATATATATATGGTCTATTAAATAATTTGACCATCATCAGGATAAACCGAATTCAACACACAATCAACTTGACGTTAAAATATACATGTATATGTTCATCCCTGATGATGGTCTAATTATTTAATAGACCGAAATATATATATATATATATATATATATATATATATATATATATATATATATAACAAGTCCACCTAGTTTTCTGGATTTTCTGGATATCTGTTAATGATAGCGAGTTGCGGTAGAAAGCGTTGGATTTAGCAGGATTTTTTATTGAAATTTAATATTCCTACAAAACTATTTCACTAAAACTCTGAGTACAGGGGTACTTCAAAGTTTTGGCCATTTTTTTTTTACTGAGGCACAATATTGAGTGATATATCATTTGAAATGTCTTTAAAAGCCCTATTAAATCCCACAAGTTTGATGAAAAAATTTATAGAAGAAATTTAAAATTTCTTGCGCTGTGATAAAATATTACCGAACTCTTTGGTATAACTAAATCCTCTAGGTTAAGGAAATCCTACAGATTTTAAATTTTTACTAGATATTTGCTCTTATGCAAAATATTGAAGCACAAAGAGGAAACATTTGATTTTTTAATAAATTAACTCAATCTTTTCAAATAGCAACACATACTAAATTATTCTTCGTTGAAAGCGTCTTTGCAAACTCTATTCATTACCGTTTACAGTTTGAAAAAATATTCACGGGTTCTTATTTTATACCTTAAAAAGTGTTAATCTAAGGTAAATGTTACGCCATATGCGTTTTCTTAGTTTTTCTTTTTTCCTAATTTTCGCAGATTACTGTTTAAAAAATGTTGAAACTACAAAATAAAAATGTCTATACAGATTAACAGATAATCTATTCGGTTTATTTAATAAGAATAAAAAAAGTTATGATATGCATAATTCTATTCTTAGTTAGTGAAATACAAAATGACTTAGCGAGCCATGGATCTGACAGCCTAAATTTGCAAAACTTGTCACTGTAGTATTCTCAAACTAATAATTGTTGCTTGTTAAATACATGTAAGGTTACAGCAAGAAAAATGGTCGTTTATAGCAATAATGAGAAGACTGATATGTTTGAAATTTATATGCATTGTGAGAAAAATGCTAAAGCTTCTGTGAAGGCGTATACTGTAAGATTTCCTGATCGAAACCACCCGTCAAGAAAAATTTTTTCGCGTATGGAGACTAATTTGCGTCAACATGGTTGCTTCGAGCAAACAAAGAAAAAACAAAAAATGTACAGAAGAGCGGTAAATGAGGTGGCTACTATCGTTACATTAGCTGCGGTAGCCGCCAATCCAAATACCTCCATTCAAAAAATCAAGGAAAACGTTCCCATATCCTGCTCTTCTATTCAAAGAATTCTTAAAGGTAAGAAGATACATCCATATTCATATAGAAAATTACATTGTTTGTACGGGGGCGATACTGAAAGAATACTCAATTTTTGTCAATGAAGTGAAAACGATCCATATTTTTTGGGAAAAATATGTTGGACAGATGAGTCAAAAGTTGATCAAGATGGCACTACCAGTTACCACGATCTACATTACTGGGCTGATGAAAATCTACATCTCAAACGTCCAGCGACGTTTTTCTATCAACGTATGGTATGGTGTAAATGACAGCAGATTACTAGGACCATTCTTTTATTAATACAACCTAGACCAGAGACAATACCTATAGTTTTTAAATAATATATTCGAAGAGTTCCTAGATGACGATCTTCCCATCAATGCTCGACACAATATGTAATTTTTCAACACGATGGTGTTGATGGCACCAGCCCATACAGCCAATTCTGTGTCACGTTACTTGAATGAACGATTGAGACATGGATTGGCACCCACAGACCCATACGTTGGCCACGGCTACCACCAGACTTAACCGTGTTAGATAACTTTCTGTGGGGTTATTTGAAATACCTCGTGTACGATAAGCCTCCGATATCACAAAATTTAGAGGATCTAGCTGAAAGATTGAAGTATGCAGATCACTCACTCCACAGATACTTAGAAACGCCACGAATAGATCGACGATGAACCGTTTGCAGCTTTGTTTAAACGAGAATGGTGGTTTGATTCAACTCTTTTATGAATAAGTAATTTATAATAAATTGTATTAGTAATAAATTGTTCTTATAGTTATTTATATTAAATAATATCTTATCTAAAAATTTGGTCTTATTTTAATGCTTCAGGGAAAACATTAATTATTTGCAAAAATTATTTAGATAAGACTACAATGACAGCAAAAAATTGTATAAAATCTAGTCGTATACCCGGCACACTTGGTATGTTTAATATTCTTGATATATTTACAGCTAAGAATGTAATTATTTACACTTTGTTTAACATTTATTAAACAGTTTTTACTGTCATTCATTTTCCAACTTATTGTTATTGATGTTTCAATCAATAAAGTCCTTTGTCCTTAAAACAGAATTTATTGTAATATGACAAGAATTGGTAAATACATATTTTAACGTATAAAACAAGAACCCATGAATATTTTTCCAAACCACAAACACTGTGGAATACAGTTTATTATGACGCTTTCCCAATCCTCATAGCCTTCTCTGCAAAAAAAGGGACTTCCTAACCCGTTTTGTAAAAAAAAAAATGGTTTTTATATAATAATATAATAATAAATCAAAACCTGCTTATTTTAGGAATAGGGCACGTCAGATACTTTCCTATTGATTTTCAAAGGAGAATTCACTAGTGACATAACAAATGGTGGTTTTCATTTGAAAAAATTGAGTTTTCCGATATTTGTGATGTAAAAGTTTGAACCAAATTTTTTGGACGCCCTGTACAGGGTGGCCAACTAAGAATGCGAGGTACTGTATCTGGGAAACTATCCATCGTAGTGGCTTGCGCAAAAAAAAACTTATACTAAAACGGCCAATACAAAAACCTGGAAAATATTTTCAAGTTTCTGAAATGGCCGCTAGGGGGCGTAACTGCAATCTTGTATCTAAAAAAGTGATGTTTCTGTGAATTCTGCTAAATTAACCTAATAAAAAAATAACATCTTTGAAGTCGAGGATAATCTGAACTTTTTTTGTTCGTCACTTTTTGACGTATCTATAAAAATAAAGCGGTGGGGGGTATTCAAAGGTTTCCTTAAATCACACCCCGTATCTTCGAAACGGCTAATCCGATTTTAACAAACTTGGGCGCGTTAAAAAGAGCTTTTCTTGGGCTACAAATAATAAAATAATTGAAGTTTTGTTAGTTTCACATGTCGTCGTTAGATAGCTTTGTTCGACATTCCGACAGAAACGGTTAATTTTCGCAAAAAAATTAAATGCATTGGTATGACTTTTTTTCATGAACAAGTAGCTAAATGATGCCTAAACAAGCTCGCGAAAACCGCATCTCGATATCTTGTTCCTAACCTAAAATATCGGCCAAAGAAAACTTTATACGAAAATCCCTTAAATTTTTATTTTTTTTTTAACTATATTTTTCTGGAATTGTTTCTATTATGTAAGTTATGGCCCTAAAAAGGGCCGATTTAAAGGAGGAAGGTTTTTAATGCCCCCTTAAATGCTCGAAATGCTGACCATCACGCGCTATGCATTGCTGAAGCCTCTCATGACTAGACAAAACTGCAGCTTCAATTTCGGCTCTCGGTATGTCACGTATTGCGCTAGGAATCCGGTTTTTCATATCTTCTCTAGTAGTAGGTTGAGTCCGAAACACGATGTCATTTAACCCCCCCATAAATAAAAATCGAGGCAAGTTAAGTCTGGCGATCGCGGAGGCCATGGAAACAGACTTCCTCTTCTAATCCACCGCTGTTGAAATACTGCATTAATATGCTCTCGCACATTAATAGCAAAATGTGCTGGGCAACCATCCTACTGCAAAAACAAATTTTGCCTTGTTTACAGCGGCACATCTTCCAACAACGGTAATTGATTGGTCAAAAAGTCAAGAAATACATTGCCATTTAGGGGTTATTCGAAAAAATATGGCCAAATAATTCTGCCTCCCAGTATGCCACACCATACATTTAAACTCCAACATCCTTGGCGCTGAACTTCACGCAACCAATGGGGATTTTCTGCAGACCAATAATGCATATTGTACAGATTGGCTCTCCCGTCACTACTGAAGGTGGCTTCATCGGTCCATAGAGTTTGCAATAAAAATTCTCTATTTTCGCGTATCATGCCTAACATCCAATGGCAATAGTCTAACCTTCGATCAAAATCTTCCTCTTTCAAGGCCTGATGCAAAACGACATGATATGAGTGCATTCTTAAAGTAATTAAAAAAAGTGTAAACGAATACCTATATATTTTGATTGCCATTAGAACTTGCGTATGGTCCATCAAAATATTTTGAACCGTTGTCCGTGATATGCCCAACTCAATGCATAATGCTCTTGTGCTAACATGAGGATTTCCTTCAATATAGCCCAGTACATGGTTAATATTTCCTTGTGTTCTTCCAATTCTTTGCCGTTGAAACGTAGGCCGAAAACTACCATTGGCTCGTAAGCTCACCACTAATCGGGGAAAAACTCTTACATCGCAGGACGCCGATTTGGATATCGAGCCGCGTAAACTCTTTTAGCTACTGCGGCATTCTGAAGACATTCAAAATAAACCGCAAGCATATCAACAGCTTCATTATTCGTAAACGCGAAAGTATTGACAACTATTGACAATTTGAGGATTATGTATGTTTTGTTTAGGTATCTGTTTCCATTGCCTGCTTCTATTAATTGTATTTTTCGTATATATCCATAGTGCATTTAAACAAACAAAAAATAGGCCTTTCGTATAACTTTTAGCATTGCTTACTTGCCCGTAGTAATTTCAAAAAGGGTGATTTTATTCTGGTGAATAAATTTACAAACATTTAAAATCGCAATTTCTAGGTAACCTATTCAGAGCCGAAATTGAAGCTGAAGTTTTGTCTACCCATAAGAGGCCTCAACAATGCACAGAGTGATGGTCAGCATTTCGAGCATTTACGGGAGCATTAAAACCTTCCTCCTTTAAATCGGTCCCTTTTAGGGTCACAACTTATGTAATAGAAACAATTCCAGAAAAATATAGTTAAAAAAAAAAATGTAAGGGATTTTCGTATAAAGTTTTCTTTGGCCGATATTTTAGGTTAGGAACAAGATATCGAGATGCGGTTTTCGCGAGCTTGTTTAGGCAACATTTAGCTACTTGTTCATGAAAAAAAGTCATATCAATGCATTTAATTTTTTTGCGAAAATTAACCCCTTCTGTCGGAATGTGGAACAAAGCCCTCTAGCGACGACATGTGAAACTAACAAAACTTCAGTTATTTTAACATTTGTAGCCCAAGAAAAGCAACGCGTCCAAGTTTTTTAAAATCGGCTTAGCCGTTTCAAAGATACGGGGGTGATTTAAGGAAACATTTGAATACTCCCCACCACTTTATTTTTATAGATACGTCAAAAAGTGCCAAATAAACAAAGTTCAGATTATCCTCGATTTCAAAGATCAGTGGGTGGGTGGGTGTGTGTGTAGGATTATTTTTTAGCTACACCATATACATATAATTAAAAATAATTGAGAATTTTGGTTTTGAATTTTTCTTCCACTTCATATCTACTTCTCACTTTTTGTGCTATGGATTTATCTCATTATATTGGATAAAGGATAATCCAGGACGTATACTCATAGAACTACCGAATGTGGCTTTGAAAAGAGTGGAATTCCTGAGATCATATAAACGAACTAAGGATGATGCTCTCTACCAGTTTTTATTCCTTGATGAGACCTGGATATTTCAAAATGGAACTATGGGTCATTCTTCGCAAAATGAAAATCTAGTGTTAAAACTACTAAAATATATTACAAGAAGTTGTGCTATACAAATAAGTTTTTAAACTAAAATTTAGACAAAATCCTATTTCAGATATATTATATTTCATGCAGGGAGCGAAAATGGATTTATTGAGGGTTGTGAAGCAAAATTTTGTTCAAAAAGTAGACTTTGCGATTATCATGAGGAAATGAGGCAAGAAAACTTCTTCAAATGGTTCGAATACCAGTTGTTGGAAAACCTACAGAATCCTTCTGTGATTATACTGGATAATGCATCTTATCACAGCATGCTATTGGAGGAAACCCCTACCACTGCATGGAAAAAAAGTGGTTGACAAATAAAGACATCCTCTATACAAATATGATGTTTAAAACCGAACTTATGCATATTGTCTCTCAGTAAGGACACAAATAAAAAGTGTTTACATTAATTAATAAACACAACTCTTTTTTAGAAATAAGCCACCCAAAAAGTATGTAGTGGACGAGCTGGCAGAACAGTATAGACACAAAGTCTTACGTCTTCCTCCTTACCAATGCAACCCTATTGAATTAATTTGGGGCATAGCAAAAAATTATTACAATGGTAAGATATGTGGAAAAATTCTGTAAAACATACCGAAGAAGACATCTTTAGGTGGTATGAGAGGAACAGAATATTTGAGCGCCCAGATATCCGTCCTCTGATTATAAATTTTGAAAGTAATGACAATGACACTAACAACGAATCAGATTTAGAAAATGAATCAGGTTTTGACGCTTTTTAGTGAAAATTTTAAAATAGCTTGCCTAGCTGTTATGTGAAAATTATTTCTTTTAATTCACTAATGGATTCTAGGAGATTCATGTTAAACAATAATTAAAAGATCTAAAAGATTGCCATTGATAACAAATAGAGATTTTCTTTTCTTATTCCGAAACTGGAACTCATTAAGTATTATAAATAATTATACCGACAATATAAAAGCAAGTTTTCGTTTTGTTATGCCGAAATTAAAATATAATAACAAGAAGTAATAATTTAGTTTATATTAATATTGGGGATAAGAAACAAGAACATTCAGGGAGACAAAGTCTGATAAATCTAATCGAGAGAGTTTTAAATTAATATAGGCAAGTAATAAGTAACACCGTCCTCATAAATTAGTTGGTTTTAGTTAATAAAAATTGCATTGTTAAATAGCAGTTTTGATAAAAACATGTGAAGTTAAATCGGAAATACTTTCTATAAATTCCAATTGCAATGAAAACAATGTAATCTGTTACTATTGTATAAAGTTTTGTATATTTAAATAACGCGAACACCGACAGATGTGTCAAACAGTAACCAGCTTTTGGATTTGCCTGATTTTTAGTTGATAAGTGTTATTAATTACTAATTAATGCCGTGTATCGAATGAATATTTTTTTTTAGACAAAACTTACCGAATTTGATACTAACCGATTTGTTATCTCACAAGTAATGAGTTTAACCATTGAGTCAACGGTTTAACCATTGAGTCAACGGTTTAACATAGTGAAATACATGTCAGGACAGTAGTTGATTAAATGTCAATTAAAACAAGTCGTTACTCTGCTGGCTTACCGCTCCAATTTAAAAATTACAAGTTCACCCCACTCGAAAATGTCATTTTCTATAAATATGAGTACCAGTACAAAATTGATTTTCTCTTTTTCGTTCTCACTGTTAGAGCATCGAGAGAAACTTTGAATTGTGTGAATTAGTATGAGGTAAAGAGTAGTTAGTAAAAATTAATATAATTCAACTTAGTAGATACTTGCTCTGTAAATGAGTATAAAACGTCAGTTAAATTTATTTTGAC